>OW445492.1:3845800-4445800 GCA_918226075.1 Microctonus brassicae | reverse complement strand
CATACCGCGAAAGTTCAGTTTAAATGCCTGTGCAATCCATACGTATGTATATGTATATTAAAATCATCAGCACATGTACATTATATTGCGTGCGATAACGGGAAAACAATACGTATATTTTATAGCATGCATTTAGTCCATTATAAAATTTCATTGATATATATTATTATTATTTTAATTGATCAGAGGATGAAACAAATGATTTAAATGAAAGGTATGAATTTAAAATGAAAGTCTAACATTTATTTTCATTTAAAATAATATCTCTTATATTTTTTTTTAATTTCTTTCAATATTTCTTTTTTTTTTAATAAATTTCTAATTTATATTTATATGCGCACATACTTAATACAATCATTTGTTTTAAATACATAATTATAAACTTACATTTGTAATATATATATATATATATATATACGCTCAATTCCGGTATTTAAATTTTATTTTGTCTTTTATATTTATTTTTTCTTGTCAACTATTTTTATATAACATATTTATAGACATTTTTTCTTCAATTAATATATCTAAGTGTATTTGACACCTCATATATAAAATCCATGTTGGCTATCCTCTTGGAATTATTAACAGAAAACGCCATGGTAAACAGCAAAAAAATTGTTTAATTTGTGAATTTTAATTCAAAATTTTCTCCTGAATTTTTGAGCATATTCCATCAATTTTTAATTATTATATCGAATATTAAATACGATTCATCTTGGATGAAGAGAGACAATAGATTATCACACTTTGAGCAATCAATATTTAAAAAAAAAAAAATATTTCTTTTATTCTTTTATATTTAAAAAATATTTCATTTCGTTTTTGAATATAATATATATAATTTGTTCCCCATTTTTTGTTTCTTTTATTATTATTATTATTTTTCGATAAGGCACAAATTATTTATCGAGTCTCCGTTTATAAACAATTATAGTCTATCATCATCATCATCATCATCATCATTATTATCATTATCATTATTATTATCATCATCATTGTTCCTGTTTTGTTGCTGTAGTCATTCTAATGAATTATTATACTTCATAGCCAAGCGTTAAACATGTACATAATATCGATAAATATTTAATTTCTTTTTTACAAACGCATGATATTAATTTTTCTTTTTATTTGCTTGAACATGAATTCGAAAAATATACATACATATATTATTTTTTATATTACTTTCATACAATAGACTCTGTGGGCCGACAAAAATTTTTTATTCTCTTACTATTTCTTCATATCTTCATAACTCCCACGAGATTAATAATTATAATATAAAGTGTTTTTGTTTTCATGGCATTTAGTAAATTATTATGGCTCAGTAATTACAATAAACAATAAATGTTTATTTATTTATTGCTATTTATATTCACGTATGTATATAAATATTTGAAAAATTATTTTAAAAAAATCAAACACAATCATAGTCGCTTGTATTTCATTATTTTTTTTATACATCTCGCTCTGGCTCTCTCTAACTTACTATTTTTTTTATTTAACTTTGCATGACTCACATATTTAACAGGATTACCAATATCTCATTATATTATATCTATGTAATTATTATTACTACAATAATATCTATCTGTCTGTATATACATATAGCATATCGTATCTCTTTAAATTATACTTTGAAACGAGCACGTGTATAATTTGCCTGTGTATAAGTTTATTATACAAATACATATAAAAGGCACATGGACATGAATCGAGGCGTTTGATTATCGGAAATTTACGTCTCAAGTAAATATGTATATTATGCATATTATATCAGAATCGATAAAAAGAAAAAAATGATCTGTAGTGTAAATATTTATTTTATTTCCTATCATCTTTTCGTTATTAATTTATTTTTTAAGATTATCCTGAGGCACATTGAATAAGAAAAGGCACAAAAAGATGAAATAATAATAATCACAATAAAAATAATTATTGCTATTATTACTCTTAATTTAATATTACTATAGTATATTAATTACACAGTTAGTGATTAAATATGTGCGATTTTTATTTCCATTTTCCAAATATTTTCTTCATGTATCGCACAAAATATTTTTTTCCATCGTATCTATTTACATATTTACAAATAAAACTATACAGATATGCATGTCATTACATATACTGTATGTGTGTGAATATAAAGAGAGAGGAAGACGAAGTGAGAAAAAAAAACTGTAATGAATGAAAAAAAAATAATAACGTTAATACGAAACTGCAAAAATAATATTTTAAACACACATACACTTTTATTATTATTATTATTATTATTATTATTATTATTTTAATGGAAGCAATTAATTGAGCAATTTTTCTACGGAATTTTCCCGTTTACACGATCGGTCATGTTTATACATACGTGGAAAGATGAGTTGAAGAGACCGATAGAGAATTCATTGGATGAATCATTTTAGATATGTATATATGTTCAAATGTATGTAATAATAAATATATATATATATATATATATATATATATTCCACCATTTTTATAAATTCTGTGAAACCGATAAAGTCACGTTATGTTCATTCTTATCATCAATGTACATTACTGCTCTCATTTGAAAAAAGGAGAGATGACAAAAAAAGAGAAACAAAGCGTTGAAACAAAAAAAAAAAAAATGGTTTAAGAATATATTATTTGCTCGTCGACCTCTAAACGGCCTAGAGACAGGAGTGATAAGCTCACACACGTTGGAAAAAAATAATCTCAATGATAATAAGAACGTCGGCGCGTCTATGAAAAAAATTGGGGCAGACGAAAAAAAAAAAAAAAAAAAACAAAAAGTAACCCTTCTTTTATAAATGATGAACAATTTTTTTTTCTCATTAACTTTCTCCCTCTCTTTTCAGAATATTTCGTTGCTTATTAGAAATAGTGTAATTATTAAGACACTTTGACACGCAATCTAATCAATACTTCCAAATATAAAAGTTCAGGGTAGAATAATGAAAAGAAAATACTTTGTAAGTCGCGATAAAATAATATATACAACTGATTGCTATAAAAAAATGTGATAAAGGTGCCGCGTAGATAATTGTTTATAATATATAATTCATAGATGATAAAAATATATTTTTCCTTCTTTCACCTCATTTGTTTTAACATTATATTATATGTAAAAGCAGCACTGATAAACGAGTCCTTGAGCAATAACTTTAATTCAATTTCTTCTTCTCGTCTCTTTTCACAAATGTGCTCATCATAAACATTATAAAAATTTTTATATATAATGAGAACTTGTTTGATACCTATCAAATGCACTTCGAATTCCATTAGAAAATTCCGAAAAACCACCAACAACACGATGATGATGATGAGTCGAAGTTCGCCAGGAAACCGGAAGTCTAAGGCTAATATCTACCGCATAATCTTGATGTTTTTCTTTTTCCTCATTCAAATTGCAAATACTATTACAATTATTGTTATTATTAATAATGTTGTTCTTGATATTATTAGTGATGGAATAATTATTTAATGATATTGAATCATCGGCGGGTTTACTGATTGGATTGTCCAAATATGGTTTAAATAAAATAGCATCTTTTTTAGGTGATGGTGCTGCTGTTGCAGGTGGCGTTGGTACAGTGCTGGTTACTGGCTCACTTTGAATTGATTCTTTTATTTGTTTAGGTATTACCAAACATAATGGCATTTCTTGCGGCTCATCTTCAATGTGTATTCGTTTTGGTGATGGCAATGACTCGTAGCAGCAGCTCATTTCACAATAAGATCGTTTTAACAATGATAAATCACGACGATCATGTACAGTTTCAATTGAATCACGTTCAGAATAACAATAATAATTTGACTGCGAGTCGGAATAGCATGTTCGTGAATTAATTGGTGAAGTAGTAACACTAATATTGTCAGCGCAACATGAAAGATTACAAGTACGTGATTGTGAAATATCAGTAATGTCCATGCCAATGGGTGTATAATAATTTCCAAGTCGTTGAGTAGACGAATCACAAAAATAAATTGGTGATAATGCTGATGATTGATCTGAATCTAAATTGGTAGTTGTTAAATCAACTGGTAGTTCAATAATTGTTGTATCTTGAAATGGTCCGAGTCTTTGACGCATGTCACCACCTCTCAATATTATTTCACCACGTAATTCCGATTCTTGTCCCAACCATTTTTGTACTTGACGACGATTAATACCAAATTTTCGTGCAGTAGCACGTTGATTTCCAGCAACTACAATATCTCGATGAAATGCGTCCAAAACATCGAGTTTAAATCGTAATGAAAATGATCGACGTCGTGATAAATCACCAACAGGATTTACCGGTGTTATTGATGAAAAATCTAATGGATCTGTTTCACTATCTGAACAACTGGTGGATGATTGACCAGAACTACTGCTAATACCTCTTGGTGATATTGAATTAATTGATCTTTCACTGCATTGATAATTAGAACAATCTCTCTCTTCAGATCCATTTATTTCCTCGTGCGTTTGAAATATTTCTTCTTCAGGTATAGACAATTCTGGCTCCAATTTAATTTTTTGTATCACTGTATTGTCATTATTTAATTGGGAAAGTCCCTCGGTCGATTGTATTTCATGTGATAATTTTTTTGAATCCAATACTGTGCACGCATGTGGCTCAAAATGAACGACAGCAGTATCATTGTCGGTTATATCATGATGATGCGATTGATATGACGATAATGTAATATTATTTGTAGCAATAGTTGTAGTGGTAGTAGTGGTAATGGTAGTAATAGCATTAGCAGGCGAACTAGGCGTATCGGAGCACGACCCCGGTGTCGCCGGCGAGTCTGGACTTGCTCGTTCGCTCTTTATTACCGGCGACGAGTTTCCGGACAAACTGCGGCACGATGGAACGTGACCAGTTTCATGCAAGCTCGTACCAACTAAATGGCAATCATTGACAATACCATTATACCCTGTTGCTGACGATTGATATGTTAATAATGGCACTGGTGGCTGTTGATAAACTCCAATATCATTATTTGTCACATGATAACCCGCCGTTTGATCATATCCTGAATGATTGAGAGTATAATATTTTTGTTCTACTGCATCCTCTGAATGTTGATGATGCAGTTGATGATGTTGTTGATTGTGATTATGACCATGAAGATTATGTTGTGAATCTTGATTTGTAAATTCATTATATCCTATAAGTAATGTATGTACTGGTACAGGATTAATTGTTTGTTGATATGATTGATTTGTGATGGGTGATCCAGCGGGAGGATGCACAGGATGCCTTGATGATACTTGTGATGGCGTCGATGGTGGTGGTAGTGGGGGCCCTTGTCTGCCCACCAGCTCGTCGCCATGCAGTCTGGCGAGACTGAGGTTCAAGGCCGGTGTTTGTGGTGTTGCTGGTGTGGGCGATAATATTGTAGATGTAATGCATGTGATGATGGTTGAATCGTTAGATTTATTAGATATAATACCGGTAGGAACGTTACCCGGCGCCGTTGTAATACTTGAATTATTAACAATTGCACCATTTTCAGCACAACTACTGCGTAAATTATCCTCACATTGCAACCATTTTTGTATTTGTCGTCTATGTATACCATATTTTCGTGCAGTTGCACGTTGATTACCACGACAATCAATATCATTACGATATGAATCCAACACTTTGAGTTTAAATGCTGCAGTAAATATTCTTCTACTTCCCATTACACCAACGGATTTTCTTTGTTGTTGCTGTTGATGATTATTTGTTTGAATTGGCTGCTGTTGATTTACTATTTTCACTGATGCATTGTCCTCACCAATCACATCAACAACACCGTGCGCCATTATTCAAAATAATATTAAAACACTTTTTATAAATAACCACACGATATTTAATTTATTTAAATTATATAATAACATTAACTATTCGAGCAAGTTTGTGCACATTTATATGATGAATATTGAAATAAAACTGAGAATAACTACTTGAGAATAATTTGAGAATAACGGACAATACGCGCATTAAATTTAGTATTATTATATTAAAAATATCACGCGATTGATCACGAGCTCTGCACCAAAACGGTGATATTGCCAACAACGACGACTAGTAGAACGTGGACGACGACGCACAACGAGAACGGGGATACCTTAACGCGTAACATTGCACAGAGTGGCCTGGCCGCAGAGCGTTGAGCGTACCGAGTTCCTTTTAGGTCTTGGGTAGATGCCGTAACTAATTTTCATCCCCACTATGAACCGAGTCAGCGACGAGGCTACTATAAGCTAAACTGCTTCCCAGTTCCCAGTTCCCACTCAAGAGGTCTTTCATTTTCCCCCATACCCTCGCCCCAACAATATTCCCCTTTGCACTTTTGCCCCTCATCATCATACCATCACTACCACCACTACCACCACTACCATCACTGCCACAGCTCGATCACTACCACGACGTATACATTCAAATTCTCTATATACTAATATAATATACAATATTATTTATATCCCTACCACCGTAATCATTCTTTTGCTCTCTATCATTTGCTTCCCACTCTTTATACCACTTCACTTATCGTCCATTGCTTGAGTGAGTAAATGTTCGATTCCCCTCTTATTTTCATTTCTAGCGCACAATAATCGCGCCTGTAACAAACTCAATCATTCACTACATATACTCCAAAACAGTTGGACTCTCGTTTTTGCCCCTACTTTTTACTTTTAAATCATCCTCATTGTTACTCTCGCACTTGCGACCATTACACATATATATCTTGTCTCTCTGTGGCGTTGGTTGCTGTTCTCTATCATTAAAATATATAGGCATTCCCTTTCTTGCTTTCGCACCTCCTTCACAATTATTCACATTTATATATGTGTTAAAAATCAGCCATCTTGTGGCCTCACTTCCGTTACTGACGCCACGCGCGGGAAACGTCACGATATGACGACGCTAACGGCGCCATATTGTCTGAGTTGAATGTCTACATGTGGCTGCTACTGGTGCCGTCGTTCATGTTGATACCTACACTGAATTGCCTTTACACCAGTGTCGCCAGCCAGTATGGAGCCTCGTCATGTGGATTATATTTACTATGTGCACAAATGTGCGCGCGTTTGCATTCACAATACCATCACCCACATTTTTCACAGCATCTTTTTCTTTTTTTATATCTCATTTTTGCATTGTATATTATCATTTCCCTTTTATTATTATAAAAATCAATTGCGATTCATTTTTAATCTTCATTTCGCGTCTAATACATGTAGAATTATCGATTCCACGAACAATCGGAAAAAAAAAAAAATTTAAAGAGACAATGGAATTCAAACTACGTCACTTATGAATGTCCACATATATGTAAACACAATGACATTTCATTTACAGTTGTATTAAATTTAATTTGGATTATCTTGATGCTATTTAAAATTTTTGGCTTTATTAATTCTCAACTATATATTGTTCCAACTATTAATATTTATCTCTCTTTCTCTGAAATGCAACTGATGAAAAATGAACGATTGGGTCTTAACACGCTCTTAACTACTATTAAAATACGTATTTAAATATAGATATACGAGTATAACAATAGCAAAGGGCATAAGTTTAACCGTAAAGGGATATATTTTCAGTAGATCTTAAGAAAAATGTAGACAAATAGCTATTTCAAATAATAAAACCATAAATTTTACATGTAAATGACATAGTAAATATATATAAATATAGTTATAATTCATTATTTATACATGAGAGATTTTAAACATTTATATATTTCACCCATAATATGTCTTGAATATCGTGAAAGTGTTTGATTAAAATTTTATTTATAATAATAAACAAAATTACAATCAATAAATTTGAAAATTTCAAGACACCGAGTGTTTGAAATATATATATATGTATTAACCAGCAATTTTACTCGGGCATATGCGCCACAGGAATGAGATCATGTTGTTTTTGTGGCGTGAGTCCGACAGTTAATATGTTTAGCTACGAGATCATGCGCTGTTGCCAACTCTACGCACGTAGGCCAATTCAAGATATAACATGACGCAAGCAACAACGTAGGAGAGTATAGATCATGTAGGAATGAAGAGATGTGGGATTGGGATACAGTGGGGCGTTGATATAGTGGTGGTGTATAACGCAGTGAGAGGCAATGAAGGAATCTCAAAGACGTGAGAGGAAATTGCGCGTGACAATCTCCGCAAATATTCATTATAACTTATTTTATTTTAATTTATATAATATAAAATATTATAAATTAAAATATCAATTAATCATTTTGTTATGATTTTGTATGACACGTATGTTACAATCCTCAAAAGCAACAATTAATAATGTGCACACACATACCTGTTTTGAGCTGTATATATCTTCAAATAATTTTTCTTCATTGTAGCTAGATGAATGAACGAGTTGACTGTCTGAACATTGATGACTCGTCGAAGGTTTGGATATAAAGTCATCAGGGTGATTGGATCTGAAAAAAAAATAAATAAATAAATATATTTTACACCCAGTATATTTGAAAAAAAAAAATTAGAAATAGTATTACAATAGTAATATTTCCAATAAAATTTACAAAACTTATTATAGGTAGAAAAAAATGGAGCTTTTCCTATAATTTTATTAAACCGATGAGAGAAATTTTTCCAAAATAGAAAAATTGCTCCAAAACATAAAATATATATAGTGGCACTTTCAATCACACCACGTATATAACATATACATATATAAATACTCGCGTGAGTATATATTATATAGATATATAAGAGGTGGGTAACCCTATATATATTCCCTACTTGTATCTGTGTTTCTACGAATGTGACTCTTATGAAAGGCATTCCATCTGTATAACAATCATCCACATGTGTGCTTGTATCTTTCTAAAATATCTTCAATCTCATCTTGATAATTATAAAAAAAAATGATGCAAACAGTATTGGAAATGAAATAATTATAATCAAATCTATTGATATATACATATATATATTAAAGGATTCTATGATGTCTATAGAATCCAGTGTATATAATAATGATAATAAAAATAACTCAAATACATATGTATAGATATAATGTGGTTGTGAATAGGTCGGGTCTCTGATGTCGCCACGATGGCTGGTGTAGACACATTTGTCCTTGGACCGAAGGTAGGCGTTGTCGGGATTGAATATGAGTGCGAGAAAGAGAAAGAAAAGAAAAAAAAAAGAAGAGGGAGGGAAGATACAAGTGTAAATGTGGCAACACAGCAAGAACCGCGCGTCATTCCCCTCCTTTGTCCCTGGTGCCGGGGCCGGTTTTGCCAGACAGGGTGTCGCCAGCTTCGGCCGTCCGAGTTTCCTCTGTATGGCTTTTGTATAAATGTATATATGTACGTGAATGTGTGGAGGCCACGCGGCCGCGGTGCGCGGGGAACGGAATAAACCAAGTCGAGGCAAAAGAGAAGGCAAAAGCTGATGGCGAAAACCGGCAGACCGTGGGGCACCAGCAAACGTCCCAAGGGACATTAAGTGGGGGTTTATGGTGAGAAAGCAAAGGGCGAGAAAGACGAGGGGGACCCTATGAGCTCTGCGTGGATCGGTCGAGGACCTACATTCACGCAGCCATGTTTGAAAAACTGCCGTCCATGATGGAATGTGGCAGTGGCGCAGAGAGCCAGATAAAGATAGACAGACAGTTTTACTGTCTTTCTTCATTATACTAACACTATACCATTATCTACCTACAGAGACTCACATACCACAATGGCAAAATGTGTGTGTGTGTGCGTGTTTTGTTGCTCGGCTGGCAACTTCTCAGCTTCTCCTCGTCCGGTTCGTGTTCTTTCGCGTCCATTTCCCTTTACACTTGGATCCCCGCGCGTACAATACGTGACCTGTCTTGGCGCCCCAAATGGTCGCGTAACCAGAGACGCGCGGGCGCGCGCGTATACACTGCCTTTCTCGCTTTTATATGCTTGGTTAGCCGCGTTCGTCCATCGTTGATCGTTTGTGCTCGTTTGCACCAGACTTCACGGCGCCAAAATCATGTACGGCAACCAGCGCGCGAGCGCAAGCGTATAATTCAAAGTATATAACAACTGTTGTATATACATGCATATAACGTTAGTATTTGTTGGGTAAATTTAGTATTTCAAACTTTTACTTCATTTTCATTCATATATATTTTTTTTTTTTTTTTTTTTTTTTTTTCAAAAAATATAAATGGTACCCACAGAAAAAATCATCATGTGAAAGATAAATTAATTTACGATATTTAAATCAAGATTCATATTACTGAAAATCTAAATTTAGAATTAGCATATGTTTAAAATTCTGTTGGCAAATTTTATTTCCAACTTTGGATGCTGTCCAATACAACAAATACACACACGAGATAAGGGTATATCTTGTAAGAAATGCGCATGTGCACGTGCTAAATTAAAATAAAATGTATATGTAAAATTTCGACGCAGTTGTAACACATTTTGGCTTGTTTCTAAATTTTTATTCTCACACAAATATACTTCTCTGATCTTTGAATTTTTGTAATTTAATGGCTTGTGAGAATAGGAGGAAAAGATAGGCAATATATGTATATGGGGCCAAATAACACGTTCAACACACATATATGTATACACCATAAAATGGAATGTGAGTTATTTATGCTCACAAGCATGATTATATTTCGCGTATTATGAGAGCTATATGTATCCAAGCAGTATATTATAACATACAGTCACAAACATCTATACCTGTCAGCACAATGAAGATTTTTTCTCAATTTTAATTATAGTTATTTAGATTGGATGAATATTTCTGATGAATACGTATATACTGAACATTTACTGAGAATATATCCCTATACACCCTCAATACAATGAACAAAACGACAAAAGAACATTCTCAACTATATCTTTTTTTGTCGTGTTCTACTTGTTGTATTACGCATCTGTACACTCAAAGTACTGAATATTCGAAAGATGAAGAGGGGGAACGGTTTTTGGCATATACAAGTGCGTCAATCATATATATGCTATATGTGTGGTGTATAGAGAGCTTTATACCAACCAGCTCTCTTGTCAAAGCCCACATACTAGCTCAATATACATGCCTACACATTTATGTTTAAACAAAAATAATTCGTAGCGAGTATGTACGTTACTCTATGTGGGTGTTTTATAATACGGCGCCTTCTCCAATATCTACACATGTATGTATGTTAGCTTGTCTTGTATAAGTATACATAAAATAGCTTTTGTTCTGTAAATATTCCATTGCTTAGAGAAAGAAAAAAAATAATTAAAAATTGTGGTAGTAATATGTGAGTGATATACCTTCATCTTATCACTGGCACTGCATCCAGGTATTGCAGCTGTTGTTACTGTTCTTACAACCATTATTGTCGCTGTTTTCATGTGATTACACTGCAGTCAGACAAAAATAATAAAAGATTACTTATATAGGTAGATGCAATAAATTCTATAGATACATTAAACAAATATTTATTGCACTATTATATATTTTTTTCTACTTGTACTCCGATTCGGTACATTTTTTTTTCACACAAGACAACATTATGTTTTGGTCGTTGGTTGACGGTAGCAACGTTGCATATATACTGTATGATGATAAAGTTTCTTTGTAGATATAATTTTTTTTTTTTTTTATGCCAGCTTCTGATCGATGAAGAGTAAGCATAAGTGAGTAATGTTGGGGTCTGTTTTGCTGGCAGAGAGTTTCAATTATTTATTGCATTAAGCATATGATAATGTCTAATGTTCCTTTTATTGTTTTTATGTATAATTTATTTTTTTTTCTTCACATCGAAATTATTGATTGAGTTAGTCAAAAGAAAATTATTTAAATAAATATGTATAAATGATATAAAATAAAAGAGAAGAAAAACAAATAAAATTCATTTTTATTTTGATTCATCAATAATTACAAAATTGAGCTCTAGCAATGCGTGTATATTAAAGAATTGAGTGATGAAATATCAAAAAGAATTATCACCATACGTATCTATGCAACGTGCTCGGATTTATGTATACAGATGGGATATTTTTATGGTTTGCTGTATTAATATAAAAGTCATTTTTATAATTTCAAATAATCAGCTTCAGTATTTGCTGTAAAATTAAAAAGAGCAAAAAAAAAATAATGCAAATATGTACACATATCCATGTCGCATTTCCTCATTGTTGTCCAATTAAAAAAGTTTTAAATGCCATTTGTATAGATTAAAATTAATATTCTTATAATATTAAGAATTACAGAAGAAAAAAAAAATGTAAAACTACGAGTTTGTGTTTTATGTATCAAGCATAATAATGATAATAATAAAAATAATAATAGTAATAATAATAATAATAATAATAATAATAATAGTAAATATATATCCTTCAAATATAATATAATATCGCTCGTCTTGATACAGATTACAAGATGTGTGTGGGGAAAAAAAATTAATTATATGATAATAATAATTAAATTTCGCCAAGTCCCTTGCAACCTGATCAAAAGTAGCAATGAAAAAAAATTAATTATGATAAAAAAAAAAAAAAAGTATTGATTGTTGGATTATTTGATCAGTTAATTAAAAATATTTTCTAACGCGATGTGATTAAGATGACGCGAATATTTTCGCGATTGCAATTATTGTTATTTTTCCACTCTTCGGAGGTGTTTTTCATTTTATTGTTTTTGTCAGTCATTGTTGCATTTTTTTATGTTTTGTTTGTGAATGTTTTTTCACTTTTCATTCCATTGTGTGGTGGTTTAATTTTTGCATAAGTTTAATGCATCATTTTACGCGGCGCCAACCATTTTTTCATATAATAACAACATACAGTTACTATATAAAGGAGAAGTAAAAGAGCGCAAGTTACGCCCAATGCAAGCACAGATATTTTTGATGGACATGGCTCGACAATTGTCACAGTTTTGTCTATAAGTAAAGAAAAAAATTAATTTAATTCATTAAAATTATTTCTTTTATGGTAATAATTTTAATTCAATGTAATTTTTACTAACCAGCTTCATTGAAATCTATGCTTGCGTCATTTTTTAAATATTCAGACTGTTTTTCATCACCAAAATCAAGAACCAAAATTTCTTGTGACAATGTCATGTCTTTGGAATTTTCTTCAGTATCATTTGCCACATTTCTTCGTTTCCTTTTGCCCCATGACTCGACTGTATCGTGATCAACTTCACAAGCAGCCTTTTGAAAAATAAATAAAGTATAGAATACATATCACATATTAAAATAAAAATAAATAATAATCACAAAGTTTCTTTGGATAATATTGAAAATTATTTATTGTTACCGGTTCACATGGTCCAAGACAGTATTTGACATTGCACTGAAATATCACACCGTATGATTCGGTAAATCTAAAGGCTTCATAGACCGATTGCAATGCATTTCCATCCATATTGAAATTGGGGAAAATTGATGGATCAACTGGACAACTGTAAATAATTATTTCATTTATAAAAAAAAATATTTTATGAATATTGAGGTAAAAAAATTTTTTATTCAACTTACCCATCATCATCAATTATTTGGAATGTGCTTCGAGAATCCTTGGCCATAGCAACACAACTACGCGCAAATATTCCGTAGGGAGCTACAAATAATTACGTTTATGTATTCTAAATGCTTTTATTGAGCCACGAAAATCATTGGGAAAAAAATAAAATTATTCAACGTACTGTCCTCTGGGATTTCAATTCTAAAAGTGAGCTTATCTCCAATTCTTACAGTTTCAACTTCACGGTCTTTGCTATCTAAAATACGTATTTTCGGTGGTGGTGCTTCTGGTGCGCTTGTAATACTAATCATTTCCGGATCTCTCACTGGCATCATTCCAAAAGTAATATTTTTCGATGACATATCATAAGTGCACTTGACTTTATAAATTTTATCAGCTTTAGTCATGACCACTGAATGATGTTGTAATACAATTGTATTGGAGTAAATTCCCGTCTGAAATCCATCGCGCTTAAATTAATCAATTACGTAGATAGAATAATTATGAATTAATATTAAGTAATATAAATAAAAAATAATTTTATTATTTTTTTTTACCACACTCTGAGTATTGCAATCTTGTCCAGTCATTGTTAAATCTAATCTGAAATTTGAGCTGTTTTTAACGTCAATGTTACACGTTTCGGAGCGACCCAGAGCATAAATACGACCGCTAAATGCTTTATTTGTTGCTACTTGAACAGCTATTTTTGTATCCTTACAGTCAACAGATACTGTAAAAAAAAAAAATACAAGATAAGTTTTATATTGCTTGGATAAATATTTAGTTTATAAATTTTTTTTTTTTTTTTCATAATTTTTACCATCATAGCAAGTTCCAGTTTTGTCACAATTGATATCAGTTGTTGATTTGGACGAATTTTTTTCGAGTAATCTAATGTCTTCCAATGTGTCAAAATAAATGGGAAGTTCCGGAGCGCCTTCTGAAAAACAAAAAATTACAATAATTAAAATGAAATTGAATTGAAATAGAATGGAAGATTCTTTAGAATTTATGCACTTACTTTCGCAATGATTTTCATAATAAACGCCAATTCTCTTGCCATCATCAATAAGTGGTCTTTCAGCATTAAGATAAGTTGATGGACCATCGGGTAATAGCCAATGATCCATATGGAATAAATGACAATTGGGTGAATTGCCTTTTGGAGCACCACGATAAAGATATGATCGACAAAGAACATCATTTTCCAATTCACACGCTGATTTACACATTGATTCATTTGGCACAATCATTTCTTTATCGCTATAATAATGAATACCAGCATATTGTGCTATTTTATCATCTTTAACGCCAATTTTCGGTGGTGCAAAAATTCTATTGGCCTTGCATGCCTCCTTTGGTTTCATGCAAAAATTTTCAAAATAATCAACACCTGGTGCATCAATAAATTGAATATCTTTTCCAAATGAACGACGATCCACTTCACTTAAGCTACATCGTAATGATGCATAATTATATTCAACTGAACGACAGATAAAACGATTTTCATTCAAACATGCAGCAAGACAACGTTCCTTAGTGTTAGCAAAAATTAATGCATTGGTCAATCCACGAATAATTTTATTTGGAACACGTTCAAAAGACCATGGTCTATCACAAACGTTATCTATAAGTGAACAAAAAATAAGAAAGAAAAATTAATTATATATAACAAATGGACAAAAAACTAAGAGACTAAAATAAAATCATAGATGAAATAATTTTGGATTTTCCTGGAATTAACATTTGTAGAAGGTAAGACTATATTGAGAAGTCTGGTGAATTAGAAGTGAGCATAGAAGCAGTAGGAGGGAGAGAAAAACTGGTCGAGACCTTCCTCGAATTGATAAATCTGATCATTTCTATCCCGTTACGGTTGGATCCCTCTTTCTTTTCCTTTTTCTTCATATATTTCTTCACACCATATTCTTTTCCATCCTCATGATGTGCAGAGAACACTACTATATATATACAAGTATCCAGTATATATATTATATACATCACCTGAACTAAAGGACGCTTTGCGACCATTGTTGAATTCGTCGGATTTTTACGATTTAAATATATACATATATACTCTCAACACGAAAATAGTTTCAGGTATAAAAACACAAGTGGAAGAGAATAAGAATTTTAGAGGGAGACTGCCCGGCGGCACTCGGCCGCAGTCTCCATATGCATCTATATATGTATATGAGATGGCACCAGCAAATTTTGACAAAACTAATATTCAGAAGTGGTTTTCTCAGTGTATTGGGTGATAGATCCTGGCCAACACCTTTTGGGTCTCTGTATAAACTATGGACGTAGTGTATTTGTATCCCCAAAATAAAAAAAAAAAATTGTAGATGGGTTCACTAGCGCCCCATCGACCTGTTTGCCTGGTACCCCCCATATTTAACGCTTCTATTTATGGTACCTTTTCAGATTATACTCGGTTAGGATATGCTTCAAAGTACCAGCACTTTTTCATCGCTATTGTTAAATATCAGAGGATTTTGTAGGTGGAACTCCATTGCTCAAGATTATTTTTACCAAGAATTCTTGCAAAAATCTTTCCCGCATTGTATAGTTGTAATTGTACTATATTTTTCATTAATCAATTTCGAACGTTTGTAGTATTTAGTTTTGACCAACTACTGACAATAATTAATTATACATATAGGTGTTGAGAATATTTTTGTGTGTCTTATATGTAACATACCAATTTCAATAGTATATCCTATAGAGTATTTATAATATTAAGGGGGTATTAGTATTTTAATATATGATGGAAAATTACATAAATTGCAATTGAATGAATTTTTATGTATATTAATATTTTTTTTTACCTGAAGAAATTTGTAATTTAGTCATGTAATATGTGTTTGCAACACGTCGCGCTTGTGAATTTGGATCTGTCGATGTTGTTTCATTTTGAAATTGACATGTTGTTTCTTGCATTGGTGCTAATGGATTTACAACAAATGAAAATGCCACTGCTTGACAATCAATTTGACTCTTGCACCAATTTTGACATTCATGCAATGTTAAATTACGAGCAGTGTAATAAGTCGTTCCTTGATAATCATAATCCGACAATTTTTCAAATGACACTTCCGTTACTGTAAAAAAAAAACAAATAAATAAATAAATTCAACAAAGAATATTAAAAATAAATACAATTAATTATTAAAATATAATTATAGTGAATATTCAAAAATTACCAATGGCAGTAATACTGGTGGTGCTGATAACAAGAAATAATATGGCCGTTATAAGCCCTCGCATTACATTCGATCTCATCTAAAATAAAAAAATTCATTACAGATTATAATGAATAAAATTAATTATTAAATATACATCAGATTCAATCAGTAAGAGAAATAGAAATTTTCCTTATCGATAGAAAATATGTAAAAAAAAAAGATAGTGACATTACCATCTGCCGGAGTATGTGTAGGTAAATTATTTATATTCTATTAGCTTATATGGTAAATACAATTTTATAGATTGAAAATTTAAATTTACATTATGCACGAACCAAGAAATTTATTACATGAATGCAATTACATCAATTAAATACTACGCTCGATGTACAACCAATTACAATCCCGTTTATTTTCTTCTTAGATTTTCCTGTTTATTTGAAATAAAAAGTCACAAAGCGGTGTTTTAAAACAGACATCGCGATGCAAAGGAACGAATGGTAGGATATGACAAAAACTGAAAAAAAAAAAAAAAGCGGAAAAAGACCTAACGGTTATTGTATAAGGAATGTCGATTTTTTGTTTGTTGAATTACATGCAAGGGAATATAAAATCATGAAAGAGGAAGAAAATAAAAAAGACAAAGTAGAAAAGGAAGAGAGTGAGAAGACATGAGCAAGGTATAGATAATATGAATACAAGAATGAAAATAAAAAGTGTCTTATAAAGTTACAAGACTTCCGCTCTGTGCAAATAATCTGAGAATTATTTCAAGTGATTTTGTATTGTACACAAAGTGAAGTAGCAACTTAATGAAACAGAAAGAAAAATAGGGGGTGCTTGACTTTCATTATTAGTTTGTGTGAACATTGAAAAAAAAATATATAAATCATATAACCATAAACAATTTACTGATTTTTTTTTTTTATAAATGGCGAGACTGATCTTCTATAAATTTTTTTCAGCAATTATGAGGTTGGTTGATGCTAGTTGTTTGTCTGTGGTACATAATAAAAGAGAATGTTGCAGATCGGCTAATAAATATACATGTGTATATATGCATAGGTACCAAATGGCGAATGGAAGAAGTGAGGTGGTGAGGGAGGAGGTAGAAAATAAGGAGGGATTAGTTGGTGGCGGAGGTGAAGGAGGAAGAAATATGATAATGGTTGTAGACTTGGTAACTAAGTATATACATATATAGTAGAATCCTAGGGCAATGACCCTGAGCCCTTGACTTCCCTTCCTATGTAGTTGATCTCAAGAATTGCATGTAGAAAAAAAAAAAAATACCGAGGAAGATGTGAGAGTAAAACGAACGCTCTTGCTAGTGCATTGATGTATAAAGATATTATTATTATATTTTTTTAAATTTCATCTTACTTAATTTTTTCACTTTCTAGATGCCAATAAGTGCTTTTGGATAAATGGTGGAGTCATTCAGAGAGAATTTGAACCAAATAAAAAAAATGTCCGTATATAATTTAAGGGTACAGTTGTCAAGATCATTGCTTACATTATTACTTATTATTATTTTTTTCCATTTTCCTCGAAACTTTCATTCTTTCTTTATGTATTTATACGCAATGTACATAGTCATTTATATAGTCAATGTAATGCTTTGAATGACGTGCAATTTCCAAGGCCATGCACAATGGCAACAGGAACAGAAGAGGAGGGAGAGCGAATATAGTATATAAAAGAGATATATAATAGGAGAAAGAAATGTTTTCACATCGAGTTAAGTGGCGTAATAATTTTCCGCTCGCGCTGAAACTATACTTATGATTACACTTGTAATACTAAGCTTCTCCTGGGAACAGATATAAATATATATGTGGATATATATTCGGTTTTTCACAGTACCTGTTTTTTTTTTTCTTCTAAAATATTCAAACGAACATATTGAGCATATGAAAACTTGTACGTGCGTAACAGTGTCGTCATTGTAGAGAGCAAAGTATATTATATACATTCCCTGCTTTTCTAATGCTTTTCTCTATACTCTTTCAAACTCACACTTGATTTATATACATGTATACGTAGAGTATAGACGCTCCAACCGCATTAAACCGTTGTATTCTTCTCGAATTGAAAAATATCAACGAAAAAAAAAAGATGAAACAAATATAATATTGAGAATTTGTGTTTTAAAAATTATTGAGCCGTGTGAATGAGTCTTTTATTTTTTATCTGACTAAAAATAAAGATACAAAACAACAAGCTAGACATTAACCTGCAGTAAATCACGAATAAATTCTACCATGTATATATGGAATTTTATTACACATCTATACATGCGTATAAGATGAAGGATGATTAATGTTTGAGTCGCATATACGCATCTGTATACTTATTATAATAAAATTATTACGGGGTCTATAATATTATGACATCATTGGCTGAATAGTAGTTGTCTAACGGTTTGTGGCCCAAGGCGCGAGACACGTTATAACTCGCTACAACTTGTTTACTCTCTTCCGCATATCATGGACGCACTTTTAAAGCGACGATATAAGGATATAATATCCTACAAAGTCTTGTATATAAATTGCCTAATGATACCGTTTATCACTCGTCGTCATGATGGTCAATCATCAATTGTACAAATGTGTGTTCCATAAAATATCATTCACAGAAAGGAAGTGTGTAATAAAAATGGAATAATACCTTGAAGGTAAAAGGGTATATCTCTTATTTTTTTTTTTTTATGATTTTCCATGCAACTTGAATAATTTTTTTTCCCTCTTTGCAATACCTCTTTCTAGCTCTCTCTCTTTATTTCTCTCTGTCCCTCGGTCATTTCCAACCATAAGTGTAACGGTGTTTGGACGCAATGTTGAGAGAGCCACCAGTTACCGTTGCGCGGTCCACAAACTATCTCTCGCCTTGGCATTGCCCGCACACGATCGTCTTCGTCGCTCAGCGTATATATACCTACCATGTCTTACATATATACAATTTATACATATATACCCATATTCAGTCATCCTTTATTCCTGCACGTTTCTTTGTTCAATTTTATATTACAAACGAGTGCTCTCATAATCCAAATACCTCAATAGACCAATAAAATAAAATCTTTTGTTATCCATTTATTTAAATCTATATATCATTAATTTAAATAAAAATAATTGGTAGATTTTCCGATAAATAATTATTACCAATTTTAAAAATAAATAAAATTTAATGAATAAATAATTAATTATATATATCAAAAAAAAATAAATAGTTGAATAAAAATAAATTTTCGAGTAAGATTCTTGGGATGATTCATCGGTTCTTAAAACTCAATGACATTATGCCGTGGGAGTGTTTTGTATAGTCTTATAGCATTCATTCGAACGGTAGTTTAAAATATTATTGGATAACTGTATATATCAATATTCCTCGCGTGTACATGATTCTGATATCTATGTTAAATTCCTCCCTCTTTAACATATATCAATCCCTTCCTCGATCCGGCATTTTATCGGTAATAAAGGACGCATCAGACGTAACTATAATAACCGCGAAAAAAAAAAAAAAAAATTATAGAATAATGCGGGTAATGAATAAAACATTTTATTTTGATGAAGTGTGTCTGAAAAAATAAAATTACATATAATACTCCTTATACTGTAATAATTAATCATAATTATTATTTTCAAAATTACGTTTTGGAGAATGATTAAAAATAAAGCGAGATTATTTTTCTGACCAATATACTGTTACATTAATTAAATAAATTAATTTGACGTGATATGCATTGGCGAGATACGTCGTTTAAATGCATTTAAAAATCCCATGTAATCTCCAATGATTAGAGGTGAGAACGGAAGCGCGTGTGAGTGACTTTTGTCCCCATACATACATATATATGATGGTGAATGTGGACTGTAGTATTTGTTAAACGTCGCGCGGCGACGGGAGTCTCTTGGTCAGGGTCGAGAGCGCGGTGCAAAGGGGAACGCGCTTGAGCACGCAAAAAAAAAAAAAAAAAAAATAAGAGAGTGCGATGAAAGAGGAGCAAAGAGAGGGAGAGCTTATGGGGCGAGAGAACGAATAAACGAGTGAGACACTCGGGTCAATGTCCCAGGCGGCGCCTGCAAGACACCGATCCTCTGTGTGCGCTGGCAAAGGATACTGTGAGGCAGGTCGCGCTGACATATTAAGCAAAGTGGAAAGCTCAAGTATGGGGTTAGAAAAATAAATGAAAGAAAAATGTCAATTATTATATAAAAGGGGGAGAAAAATTATGATTAAACTTGGAATCAATTGAGAGGAAGGTTATGAGAAGAAAAATGAAAAATAAATAATGGAGATTAATTAAAAAAATTGCTAATAAGATTTTGTGTGTAGGGTGATGAGTAAAATTATTTATATCTTTCTCAGTTAATTTTTTTCTTCTTCTTGATTCTTTTGTTGTGTTACGACTGAGAGCACACGGGTTATAATAGATTAATTATATATTTAGTACGCGTGAACGTGAATTTTATTCACGCGATTTTCAAAGGGAAAATTGCATAGAGAAGGCACAAGGCCACATACACAAATAAGACGCTCACCCCATTTCCTATACATTTAAATTGCATATTTCTACATATTGTATTTTAGACTGGCATTGAACTCACTATACTCATCAAGGTCTCATAACGCGCACGCATAGTGATGATAAATAGATAAATTAACAATGATGAAACAAATGAATGAATATAAAATTTTAAAAATTATATTGCATATAAAATTAAACTTATATATTTAATTTCATTGTTCACCTCGTTCACACATACCTTGGTAAAACAACTCCAAAAGATTTACGGATTTAAGATTGCGGAAAAAGAATGAACGAAAAAAATTTATTCACAGAGTTGCACTACCGTAAAAATTCCGAATAAAAAATGGAAAATTTTAGTTTTTTCAATGAATTTTAATGCTAATATATTAATATAATTAATAAGTCACACTCCCGGGCACTATTATTTTTTTTTTTTTACTATTTCAAAGCCGTTCCAGGCCTCAACCACAAACGTCCTGAATGGCTCAGCAGTTGATACGGCTCTGTACTCTTCGCGACTGCGTTGCTTGACTTTATAAACCAAAGGTGTTCACGGCGGACAGGACGTGAGAAGACGCCAAAGAAGTAATGTGATTCGTTGGTTCTCATGGAGGCATGATTAGGATTGGACAGCCAAGTAGCGGTACCAAAGTTGCCTCTTCCACTACTCTTTGTCCCCACATCATATTTTTCACCATTATTATTATATCTATATATTTTACATACCTATACATGCAATTGGTACTTGGTCTATTCTCCTCAACTACTTGTTTCCCTCCTTTTAGTTATTTTTTTTTTTTTTATTTACTGCGCGTTCTTCATATAGTTATACTTTGTACTAATTAAAAGTCCAATGGTTTTTAACTGTTTTTACGGATGTAAAATAAGATTAAATTAATTCTTTACTCATTCACATCATCATTAGTTCTTGTTTCTCGATATTACGACAACTCAGGCTGTATTTTTTTATTATAACAATGACAACAATAAATAATTTTCCTTACAAATTTTGTATGCGAAATGAAAAATATATACTTGTACATATTTAATAGCTTTTGACTTTAATCGAACATGGGGAATAAAATTTCAGTTGGTATATATACACAGAATGATCATGAAAAATACATGTACACCTATTTGACCAACTGTTATAGCTCGATTTTATATATATATATATTATAACATATCTAAGGAGAAGAGTGCATGCTGAGTAGGTAGATGTTAACGTTATATTCTTGCAGTGTAATGACGTTTGGTAAATCGTTGAACCGTGAAACTGTTACACGAAGCCACGATACGATCGTTAAAGTATGGAATGCGATCGAACTTATATAGGAACATAAATAAATAAATAAATAAATAAATAAATAAATAAATATATAAATGCATAATAATATATATATATATCCTGATGGAGTAGGCTAATGAATGAGTTATATTGAGACTGCTGTTGATCTACATCAGGTGAGCGATTATAATGTTCATATTCAACACCTTATTTGATAGGTGACACAGCACCCAGCGGTTGTTATAAAGTAAATTATAAAATTATTTTATATTTTTACACAACCTCTAACATATTAAATATACAAAATTTTTTAGGACGATTTCAAACAAATGAAAATAATAAAGATAAAAGAATGAAATAAAAATTTGTGTAGAATTAGAAAAAAAAATCTAAATCCATATCATAATTGATATGATAATATGTATTATCTATATCAAATATATCCAGCTCATTGTCATCATTGTACATATAGATACATTATTATCCTGAGAAATAAATGCAAAGTACATTTTGTGATATAAAAAAAAAAAAACGTGAACGATTAGTGCTCATTAAATACTCATTATGAAAATAAAAAAACACAGTGAATCGGAGCATCTTGAGTTAAAATACTTTGTTGATTTTTTTCTTACCATTTTGTTTGTATAATAATACACTCGGGGTCAGGTCATGAATGCCGCGAGATTGAAAACGACTTGTTGAAAACAAATTGTATCTTGCAATGTTATATACACTAACTATGATGTTTTATATATTATTAGTGGGTACTATTTTTCTCCAGTTCAACCTTTTCCTCTATTTTCCAAACCTTTTTTTTTTTTTTCTTTCATTTCTTTCCTCGTGTCTTCTTCTACACAATCATCATGATGATCGTACTCATTGTCTTCAGTAGGTAGTACTTTACTTCTATTTGTTGGACTGCATGAGCACGAGATCATTCGTCCGTAGCGTTGCCACGACTTCCACGTCCTTTATCATCATCACCACCAGCACCGGCATCATTATTATCATCATCATCATCATCGTCATCATCATCTTCTATTGGTTTTTTTCTTCTTTATTACTTTGTGCTCTATACAAAAATTAACTGCGACCTTGAAAGGTTGTACAGCCTATGAAACAAGTTATAATTCATACGCGCATATTCCGATAATCATCTTTCGTCTGTGCGTCCACATATTTATCTACATAAATGTATTAGACCTTATTATTATGCATGTTCCTTCAACGCAGTATGGCATCATGATGGACAAATTATAAAATAAAAAATTAATCACCTGACAAGTTTGTAAATGATTTTTTGTTTAATTTTTCAGACGTTTGTGGAATTTTTTCAACTGATTTTATTATTATGATGGATCACGTGAATTAATTTTTACAGAGCGATAAAGTTAGATTTATAAGAATCTTGGGATTTAGATAAATAATACTGTGAAAAATTTATATATTAAATCATTTGGTTAAAGAATAATGAAGAGTGAGATTATTTTACCTATTTCTAATTTTTTAAACAAATATTATGGCTTTAAACATTACCCAATTTCCAACATTTTTTTTTTTTTTTCTATAATAGCGTATTTGCTGTCAAGAATATATATATATGTATATATTAAAAATACTTTTCCCATCTCGTAACAATTTTCTCTGAACAATAAAATTTTCGTGTGCTCTACTTTTTCATAATATACCAATGGATATTAAACAAGCTAAATTTTACTCTATGGTTATAAAACAAAGTTTTATCTTATACTATAGATAAATCACGATTTCCGAATTCCGGGTTACGTCAATCAATGTACTGTTCTACTTTGAAATATATATCGAATATTCTCCATTTTACATATAGACAGGTAAACACATAAAACATACTACGGATCTGACGCTATGCAAAATTGCTTTGACTTGGAACGCAAAAGAAAATTTAGCCGGGTATAATATACAAAGACAATCAAAGAGAAAGATAAAGAGCGAATTGATGTAAAGAATTTGAGTTGAATTTCAGAACATCCCATTTCTTCTGACTCACTCGGGTGAGGTTTCCCCTTCAGCAATAGCCTTTGCGGATTGAAAGAAAAACAAATCTTATTTTCAAATGAACAACGTGACCCGATAATGAACGAAATTCCCCCTTTCAACATCCTGCCATTCTTCTGCATAATTTTTTTTCTCCTATACTTCTTCGTCGTTTTCCTTTCCTTCTATGGTTTCCCTTTGTTTTGTCATTCATTTCTACTATTTAATTTTTTTCTGTCATTTTTTCTGCATTGTCTATAATTGCTATATGTCGAGTGGTCTCTCACAACAGTAATACATTAGTTATAATAACGATAACATTAAAAAAAGTATGAATAATTTTGATGCGATCGATGATAATCGGTTAAGACATAGGCGCGTGAATGCGCCGCACATTGCTCCATGGTAAATCAGGATAAGAAGAAGGATTTTCTGATTGGTTTGTTATAACGAAAGGTTCAGGGTCGGTCAAGGACTCTCTTATTCTCTTGTTGCTTTAAGCGCAACGCACCTAGAGTAGACTACTTTATATATACATACACCTTCTATTTTCTTAGTGCATACAGAACAATGATCTGCGCACAAAACAAAAAATCATCATAGCTTATTATATATATACATCATAAGATTACAGACTTTATTTTTATACTTTCAATGTTGGAAAAAACCATTGAATATTTAAAAATAATTTACTGAATCTAAAAAAATATATTTTTTTCTGTAAATCATATCAGATTAATTAAACAAATGTATTATATTCTCCCCTATATTATAATCATAAATATCTTATTGATTAATTTTTTTAAATTAATTTATAAATATACAATATATCCAGTTTCTCAATCGTTCTATACAAAATTATGCTATCTAACTTACTTGTTTTTATATTGCCTTCAATCAATATATTGGCGATATACATCTTGGGGTGTATTTTACTCCAAGGTCATATGTGTTAGTGGTCGCGAGAGCATTCGAGACTGGCAGAGCAATAGGGAGCGAATAAGTCGTTGAACGAGTGGCTATTTATAGTATATAACCAGCTACATAACCCGTACATCTGATATATAGTTAGAACGTCCTTATATACATTGAATTGATATGTGTTCACGCAATACGTCAGAAAATAGTTTGGATTAAAATTTAATTATGTCTATTCGACTATGTCAAATAGTTGAATAATATTAGCCAGAAAATTAAGAGACATTATTCACATTTTGATAATGAAAATATTTTATGAAAATATAAACATATTTATACGTTCATATAATGAAGAATGAGGAAATGTATGGAACGGTGAACATATATAAAGAGAAGGTGGGTGATAATCGCAATAGTCAGACTATATGGTAAAGTAAGAAGCGGTAGATGTCACCAACCGGTCCAGCGAAAATGGCGCGCATTTGCAACACAACGGAACGAGCTTGGATACGCTTTGTGGAACGATGCGCACACTCGAATGTATATAAGTATTTATACATATATAAACGTGTACTCATTGACTTAGGTTAAGGTCTTCGTCCTTTTCCCAACAATATTTTACATCTTATCGTATCCCATCAAGTATACATATGTGTGTCGCAATTCACATATATTCATACATGTTTTTAAAAGATGGACAATTGTCTATTTTCACAATTTATCTAGGTATAGGCTAACCTTTTTTTTCTTTCTTTTAATTAATTATTTAAGAGGGAAAAAGAGATTAGTAAACGGTAAGCTGAAGAACTTATGACCTCTGTGCATTTAATGATGATATTTTCTCTTGCAATTATTATTATTAGTACCATTATCATTATGTGAATATTAATATCAGAAAAGTTTTTATAATAACATTTAATTGAGATCAATAAGTCTGATTGCATAGCGGAACTGAAAGGCCTATAATATAGATATAGTTTATGTATATACTACTGTCTATGAGAATGCTATAACCTTTAATAAGCCACATGATGTATACATATCTATAGTTATTTAAAATATGATCATTATTGAATAGTAAAAAATGAACGATTGTTTATAAAATATTTTGATTATGTCATTTCTTTCGAAACAAAAAAAAAAAAAAAAATTATTTTATACTTATTTACATAGTACATAAAAACTCTGAATTAATTTATCGAAAAATGCATATTTATTTCGTACAAGGTCGTTGAAGGTTGAACATAGTATACCAAGTGCAACGACCTTGCAAGGCGGTAGCGTAAGTATATTATTCTAGATAGAAGTTGTGCTGAAAACGTAATAAACTGGTCGTTGCAAAAGTGGACGTGGTGAGTACCTGATTTTATGAACATAAATGTGTGTACTTCCTCCACTTCATATCACATACGCACTTGTATAAATATATGTATGTATATTAGAACATGCATGTAACTCACATTTGTGGAGATGGCTGTTGTTGGTGATATTCTGTAACAAATAATAAAATGATTTTAGTTCAACGTTCATGCATGCATGATCAAATATAGTTGGGGTGGTGCGAGTTCTTTGAGGTATAAATAAAATGAGAGTATTCAGTAGGTAGTGGAGTGAAGATACAACGACAACCGACGTGAGCGACCGATCGTTTCAACGACGATGACGATGGAATTCGGTCTCGGTACATCGATCTTCGTGCCTCGATGGTTTTTATATACGTTTTTACAATAATAATAATAATAATATGTATGCGATATCAACTCTTCGTTGGGAAGAGGGAATATTTTTCATGTTTAAAATTTTTATACTTCTCGAAAGAAAAATATAATTATATGGATAATGTGAATAATTGTTGCAGTGTTTGTCAAATAATTGACTAACAGTTAACGGTTAACATATGGCTGATCTACTAGTTAATTATGCATTTTACTCGATTTAATTTTTTTTTTTTTTCTTTCAGGAAACCAGATTCAGTTAGCTGTTAATATAAATGTCACTTGTACTCGATATATATTTTCAAATAGTCGATTAAGAATTATTGAATAAAAATAAAATGATACTCTCTTGCTATTTGAATAAATACAGCCATTATTTATTATTTCTATCATATTTCATTTTTATTTTATTTCTGATTTAAAACTTGATAGGGACAAACGTGATTTTGTCGTTGGCTGCGTGCACGCGTGTATCTACACGGATTAAATTGGCATGAAGCGTGACCACTGTCCTTTCTTGTCGTCGTATAGCAAAATTTTACTTCCGTATCGTGCTTTAATTGCAATCATGAACGATACCGTTTTTCTTTTTTTCTTTTCCTTATATTTTACATTTCATATTATTTGTCTGTTCATTCTTACTTTTTTTTTTTTATTTCATTTTCTTCAGTTATAATAATTCTATTTAATCATTACAAATATACGTACATAAAAATTACTGTATAGATGTTGGATATTAATAATATTTATAATTGAAGAAAAAAAAAATATAATATTATACTTGTATACTAATTAAATGAATTCAATAATTTATTAGAATATATAAAATAAATTTATGCATTCATGTATGGGTTGTGTTCGCATTGAGAGACAGGAAATAGTACCCTCTTGTTTCCCATCAATTTATGACAATGAATATTCGTAATAATATGTGAGTATGCGTAATTCACCTCATATGAGAAGAAGCAGAAAAAAAAAAATTAACATTTAATAATAAATCTTATTGAAAATAAAATTTTTAAAAGTAAATAAATATTTATATGTTTTCAAGTAAATACACATGCTCTCAAAAAAAAAAATTTGAGAACTGAATTGATAATAAATATATATACTGGATAAATATACAAATAAATAAATATTACATATCGCGTTTGCGACGAGGCACACGATCATAAAATTTTATTTATGATTTATATTGTCGGCGATATATGTATTAATAATTTTCTTGACACTATGAAGGGAGATAAACTTCTAATGAAAGCGGTGAAAACTAATCATCAAAAGAAATAAAAATATTATTATTTTATGAGTACTCTAATTATTGTATTCTACATTACATATCCACAGCGTTGAATTTTATCAATGAAAAAATAATAAAAAGTAAATATAGCCTGAATTTTTGTGTACAGAATAATTGTGGAGGAAGTTTTTTTTATGTACATGCAATAAAATACTCTGTATTTTAATTGAAATAAAAAAATCTATGCTCAATTATCTGTAGAGAAAATTTTGATATATATCATATTTTTTTTTTTTTATAATATTTCGCGTTTTATCTTGTTTTTATTTTTTTCTTTATAAGTAACGACTGGGGAGATGAATAATTGTTTTCTTGCAAAAATTTTTTTTGCTTTCTTGGCGAAATAGTTAGATTATACAGCGCATCGCTGCGCTTTTCTGTGGTTTATTATATCGGTATGAAGAAACAAGTGATGAAAGAGAGAAAAAAAAATGAAAAATAATTTTTTTTCTTTTACGAACAACAGACATTATGAAGGAGAAGATAGTTTTAAAATAATAAATAAAATAAAAGAAAAGGAAACTGATCATCCTAATAAAGAGCGTGCTTTCCCTTCTAAAAAAAAAAAAAAAATATTTTTTCCATTCCAATGAATCACAGGGCAATTTTCTTTTGAACCTACAAAAAATATTTTTCTCATTTATGTAGTTTAAAAAAAAAATCGGGCGACGAAAAGTGATTTTATTTCTATATTATTAGGTAATTCTATTGTTGATTATTGTACACACAAATATAAAATGACTTGTGCGCAAATAATAATAACCTAACCATACATGTGAAAAAATATACGATGAGCGATAGAATGTATGTGTGTGTGTTTGCGAAGCAGAGAAAGGAAAATAAAAAAATAATAGCAACAAAATAAATGAATAAAACTAAAAGTAATTTAACTACGTATATGTACGCACTTGTGAAGTCGTTATATACTAGCATGTGTGCAATAGAGAGGCAACATCCGAAGATATCCAAGATACATGAAAGAAACATGCCAGGTGAATGTATTTATGTAAAGAGGGAGACGAAGGAGAGTGAGGTGGAGTGAAGAGTGAACGGACGCGAGTGGATTTGCATACTCAGGTAAAATACGTCTAGGTAACTTTAACTGGAGCTGATTGGTTCCTTCTATTTCTCTTTTTCTTTTATTCATTTTTTTTATTTTTCAGTGTTATCTGCTTTTAGTTGCTCTTTCGCAGATGAATCTATACTATACGTATACGTCTATACGACGTGACCAACGAGCTATGCAGAGGAATCTTCTTATTCTCTATGGGTATATATTCTGATGATGTGCAAACGCCTTTCCATATACGTATGTACACATACACATAAACACCCATATGTAAATGTAATCCTTTGAGGCGTGCAGTCACAAACCCCGCAAGAATGTTTATGTATATAAATTTATCGAAGGTTATTTTTTTTTTTTTGCCATCAAGCATTGTTAAAGTATAAATCAAAATATAATATAATAAAAATGGATAAATGTGTTATATTTTAATATTTAAATGTCTAGTGGGAGTTTCGATTTATTCAAAACAATATATCTGTTTATATTTTCATGTTTAAATAAAATGTAGAAGCAAAAAACGACTCAAATATAAATAATAAAGTTCAGTCACGTCATTTGCTAATGGATGGATGAATAAAAAACACCAATTATCATGTATATGTATTTAAAATATGAAGATCACTTGTCAGAAACACGTTTCTTTTTATTCACGGGTGTCATATATCTGTTGTAAATTATGTATTGCAAAACAAAACAAAAAAAAAAAGAGACAAGCTCTAGAAAAAAAAAATAGCAATAAAGAAAGAAAAAGAGAAATATATTTATATTTATATTTATATTTATGAACCAAAGAGCAATGACGTGTGAGACTATTTTAAAAATGCTCAAGTATATGCTTAACTGTTTATACATATACTCACGTTTATAACAGTAGGCTAAATATTACTCTTAAATGACTTCACATGAACGTTATACCTATTGAATGTAAAAAATAGAATAATGGCTATAGGAAAAAATGCGGAACGTGAGTTGCAAAAAAAAAAAAAAAATTACACACAACTGATTTATTATACCTGATAGCAAAACTTGTATGATCAGACATCTATATAAATGTCCCTACCGGTTTTTTCTAATCTTGAAATTTATTATATATTTTTTTAATGAGTCAAACTACACTTATATTTGATAATTTCCTGTGTTCATCAATAGAAGATTATGAAAATCAGATGCAAGTGTTATAATTACATAATTGCAGAATATTACTTATTTATATTGTGCGCATCTATTCGTATACAGGTATGTGAAGTAATTAAATGGAATTTTAAGCGTTACGAGCGGTAAATTTTTGTCATGAGAAATTTATTCTATGCATCGTCGTAATGGTTCACTGTCATAAAGCTCTCAGAGAGAGTTTTAAATATATATATATATATGAGAAAGCGTGTGTTTCGTGTATAAATTTATTATTTACAGTATATAGTAGGCGTAAGTGTCTCGCTTATGCGCGCGTCCGTGAATGTACTGTTATGTCAGACATACACTGTATAATGTCCATGATAATATAATTCATTTTTCATTTTCTTTCGTCGGAGAATCCAAGGATATCGGTAAGAAAATTATTAAGTTAATTTTTTTACCGTGAAATTCTTTCCTTCTTCACATTTTTGTGATTTCATTTAATATTGTATTTTATTTTTATTTTATTTTTTTTATTTATATTTAATCGTCATTATTAATAAACGGTCAAAACAAAAAATATATAATCCAATTCTTTCTTCTGTGCCACTTAGTCGAAATAAACTAATTATTACGGGATTTATCGTTTCATAGTGTAATCAAGGGGCCTCTTAAAAAATCTTTTTATAAAAAAAATAAAAGGTTTTTGAGCCAACAAAATGAGTTGTTATATAAATACACATATACTTAAATATATATTTATATTCTTATATAAATATGAATATCGCAAATTCATGAATCAGGTATAACCTCTAATTTTGAAAATATCCCGTTATTTTTTCGTGAAAAAACACCAGAAGAATTTTTTAATTAAATAAATCAACGAATCGAAAACTAACATATGAATTTTATTATTTATCAATGTTTAGGGTACATAAGTAAATATATATTTAATAGTGTTCCCAACACTATAAACAAGAAGCCATAACAAAAACCGGAAGTGCATTACAAATGGAGTAAAGAAGAAGAAAATTATAATAATGAATATGAAAAACAGGTCAGTAGCGCTAACTGTTATAATTGCTGGTTCGCAATATGAATGACGATTTTTCAATACCAATACGACGCGATAGAGTAATGATTGGATTATAAGCTATCAACATTAGTAGCAAAAGCAAAATAGTACAATAAAGTAGTAAGGTAATAGTCTATCAAGTAGATATAAAGATGGCGGAACCGTTCCAAAGGATGATTTTTAGATGAATTTATCTCTCAGTGCGGCTTTTTTTAAATGTCCGGAAGTTTATAATTTGACCTCGATCTATACTGTTGACACAGTCCGATTACTTAAAAACACAGTTAAATTCATCGTTTGATTTATTCCATCATGCATAATATCTTTTTGAATCAGAGTCTAGGTAGAAATCATTTTACTTTTAGATGGAGATGAGATTGTGAAACTGCGGAAAAGATGGAGATAAACGAAAAAATGACGGAAAAAAATATGACAAAAGAAAGAAAAAAATTAAATTATTTCAAGTCATTCTCGAAATTGTGGAGCACTTAAGTTGAACATACATTGCGTCAGAAGTTAACGGTGCTACATTGGTCTCTTCTTCTGTCTCGCAATATTGTATGGCAGACATGAGCTAAACAGTGAGAAAAGAATATATATGAAGATAAAAAAATGAGAAGATATATTGTCTGTCTATATGTGTTTTAAGGTTAGAGTATTTTGTTTCTAGTTCAATTAACATCAGGACACTGCTTCTAAGAAGAATAGTATACTGGTTATTATATTGATGTATTTTATCGCCAATAATTTACATGAAATTAATAACAAATTATATTTTAATAGCTCAAATGAATGACTAATTCATCAAATATAAAATATATTATATTGGTTAATTGCTGATATTTATTTCATGTATAAAATTTTTTATATAATTTATATATTACTTGAAAGCATTGATTTATTAACGAAAAATTCAATATCATTTCAATCCTCGATTCTAAGTTTAAAAAAGAAAATAAAATGTGAATGCCACGGTCACAGATGATTATTATTTTTTTCGCAATGTATTACTGCTTCAATGGCAGGCAGTAAATGCAAAGCAAGCACAATACTTTGTGAATATATGTTTATAATTCCACACAAAGGCAATGTAGATGGGGTCATAGTTGTCATCGAAGGACACAATTGACAAGCGCGCACGAATAATCTGCACATATATATTTTATTGCATCCACGGACAATCTTTACTTCAACTTAACCTCGATTCCGATCTAATCTTTATGCGCTTTAATCCGTGGTGACAGGAACGATAGACACGAATTCACCATCAACGGTTTTATCTCCACATACGGTTATATATGTACATATTTATATATAGAGTGATTTAAAAATTTTCAGATTATTCTAAAATGTAAAAGTACTTCTTCATCCATTTTCTGTTTAAAGCAAATATTCAAATATATAAACTATGAGAAATGTAATAGAATAGAAACTATGGGAAGATTTATAATTGTTCTTAGAATACTAACTTCTGGTAATGAAATAGAAATATTATGTTAATTCTATCTTTCTTCATCTCATTTCCACGTACCCATTTTCAACAATCTCTTCATGAGGGTAATATTTTTGAAATTGAATTAATTAATGTTTATAAATGATACAAATGATTCATCCAAAGCCTGTTATTACTATATAAAAAAATCATCAAACGCACTCATTGAATCGTAAAATTTCTCGAATTCTAAATCAAATGTAGTTCATTGTTATATTTAAATTTATAAAATATATAATCATTAGATATATTTATGTATGTTAATATGATTATGTTACTGGCAGAGATAGATATTATATTTTTATCGTTTTCCTTGTATGATGTTCAGTTATGTCTGTTAAGTAGGTCTCATAGAGAGATAGTTAGTACAGAAATGGAAGTAATGGAGTGTATAGTACATACTGAATATGACAATTGCGCGCAATCACCCAACGACATGCGCAAAATAAGGTCTTTGCATCCTTCAAATTACTTCATACATTTGTAAAACCGCTAGGGACATTGCATGGCAGATGGTACATGCAATATTTGAAGTAAAAATAAAGATATGCTCTTGGTATACTATTTAGAACGTTAACCATAAATATTATTACCTAGAGTACGTATGCAAAGTATAACTTCGTATAAATATACTCAGTATATGTAGACTACATTCATCTTATGGTCATTACAATTATGTTTTTAAACTATTGAATTATTACTGTTTGACTCATTAACGCTTAAATAATATCCAACATAATTTTTTTTTATTATCGTATATATTATGCAGATCATTTGAAAAATTTATTGCACATGTGATTGTAAAAAAATTTACTAATTATCATACGACAGAGAGAAAAATTTTCTGAATTACAGATATCTCTTCTGTCGACTGTGAGCAATATTTATGCCAAGTGGAACTATTCTATCAGCACTGTGATTCAAGTAATAAAATTATATTAACAAAATTATATATTGATTTAATATTCAATAAAGTAAACGGAAAATTTCGAGAAAATAATTACCAATATTTTATTGTAGTGCACATAAAATTTACTATGCATTTTATTTGTTCGTTTACTGAAAATATTTTTTTTTTAACTCGTTGTTTTATTACTGCAATATTATTATGCATATATGTATATAGTCATATTTATTTGAAACGATTGAAAGCCCCGGTGTCTAAATGTTGTAAAGCAAACGAATGAGAGTGAGGCATGACATTCACTCTCTGAGGAATAAGAATTTATTCAGGAACAAATTTAAAGGGAGCGTGACTGTATATTTAAATTGAGGGAGTATAAACGTGATTTTGATCCATTCATCATATAAAGAGCCCAGTAGTGTGATAAAAAATTATCTGAAGAAAATTTTTATTTATATTCACCATTAATGTACTGGATATTATATATGGCATTAAGTATTATACCTGCGTATGTAAAGATAATTGCGGAAAATAGTCGAATGCCGATATCAAACTTTCCCTTCCGCGATTAAAACGGCACTCGACACATACCGATGCATACATATAGAGATATTATACTTTACTATTATTATTACGTATGATGATAGGGATAATATAAAAATGATGTGATATAAATTCACAGATTAGATACGTAAATGTATATAGTATGATAATCGTATCAAGTACATAAAATTTTTTATGTGGCTGAAGAATTTTTTCGTTCCTTGTATTGTGTACTTTGTTTAATGTTTTTTATTTATTTATTTATTTTTTTATGGGGATAGTTTATAATTTAGATGAGAAAAATTATGATTGATGAAATGGTTTCGGGAGTAATAGTTCGGAATGACGGCTTATTTCCGGATAAATTCAAATGAGAACGAAAAAGGTTGGTAGAACCAGAGAGAAAAACGAGAGAGGATCGAATGTCGCAACCGGTTTTTGTCCATATATACATTTATATATGTATGTATCGCGACGTGTGCAAAATATATATAACTACGTTATAGAAAGCTATTTTATATACAATGTTGCATAACACTATAGTGCGAAATTCAATTAAGCCCATATCAAATGTATAAATGTACTCGGAGAAAATTTATAATCAATTATTTGTGGAAATTTATTTCAAGTTTATTCCACCCACTCATCAGCTGTAATTGTTTATATGTATTGTGGATATATAAATGACTATTATTTCATTGAAAAATATTTTTCATCCACTTGCTCATTGCTGCATCAATAAATAAATTGATGAGTAAAATAATTAATAAGGGATGAAGTGGATTGTATCTGTCTTTGTGTGTATGTGTTTAACATGCTTGTATATTTTTTTTATTTTTTGGGTCAAGCCTGTTACGATGAAAAAGGAAATGCGAAATAACATTGGAGAAAGGGAAATTGAGGTGTCCAATACTCTGAACCACGTCGATTCGCCTCATTCAGTGTGTGAATGAGCGTACACTCGTGTGTAAATATATCCAGACATAATTCCAACTTTGAATTTATTTATATATGTAGTTTTATCAAGTGATTGATATCATAAATAAAAATAAAAATAAAAAAATGTTTGATAAAATTGAAATGAAAAAATTTCATTTTAAAATTAATAATTTGTGATCGAGACGAAAAAGTATATAAATCAATTTCATTTGGTGTATGCATATGTATAGTTGATTGTGGTGTATGTAAATAAAATATAAAAAAATGCAGTTTATAAAAATTGATTTGTCTATAATAATATTTATCATTTTTTTGAATATTAATAAATCACAAACGGAAACGGAAAATGTTTCCAACATTTTACGTTTGAGTAAACCAAAAAAATTATCACCCTCAATTGACATATCATCAACAACAATAATTAATAAATTTAATCATAGTGATGAAAAATTAGATTTTGAATTGTCGATAAATAATAGCAGTAAACAACAAAAACAACAACCACGTTTTATAACATTCAGTAAAAATAATCCCGAGCTCGATTGGAAAAATCATTTAAAGAGTGTGGGACGCAGCGATGATTCACTACGTGATCTTGATGTCAATTTTATGAAAGAAAAAATTGAAATAACTGCCAACAGTGTACAATGGTTGGTTGATCTATATGATCCATTAAGGTGGATCACAGTGCCAGGAAAATTGTCCAATAATTGTAAAACTGATATGGAATTATTTTTAAAAGCACTCAAAGATGGAAAATTGTGGGCTGCAAAAAGTAAGTCAATAAAAGCAGCATGAAAAATAAACAAAACATTTTTTTTGTTTGATGAAAACAAAGAAAAAGTTGATATAAAACTAATCGAAGCTCAAAGCAATTGATTTTTTATTATGAATAAAACCTTTGTGTTATTTAAATATTTAAAATATTTGTATGAACCGTTTTTTTTCCAACATAAATATTTTCTCAAATAATTAAATTGGATATATTGAAAACGAGGGCAAACATGAATAAATAAATAAATAATATTCATAATTAAAAAAAAAAAAATTATTCGCGTTTCTCAATAGATAATTAATAAGTGCCATAAATTTTTTTCTAAATTTAAATACAGATATAAAACACGCAATAGTGGAATATAGTGATGAAATATAAAAGTCGTTGTCCTAGTGCCAGTGACTTTTTTTATTTGCATTTTTTTTTTTTTGCCGTTGCACCGATTACGAAAGTCAATTGCGTATATACAACATGTGCATAGATGATCATAAATTGCGTCCCCACAAAGCACATTTCTGAGTAAAAAAATATCTCGTCATTCCAAGTTAACAAATCACTTCTCATAATTATTAAAATAAAAATCATTCTGCAATAATTGTGTAATGCAAAATAAATTTAATGAAAAAAAATAAATAATGATAATAATAGTAACGGAGCACAAAAAACTTTCCAATACAAAGCCAACAGAACACAACTATTCATTTTTAACATCAATAGTATAAAAGAGAGAGTATATATGTATGTAGTTTGTTCTTACTAATTAATTTTATTTTACGTCATAATAATAATGATCATCAAGTTCATTTTAATTCTCACTCTGATCCTGAAGCAATTAATAATTCCAAATTATATTTATTAATTGATGATCAACTAATTGCGAAATTTCGACATTTAAAATAATATTGAAATGAATATTTATTAATGCATTGGCTGATAACATTTTTAGTAATAAGAGAAAATATTTTCTATAGATAAAGTTGGCATATGTATATGAATACGATTTTGTATTGAATCGCATTTGAACCCGAGACTCGTGCCAGGCTGTGCATGTACGCGCACTTTCTACTTTGTCTGTGCATTCGTTCAATTATCTACTTCAACTTCTTTACTTACATAATTTGATAATGAACCCGTACATGAACATAAACAAACAGACAGATACACATAAATACATATGTATATATTAAAGCAATGCACATGCAGAAAGATAAATTATTGTACTAATGCCCTTGACAATAACCTTTTGAAAAATATATTGCAGGGAAAAAAAAAAAAATAATGAACAAAATTATATTTATATTTATTCATTCAACTTTTCACTTTTTTTCTTTCATGCAGTGTCTGATGCAAGTGGACGTTATAGCTCGCAATTTCACTTTGGAAATGGATTTTGGTTGGGTTCAAGCACACTATGTAAAGAGCTCAATGACACAAATGAAAATGTTGTTAATCGTGGAATAATTGGTGTTGATTTACCGATATATTCAGTTAAATTTTACGTTGCTAGAATAGGACTGATGTTTCCAGTTGATGTTGAACCATCGGTAAGTCTTAAAAATGATCAATAAAAAAATAATGTACAGAAAAAATACCTAGATAATTTTTGTATATTTTTAATTGACAATTGTACTGAGGATTTTTTTTTTTTTTTGTTTCCATTCTCTCGTAGACTAGGCAAATATTTTTAGGTCTATGTTTGCCTGGTACGTGCGATCGATTGTCAATTACTTCAATGTTAAGAGCAAGTGCTGATCGTGTTGAAATTGAGGGCAATTCAACTCACCATTCAACTGGTCCGAGAATAACAATTGTTGCGGTAAAACCCGTGCCATCAAGTGATTATTCATTGTGGAAAGATCCAAAATTATATATTCTCGGGTAAGCAATTTCCAAAATATTTCACGAACAGTATATTAGATACATTAATGTATGTAGATAGACAAATAAATTTTAAGACGCGAAGGCATTTAATAATGTGCGATGTCGTCGTCGCCCAATATGTTAAGTAGTAATGGACATGTATTACTGTCAGTCAGACAATGAGAAAATATTCTTTTCCATTATTTTGTAGTTTTACTACTGTACCAATAGTACGAATATTACAAACAAATTAATTAAAAAAAATAAAAGACACGTATAAATAAATTAAATAAATTAAATTAATTATAAATTTGACTGAGATGAATTTTTAGTAGTAATAAATAATTTTTTTTCTATTATATATATGGCTGTTAACATGCACACACATATTCGTTTGCATTCTTGACGTATGCCACATAAACTCATGTTGAAAAATAAATTTTACTATGGAAAAAAAAAAATAATAATACGAAAAGCATAAAATAAAAATTTTTTTTTACTTGCTTTCTTTTAATTATGAAAAATAAATGTCCACTGGTGGTTCGTTAATACTAATGAAACTTAAATCATGTTAAATATATATGTTTGTGTAGGGATATGTTACGCCACAGCGTAATAGAAAGCACTGAACACACTTGACGAATGCTCGTGTGAAAGTCGTTGTAGAACTTTATTACAAGTACATTCTTAAAATCAGTGTAGAATAATAGAATATAAAATTTTACAAATCAGAAATAAATTGAAAAATCAATTATTTATGAGTGAGATATAAAAATAAATAAAATATGGAATTGAAATTAGATATCATTTAAAGTGCCACGTGAGCTTATAAATCGAGAATTATTGGTTTTTCCATTGAAAATATAAATTGATTTTAGAATAATCGCTTTTGATCCTCTAAATATGCACATGAACATACCAATAGGATTATATTAATACTTTCGTGTATACACCAACGAATATTACATAGCACTGCTATACAATGGCACTCAGAGCACTCTGAATATCGACAAAATGCGTTCACATTCCCAAGTTCTCGCGTGAGAATTTCGTGGTTGAATTAACTCAGAGGGCAAATTATCGTTTTCATGAAAGGATATATTCTGATTGGTTGAATATTCAATTTATATTGCACATTAATTTAATTATTAACAAACAATAGTTGAAATTAAATTTTTTTTTCAGCACTGTCGGTGGTATTATTATATTATTAATGCTAATTGCAACAATGTATGACTATAAAGAATTGGAAACAGATGATAATATTGAATCAACATCAAGTGGAATGAATAATAATGAGCGTGGCATTTATATCGATAAAAATTGTGTTCTTGGAAATCAACGAAGATTATCAATGATACAGGACAATAGTAAAGAATTGATAGAAAAAATTGAGAAAGGTTCAGTTCAGCATATTACAAATGATGAATTGTCTAATAAACAAATATCAAATCAAGGTAAATTAAATCAATATAATTAATAATTATTGTTCAATAAAATTTCGTAATTAAATTAAAATTTTTAAAAGCAACCCCCTCAATAAATATTTATTTATTTTCGTAGGTTTAGGTATTAAGTGTTTACTGGCATTCAGTCCAATTGTTAATGGTTCAAAGATTATTAGCACTGATCCAGCAGCACGTGACAGTTTAACATGTTTACATGGATTACGTGTGCTGTCACTTGGTTGGGTTGTCATGGTACACACATATCTACAAGTATTTTCAATTGCAGGTGATTGGAATAAAATTAATATTATCCTATAATAATGAATAAAACGAGTGAGAGAAAAAAGAAAATAAAGTAAAATAAGTATTCATCTTCCATAAATTAATTTATCTAACTTTAGTTTAGTTACTTAATATATTCATCCATATATGTATATATACGGATATATGGTTAAAGTAAAACTTTCACATTGATCAATAGCCACCTTTCTCTTTCTGTTTCGCAGAGAATAAGACCTTGCGTACAGTGACTGAGAGGAACTTTATGTTCCAAACAATCAGCAATGCCACGTTTTCTGTCGACACATTTTTTTTTATTAGGTAAAGTATATACTTGTCTAAAATTTATTTATTTATCATGTCTATTTATTTATTTTTTTCTGTTTGAAATTATTTTAGCGGACTTTTAGTAACGATATTATTCTATCGTTCAATGAGTACGAATAAAAATGACAAGGAAAATTTTTTTAAATCAAGTGGAAATAAATTTATCATTATGATACTCTACAGATTTGTTAGGTAAATGAATAATCAATTGATAATAATATTTATTACATAGAAAAAAAAATATTTTTCATATAGTTTTATATTATTTTTTTTTTTCTTGGTGATAACAAAAAAGATTGACGCCTGCTTATCTCTTTGTTCTTGGAATGAATGAACTGGCAATCAAAGATGCCCAAGCAAGAACAGTATTTTCACCAGTAATAATTGATCATTTAACGTGTGAAAAATTTTGGTGGCGTAATGCACTTTATATAAATTCGCTCTACCCGAGATCCGAAATGGTAAAATAAAATAAAACTAAATCGAATGAACCTTGAAAAAAAAAGATTATGCAATTATTTTGAGATTGAAAAAAAAAAAATTGTACCCAGGTTTCTCGATCCTTTTATAAAGCGATAAAAAATCCCTCAAATCTCAATTTAAACCCAGATTTTCATCTTTAACACATGCATCTAGTCTGATAAAGCAAAGACGTGTCGTCACAGTTGCAAGCTTAACATAGAGTTGACCGCGTTCCAATTGATTTCCAATAATTAATTTTACCGTACGTGGCAACACGTCATTGAACATATATCGCGGTATGTCACAGACGACCGCTATCGAAGAAATTACTTTACTGATCGTATATGTCTGTAATAAAATATTTAAAGAACAATTGGTTGCAAATAGAAATAAAATAATTGCATAGATTCTAATTTTTTCTCCGTTATTTGAGTTTAATAATGTTAATGAAAAATAAAAAGAAAAAACGAAAGCTCGTTTGAAATAAATAAACAAATAACTGAATTTAATTATAAATATTTAGTGTATGATGTGGAGCTGGTATATGGCAAATGATACGCAATTTTACGTGCTTGGAATATTATTACTTCTAATGTCAGTTAAATATTTCAAAGCAGTTGCAATAACTGTTTTGATTATCATTGTATCATCGTGGTTTACCACATTTTCAATTGCTTATAGCAATGAATACATTGCCAGGTAATTTTTCATATGCAATATTAAGAGAAAAGTCATAGATTATTAATTTTATAATTTTTTTTTAAGGATACAAGAGCCATTTGCATTATTTGATGAACTTTATGATAAACCATGGCTGAGAGCAGGCCCATATTTTATTGGGACAATAACAGGATGGTGGTTGTTTAAAACTAATTGTAAAATGCACACTCCAAAAGTGAGTATAAAAAAATAAATAATAATTATTTCACTAGCGCTTGAATATTATTAAATTATTTGTTTTCTTATTATTTTTTTTTGCTTTACAGTGGTTTCAAATAATTGGATGGATTATTTCAAGTTTAATAATGTTATTAGTTGTTTATGGTTTATACCCTGGGAATCTGACGATTGCTATTAGTTCAATTTATGCGTCGTTGGGACATACAGCATGGGCTATTGCTGTTTCATTTATTGTTATACAATGTTGTACTGGATCAGCTAAAATAATAAATAGTTTACTATCATTGAGACTCCTTTATCCATTATCACGACTCACATATTGTGCATATCTTGTTCATCCAGTCATAATGATGATTACAAGTACACAAATGGATGGGCCGTTACATTTATACAATGGAATTGTGGTAAATATATATGGAAAAAAATTTATTTTTTAAACCATATTTCAATTTAATAATTCATTTATTTTTTCAGTTGATTGTTTATTTTGGAAATTTGGTTGCATCGTATCTACTATCGTTTTGTATTTCAATTGCCTTGGAGGCACCTGTAGTAAACTTATTGAAGATTGCCTTTGCCCCAAGCAAACCGACAAGATAGAAGGAAGAACAAAAAAAAAAAAAATTCATTAAATATCTTTAAATAGATTTTCTTTTTGGGATTTTGTATAATATTTAAATATAATACATAAAGACCTCCATATTATATTATATACAAACAAAAAAATCAATTGAATTTATGGTTAAGCTGAGAATTGAAGAAAAATATATTTAAATATATTTTTATGTTTGAAATTAATATGTTGAAGAAAAAAAAAATTTCATCCAAATTGTTTGAGATAAATTTGCTTCGTTCAGAATACACTAAACTATTATATGTGTATAAGATAGTAATACGATCATCATGAAAATATTGCTGATGTGATTGTTGGCATTTCTGCGTGGAACTTTGAATCGTTCGAACGATAAATTGTCAAGAGACCCCGAGAGCAAACCGTGCGAAGAAAGCTCTTTCCATCGATTCCTCTCTCTCTCTCTTCCTCCCTCTTATTCTTTTTTCCTATTTTTGCTCGCTTCCACAAAATCATTCACCCTTCTATTGCGGTCTCGCCGATAACACCAGTTACAATAATGTCAAAATAAAAAGTCAAATATATCCACGTATATTATTTTTCTTCGCAAAATTTTCTATATTATTTCATTTCCTAAATTTTACCATCACTTATATATAAATATTTTCAGTTTAAAATATCTCATAATAATATCATTACAACACATTGCCACTATACTAAGCACAGTAACTATTCTCTCAAAGACAATCTTCATCCAAATGAATTAATAAAATTAATTCTCCTCATGTATATGTATATATTTTTATAATTGATTTACCTGTCGCTTAAATGTATATTTTATAAAGTCAATTAAATATTAAAGTAAATTTATCAAACATTGATAAATGTAATGCTATTAATTATACACGTGTGTGTGTGTGTGTGTATGAGGATAGAATGAAATATCTGACGTTGAAGTCGAAGAGAGCCTGCGCATTATTTCAATAATATACGTATGTGTATGTATATAAATGTGGGGATAGGGAGGAAGTCTCTATAGGGAGGTAAAGAGAGAAACAAACACGTCCCTTTCGTTGGTCGCAATCACGTCAGTCGGCCGAGCGCCGTCGAGAGAGTCTAACGACGTCCACGACGTCTTTAACAGCAACAAAAAATCCACGGAATTAAACGTGTTTGCTTTAATTGTCTATTAAAAATATATCATTTTAACAACATGAAAAATAAATAAATATATTGTAAATAAATATTAAATATAAAGTAATAGAAAATTAAAATAATTGATTAAGTGAAAAGTTGATGAGAATCGAGGTATAATTTTCCATTAATTAAATTTTATTCAATAATATACACATATGTATATATTTATATATGTGTGGGTGTGTATGTGTATGTATGTACGGATGCTGTTATATAGTGGCGTAAATTGGGGCGAGGGAATAAAAGGGAAAGTAAAAAATAAAATTTATCGTTCGGTTGCTGATGCTGTATTTGTGTGCGTGTTAAACTCTGGCAGACCGCGTAATTTTTTTTTTTTTTTGGCGTTTATCTAGAAGAAACAACGACTGGGTCATACTCTATCTCAGTATAATACTATTATTTCAAAGTAAATGACCATACACGTAAAAATGTGCGACAGTTATTAGTAGTTGAAAAAGTTGGCAAGTTTTAAAATTAAATATACTTATGTATAAAGTTAACAGAAATATAAAAATATAAAATCAAACTTTTTGTTTGTAATATACATGTATCTTCAATAAGTATTATATATATATTTTTTTAATTATTATAAACAGATATGCATGAATTAAAATATTGTTTTGAGATTATAAGGGTAAGTTAATAATTCTTTGATGGTAAAATGTAATTTCGACATGTTTTATTTCATGCAATTTCTTCGTGGAATGTTTGAACGAATTAGTTAAAGAATACTTGAATAAAGTATTCATGTAATATCTCACAGTAGAAAAGTAGATGCTGAATCATACACGATACGGAAATGCTTGGCTTCACGCAAATTTCTGTTTAAATATTTGCAAACATATGTGCATATATTTTATGGTGAAATGGCCAAAGTTATTCTACAAATTCCTGGCTGATTTCAAACAATAATTTTACAACTTATCGAAATAAAAAGAAAATTGAATTAGGCATCAGAGAAAACCAAAAAAAAAAAAAAAAATTCATTATATACATTTTTTGCAGAACTGAAAGAAAAAAAATTCATTTTTTTTCCCTCATAATTTATAATTCAAAAAAAGAATATCTCGGAGGTCAGACATATTCAGTAGAAAACTAAGACATAAATTTGTCTCAGCAGACGTAACGAATTGTAGCTATATAGGAGATGAAGATACGAGATGGTGTAATCCCATGAGATTTCCGAAAGGACCTTCGCTGATTCCAGCATCTTCCTCTCCTAACTCTCAACATATATAAATATATGTACATTCAAATACATTTGTAAATAAAATATATACATATAAATAAATATCAGAGTATTTCCACCTTGAGAGTGAATGAATTTGTGACATACGCACACACAAACCCCTTGTTATATGTATTATGTATGTGCATATATATGTAAACATATACAATACATTTCGTATCGTGTGGACATCTGCTTTTGTCCGACTGTCGACTGTTTCACTACTTGCGTTTGCGAATATTCTCAAACAAAGGTATATACGAGAACGTATATACCCTATATACTATTTCACATCGCTCCATTTCCTTCTTATATATTCTCCCTTCCTCTATAGCCCAACAACCCTTCCCTGTTTTTTATCAAATGACTCTTGACTTCATATTTGCGATCGATAGCCAATCGTTAATGTATTATTTGTATCAAAAAATAATTTATTCATCGCATAATTAATTCTATCACATAGATAAATTAGTATTACTAATTTTTTACACCGTGGTAATAGAAAAAAAAAAATTCACAAAAAGCCCAGGATATATTATTTAAAAATAAAAAAGATTCTTTTCGTTTTAGGTCACATAAAGCATAATAATTGATCATATTGCATGAGTACTAATCTTGGAATATATAAGACTTCATGTTGCTGTGTACTCACGCGATAAGAGTAATTATCAATACACGGAAGTGACGTCAGTGTAGACCATGAACTCGACCTTTGAACGATATAAGTATATGTATAAAAATACAGTTAATATAATTAATTTAATGAAAAAGAAAAAAGAAATTTTTTTACTCTGAAATAAAATGGTAAATATTTTTTTTTACACCAGTCTCGGGCTTTATTCATTGGGGACCTATGACTATCATTCATAAATGTTATATAAAATTTGTATACGTATTGAATAACGTGGGAATTCTATTATTATATTGAAAAAAATGTATTATTAATGCGAATAAATTACTAAATAAGATCATAAAATACAACACGAATAGTCTATCCACATTTTGTTATATAAAACATTATGAACAATAGAATTGAATGAATCCTACAGTGGGATATATGATACGAGGTGGAAAGAGGATAACGGGAAAGGCGTGGTGGTGTGATGGCGGCGGGAAATGGTGAAAATTAATTGCTAAGGCACGAACTGAGAACACAGCGGTGCACTTAGTAGGATGAGAGATCCAAACAATCCGTATATACAAGTACACACATCTGTATATATTTATGTACTCTAATACTGTTGCGTGCATGTGTGTGATAAATGGTGTCACATTAACTTGACACTGTAGTGAAAGAAAAATTGGGAAAAATTAAAAAGAAATATAACGAAACGAAAATGACAATGAAAAATACGATTTTTTTTTGTTTGTTTTAGATTATCGTGACGAGAAAAAAAAAAAAGTGAAAAAACGTAAGAACCATAAATAATTTACATAGACAACAAAACACAATAATAAATAAAAAAAATGTCAGTTGAGGTAAGAGCTCGCACAACAGCATCAACAATTTCACAATCAAAAAGGCCAATAGTAATTTATCCTACAGGTAATTAATTATTTTTTAAATAATAACAATTATTATTATTATTATCGTTGTTATTATAACTATTATAATTGCATTAGTTGTATAAAGGTCAATTGAATTAAAAATAAAATTGAAATGAAAATTATGGAGAGAAAAAATTGAAGGGTTGCAAAAATATGATTCTTCAAGTGTATCAAATTAAAAAATAAAAATGATCCGACCGAGTTTTCTCGAGTGCACTTGAATCTACCGCATTCACTATGCACAACGAAGTTATATACCCATTTATATAGGGTGTCTCATTGAATATGATTAATAAAATATTTCATAACACATTCAAATATAAAATAATTTTCAATGAAAACTTGTGGAATCTATAAAAAAAAAAAAATTTTAGTAAAGTTTAACTACATTTCCTAAATCAAAAATTAATTCTTATGCATTTTTAAATTCAATTAATTGCTCATGAAATATTATTTTGTTTCGAGATATTTAATTAAAATATTTTAAATAAAACACCCTATATATTTTGTATACATAAAATATATGTCAACTCCAACTGAAAAGAGAAATAAGTCAAAAGGTGACGAGAAAATGATACGAATGCATCGTTTGTCGCAAAGACATTGATACATATATGTGTGCGTTTTTATATAGCCATATTGTATAATTGCATGAATATCTTCATCCTTGACTCAGCTTTCTACAGTATATGAGAGAATAAAGTAAGATATTCAAGATAGATGAAAGCTCGGCGTATTCTTGTGTAAGGCACTTAAGGGTGAATGAAAGTGAGTGAAGGTAGAAGGCTTCAACAGTAGCACTTTGATGAAGTAGCATTGCACTATAATTTTTATCGCCGCTTGAGTTATAACATAATGGAATAATATAATTAATTGAATGTGTTAATATGACACGCAAAAAACAATTTTATACTGCATTATTATATATTAAATAAACAAATAATAATGGATAATTTTTTTCTTATTCATGTTATAAAAATTCAACAGCCTTTAATGATATATTTATTTAATTATTATTTATTTCAGTATCACCAGAAAGTATAATTGTTCCAATAGTATCATGCATACTTGGATTTCCACTATTGGCATTGTTGGTGATTTGTTGTTTGAGAAGACGCGCAAAATTAGCACGTGAACGTGCAAGAAGAAGAAATTGCGATTTGGATCATGGTGCATTAAGTCTAGTACGATTTAGTCCAATTCATCGATTAGGTAAAATAATTTCAATTTAAAATTAAATTAAATTTTCTTATCAAAGAAATTCAATTAAGTCAAGCAAATAATAAACTTTCGAATAAAGTAAAAGAAAAGCGAAATTAAATTCATTAATAATTTCATGAATGTTTCTTTATGCGTTTTATGAAACTACATATAACGTCAAACTTCAGAATAAAATCAATACAAATAGTATTTATTCTTTCCCTCACAAAACATAGTAACATCTGGGAGGAAAAAATGACGAAAAAATATTTGAAAAAAAAAAAAATGCATGCATGGTTATTTTGATAAATGCAATGATGTGAATGGAATGAAAATCACTCTAGGAGATACGTTTAAATTTGATGAAGCGTGAACAAGCACAAGCATACGTATTGACAAATCGATATGTGGATAGATTATAAGGGTAGTGTGAGTTTAATGTCGGATACAAGATGAGATAAAAAATATGAGCAGAGAATTGGATGGAATGGAGAAATAAAAGTGCGAGTCAAGAGAACCCAGAGTGATTATTCATGTATGTATATGTATATAATAAGTATAGTTACGAGTATAGAAACGAGAATGGAGAAGAGTGACTCTACAGAAACGTATGTCACTAAAAGTAAAAAAGAAAAGTACAAATAGATGTAGAAAAGAAAAAGCAAAGTGGACAAAGAGAAGAAAAAAAAGTAGTATGTGCTGTGAACAGATACGGGGTCATATTTTTTTTTTCTTGGCTCCTCCAACATGCGAGATTTATGTTTGCAGGTCGACTTGAACGATAAAATAAAAGTAAGAGAAGTAGAACAAAAAACAAATAATAATATTGAAATACGACATGAGATAGATTTATCTGCAAACCACTAGAAAATTTTTATTCATCTTCTTTTTTCAAGAAAGCCAAAAAAAAAATATATATTCCCTAAAACTTTATTTAAAATATAATAAATAAATATGATATAATCCAAACAAGTGTGAAATATATCATTTTCCATGTAATATTTTCTCAAATTTAGTTTGACTTTGTACTCATAATTTCACCATAAGGTTATCAATAGATATTGTTATTTAAATTTATTCTTCTCGTTTGTTTATGTAGCCGGCGTGGAAAGACCACCAAGAGCAGTAACGTTCAAAAGTGAACGTAATTCACGATCGTTTCCAACATTAGAATTGGATACTGTTGTTGAGGAACGATCGGATCCTGAACAAAGCACAACAATGGATTTGAGCAGTCCAGATTAACATTTGGCTACGGTGCCATTACGGTAAAATAAAATATTATTAATAATATAAATATATTATAAATAAAACATCAATGTCAAATATTCCAATATTCGAGGGGTAGTGGAGGCATTGATTTCATTTTATCTTTATTTTTTTTTTTCCATTTCTTGCAATATGCATTTAGGTCACCGAGAGGTTCAAAAGTATTGACTGTGCCCCCGCCAGTGGATCACAGTCCTCTGTGGACAGCATTGACTCATGCTAATGCGACAACACCAAATACAATTGATAGTGACACTACCTAGCATACAAGAAACGAGGACACAAATTTTATTAGTGCCCTCGTAATTGAATTGCCAATTATTTACTGACCTAGGCAATGTGAAATTGAAAAATTTCACAGCTAAATCATATCAATTGAAAATATATACATATTACTGATAGATATTATGACATATCATGAAATATTAAATAATGAAAGAGAACGAAAATTTGCTTTGAGAGTATAAAAAAAATTTTAACGCCTAAAAAACCTTGAAAATAAAAATTAAATACATAGAGAGAACATTTTTAATAAAAAGTGTATTGAAATTTCTAAACATATCGATGAATAAATGCCAAAATTGTAATAATTATAGTATCTAAAAATCATCATACACTAAAATGAATAAAGAAATTTCTAAATGAAGAAAAAAAATTTTATACCAACAATTTTTAGTAGTATCAGGTAATAAAAAATAAAACTATATGAAAAAGTATTGAGTTTGCACAACTGCCTAAAATATTAAGGAAAAAATTTTATGAACAAAAGAGAAATGTATCACTATGTAAATAATTTCAATTAATATTTTGTGTATGATAAATTAATAATATTAATATTTAATAATTACGCATATTGTAAAAAAAAAAAATATAATCAGTAAGATTGTACAGAAAAAAATATCTATGTTGAATTTGGATTTGTAAATGAAAATATTTTTCATTTTTAACCATAATAAAATGTCACTCCGCACTCTTGAAATAATTTACATCAACAATATTTTTTATTCATACATTAATTTTTTATGATACAGCTCAAAATCCCGGAATAATTCGTCCTTTTTTCACTGCTTTTTTCAGTTTATTATTCTTTTTATCTTTCTTTCTTCCCATAATATTCTCTTGTCGCTTATTTTGTCTGTCCTGTTTTCCTTTTTCCACAGAGAGTATCCTTGATTCCCATTTCTTGGCACTACGCTTTTTCTGCTGTTCTTCACGTTTTATTGTACGTTTCAATAATTCTGGATCGTCTTTTACCTGGGTGAATCGTAAACATAAAATAAAATATCATCACCAACTTTCATTAATCATAAAAATTTTATATAAATAATTAAATAATTTACCTTTATACCGTTGGCCTTGGCCAAAACATTTTTCCACATTTCTTTTTGTTGAATTTCCTGTGCTTTTTCCTTATCACCAGAGTCCACCAATGTTTTCAATTCTTCTTTTTGATCTTTCAAGTGTTGCAGAATTTTTTTTGGATCACTGCTCATCTTTGTCGATTTTTTTTTCGTACCAATGTCCGAAAAATCGAATTTACTGAACACCATGTTACCTTCAGAATTAAACACGGGTTTTGCTCGTGAAACTTTTGGTAATTCATCATTTTTTTTTATTGATGAAATTGAATCTTCTTCTTCTCCATCATCTTTTTTAATATTTTTTTTCTGCATCAATCTCACTTCACGTTTTGTTTTTTTCTTTATACGATTTTTCAATCCTTTTTTTAATTGTTTTTGTTTATAACTCAATTTTTTTTGTCCCTTCAATTCATTTAATTTTTCATGAAGTTCACCGAATGTTTGAGCACGTTTTGTTGTTCCATCATTTGCAAATAATTTTCCTATAAAAATTAATTTTTTTATTACCAAAAAATTCACAAAATAAAAATTATCATAAACAGCCTCAATATAAACAATTAATTCGCATTCATTTCCAAACCTTTCTGTGGTTGCTCATTCTTCTCATTGTCAGAGTCTGCTGCATTGATGCCCTCTTAAATAAAAAAATAATTTGTAAATTAATTTGTAACATTTAATCCCAATTAATTTTTTTTTTTTTTTCATTTTATTTTAGGTTATGTTTAGAGTGTAGAGAATATTATACTCACCCAATTCGGTCATAGGTAGCGGCATTCTTGAAAATATATCACTAATAAATTTATTCTCTTCTACGAGAATATCTTTTGTCAATTTGAAATTGAATTTATTATTCATTTTTAATTGCATATTCAATATATTTTATTCACTGAAATAACAACAACCGATTTCACGTGCTTTTAAATTTGCTATATAAAAGAAACTTGGCACATGGAAATGGAATGCCTGCAGAGTCTACACGAATATATTAGTCGACCCAGGGGAAAAATTTCGTTCGGGTATCTTCGGCTCAGCACTGTGAATGATTTCTCCCACCATACAAAGCCGAGATACCCCGAACCGTATATTTTTTCTCTGGATTAACTATGTTGGAGCTTCGGGTATTTTCGGTATGTGCATGTCAGCTGATAGTCTGATACATGTACACTACATTATTGTCTACACTCCATTCCATACATGAAGATGCATAGTATTAATATTTGAGACACCAACCACGGAATAATTGTGTAAATAAATGCATTGTGTCTGAAATAAAAAAACAGCAACAATTGCAAAATTCAAAATTAAATTGGATAGAAAATTTAATTCAAATTTTTTGATAATGAAACCTCAAATGGTGGAACAAAAATTAATTTCTAGTACATCTGGTGAGGCTGATGAATGTTTATTCGATTATTTACATGCAGAATTGGTGAATTACGTTTTAACCAAAAATATTGACAGCAAAGTGAGTGCCCTTAAATAAACAAATAAATTGAGAAATCGATGATGTATTAAATAAATAAAATTGCACAATACATTAATAATTTGATACGAATAATTAATAATAATTGATTTTTTCTGTCATTAATTTTATGGATATTCACAGGAAGGTGAAGAAAATTTAACGCAGTTAGAATGGATGGGTTTTGGCGTTGGTTATCGTGTAATTGAACGTTTAACACGTGAATGGGCACGTTTTAAAGATGAATTGGATATGATAAAATTTATCTGCACAGATTTTTGGTCATCACTGTATCAAAAACAAATAGATAACCTAAAGACGAATCACCATGGAACATATGTATTGCAGGACAATGAATTCCGTTTATTAAAAAATTTAGGGGTTAAAGATAGTAAACAATATTTATCAGATAGTCCGAAATTATTAGCATTTACATGTGGATTATTACGTGGTAGTTTGGCTAATTTGGGCATTGTTAGTATTGTCAAAGCTGAAATATCAGCATTGCCAAGTTGCAAGTTTCACGTTGAAGTCAAACCTGTTTAATAAAAGTCTTATTAATTTTCAGTTTGTAATTTTTATATTTATTTTTTGTCATATAATTATATCAAAATACTTAATAATATTATTATTAGATATCAATTTATTTTTCCACGAGAGGGAATGTAGTAAAATGAGAAAAAAAATCCATTAATCCATTGTAGATTGTAAAAAAGTTAATTCTTATTTCACAATGACAATAAAAAATATAACATTGTATTGAGTACAATGAAAAAATAATATTTATTTTTAATCCCATTAAAATATTGCAATGTAATATTGTGCATCGTCGAGAGGTTGATAAAAATTTAACTCTCGTTAAGTAAAAAAAAATTCAAGTATATCAAAAGTTGAAGTCGAAAAGTTCACTTTAAATTTGATTCATCGAATTGTCAATGAATTTCATTAAATATTCTTGTGTAGCAACACCAATAAATTCATCATCCTTCCTATAATCAAAAATAAATACAAATGGCTCTTTTTCGAGTAATTTAGCAATTACACCGAGATTAACATCACTGGATAATTGTATGAATTCACGAATAATTGTTTTATCAGCTGGATCTGATAATTTTACCTCACCATTTATCAATCCACTTCTAATGGATTTTAGATTAATATAGCCTCGAACTTTATTACCGTTATCATTCATAATAAGCATTATATCGAGATTATTTTTATTATTTTTTAATCTCTCTATTGCATCTTTGCATGTTGTACCATTTTTCAATTTATCTGGTCTTAATAACTCAAAATTGGACACTGGAATATTCCACCACGATTCACATCTGCTTGGTGCTTTAGGATCCTAAAAAAAAAAATTATTATTTATCAAATATTGCGGAAAACGAAACTGATAACTACAATGAATATTATTATTATCACTAGAGGATGTAGAATTTATCTCATGTCACTGAGATAATTTTTATATAAAATAATAAATTAATTTAATTACCATATAACCGCGTGAAATCATCCAATGATCAGAAACAAATTTTGTCATGTAATTTCTGATACCATCTGGCAATAATACAACAATACGATGATTTTCATTGAGATTTTTTCCCAATTTAATTGCAGATACAACAGCCGAACCACTACTACCACCGCACAATAATCCTTCTTTTTTTATCAACAAACGTGCCATGGTGAATGATTCCATATCATCACATTTGATCCATTCATCAATTACATCACGATCTAATACTGTTGGTATGAAGTCATAGCTTGAAAAAAAAAAAAATAAAAAAAGAAATAATAAATAATAAAACGAATAAATGGATGATGAATGAACAGTCACATACGAATTTTCAAAGTCATCGGAGAATTTTTGTTTAACTTACCCAACTCCCTCGACATCATAAAATGTTTTATGTGTTTCATTAATCTCTTGTGGTTCTGCTAAAATACTTCCAACTGGATCGATTGCAATTATTATACACTTGGGTACTAATTCACGTAATCGTCTGCCGATACCGGAAATAGTACCACCGGTACCAGCTCCACCAACAAAATAATCGAATTCACCATTCATTTGTTGAACAATTTCCTCTGCAGTTTGATCATAATGAGCCAATGGATTTCCTGGATTGATATATTGATTTAATATGATTGAATTCGGAATTTCTCTTTGTAATTTCTCTGACGTTTTTATATGTCCTTCATCGCTATCCCACGCAGCTTCTGTTGGTGTACGAATTATTTCAGCACCAAGTGCTTGCAATGTAAATAATTTTTCATTAGACATTTTTTGTGGCATCACTATTATACAGCGATAACCACGTACGGCAGCTGCCATTGCTAAACCAATTCCCGTATTCCCACTTGTTGGTTCAATTATTGTTGAACCAGGGGTTAAAAGACCTTTTTCCTCAGCTTCTTGAATCATTCGATAAGCAATACGATCTTTAACTGAACCACCAGGATTCAAAAATTCACACTTTGCATCTAGAAAAAATAAATCATCCAATATTATTTAAGTAAGTACTGTATTTTTTTTTTATAACTTTCAAACAACTCTTTTTTTAATGCATTCTAAAAATACATTAATTTATTCTTACGTACAAATTTCACATTTTAATCCATACAATCGTGGTATCACGTTCAATTTTATCAATGGAGTTTGCCCAATCGCCTCTAGAATATTTGGCAAGAATTTTTTCCGATCATTTTGCCTGTTATAAAATAAAAAAAAAATTAACTATCCCTAATATAGATATTGCATCATAGTTTTCTTTCACATCTTATAAAAAAAAAATACTTACACATTTCGATGTACGTGCGGACTTATTCCATTTGGTTTCCACGTGCAAAGACTCGGTGCATTCGAAGGTTTTTGTTCCATATTTAGCACTCACAAAATATCACAAAAAAAAAAATTATGTAGCAAAAATCAATTCCTCAGAATGAAAGGGTAAAAAAAATGATTTAGATTGGAATTAAAAATATTTTATTCCAATATGATTCAAGTATATACGCAGCAGATTGTAGTGATCACGTAATAACTAATAATACACGTCTGGAGCATTAATTCATATTGTTAACACTTATGTTTATTTATGTGATGCTGATGTAGTGAGATTGAAAAAATATGTACATAATATATCTATCCAGATTTGATTACTTCACAGCAATGAAACACACACTGACACACACATATACTATCTCAGCGACATCTCTATTTTGAAAATTGCGCCAGAGCAGAATAATAATAAAAAAAAGCTACACTAGCGTCGCACGGAAATGGAAATTCATGCTCGATTATGTGCCATATATAAAAATTATTTAATGATGTAGTAGTCAGTGCTACCAACTATGGTGTAGTGTGTGTGCGGACTGACGAAGTTCAATGAAATAAAAAATAGGGATTTTTGTTTTTATTCAACTGCCAACTTTGACGAATGAACTTTGACTAATGTAATATGTACCTAGCCTTGAATATATATTATTTCACATCATAAAATAAATACAAAGTTCAGTGATACAAACTCATCAAAATAACAAATATATGCATACATATTTTATGATTTCACTTGGGTAAAACTGGACAAGTAGTGATTCCGCCATTTTACATTTGGTTTTAGTACACGTTGATATTTATGCAATCGCATAGATTTATGGTATTTGTTCATTTGCTTTGTATCACAATGAATTAATTAAAAAAATTATTTAAATTTATTAATATAATAGTACATACATAATATTCTAACTTCATTGAATGAAGGTTAAGTTTGCATCCGGTTCTCTAATATTCGTTCTTTTTATACTTAACTCGGTTCGTAACCCTCACCCACTATCATAATTCAATCGTGAACTACAATTGTGCATAGAAAATAAGAAATTGCACATCATGACAGAAAATAAAGGAAAATAAAATATTCTCAAGTTGACGAGGTGCAAGTGGAATTGCATTTAACCAACGGAATTATTCTGATTCTGCTGGAAAGAGAGAAAAGAAAGAGGAAACGGAAAAAAAAAAAAAGAAAAAATGTGGAATATATAATGTAAAGTTTGGTTGTCCAAGTGCATGCACATACACACACACACAGTGAAAAATATGATTTTTTATGCAAGCTGATGTAGCAAACAGGTTAAATACATCAAAAATACGGAAATACATGAAAAAAAAAATAAAATTGAATTGAAAATGCTTTCGAACATTGGACTTTGTTGTGGAATACTATCTCCATATTTGGACGCCGGTATATTGGCACATGATTATAAACTATTCATTTCAGTTGTATTCTGAAAAGTGCAAGTGCAAGTCTTTCCATTGTTTAACTAAACGTAATTCAAATTGAAATTCATCGAATTTAAAATTTCACCATGGCAGATAATATTTCTTCGACAATGACATATTTTGATTTAATTCATGATCGACGTAAATCATCGGATTTACTGTGGGCTACACGTTACATGGAGCCTTTAGCACCACATAGTTTGTCAACAGAAGAAAATTGGTCGAGAAATGAAGCAATTGAAGCTGTTTTGATTCATCCAAAAGTTATATCAATCATTGATGAGCTGGCAGCAACAAGAAATGTTGATAAATTAATTTTAATTCGTGAAGCACGACTAATGTTGGAGGAAATGGCCAGTAAACAACATTTACCAACATTCCGTTGGCTTGGTATGTCGAAAATCAGATAAATAAAAATTATCAAACACTTGGAAAAAATATCATTGAATAATTGAAAATGAATATGTACTTAAATCAAATATTTTTTCAGCATTGATACTCGTTAAAGTATTGAAACGTATACTCCAAAGTTTTCGAGTGAATGTAAAATACGTATTAGAAATTAAAAGTAAAATGGAGCATTCCGATGTGCAATATGTATATGTACCATCACATCGTAGTTATTTGGATTTTATATTAATGTCATACATATTATTTAATTATGATATGGCAATACCAAATATTGCGAGTGGAATGGATTTTTATCGTATGCATGTTGTTGGTGAATTATTGCGCAAAACAGGTGCATTTTATATGCGACGCAGTTTCTCATCGGATAAACTTTATAAAGAAATATTTAAAGCTTATGTCGCGGCATTAGTTGAACATAGCGATCGTGCTATTGAATTTTTTATTGAAGGCACACGTAGTCGAAGCCAAAAAAGTATTTCTCCCAAGTATGGTATGTTCTAATAATAATTTATTATAATAAACTGTTATATTGATAAATAATTATTAACTAAAATGTATTATTTTGTTATGCAGGATTATTGGCAATGATATTGGAATCATTATTCCATGCTAAAGTATCAGATATTCATTTCATTCCAGTGTCAATAAGTTACGATCGACCATTGGAAGAATCATTATTCTCATATGAATTGTTGGGTGTACCAAAACCAGCGGAATCAACAACAGGTTTATTCCGTTCATTGTCAATATTACGTGAACAATCGGCACATGGACACGTTTATTTTCATGTATCACCGCCAATTTCGGCGTTGAAATTTATGGATCCATCGGCACGTAAATTGAGTGCCTTATCACCACTCACAAAAATACCAACTGATATTGTTAAAAATATTGCATACGCAATTATTGATAGTCATAATAAATATACAATATTTATGCCTATCAATTTAATTGCTGTATTGTTTAATGAACGTATACATTCGCATCCTGGTAATCCTTATACATTTGAAACATTGCTGAAGGATTATATATGGTTTAGAAAATTTATTACACAAACAATGGGTGCCTCTGTTTGTCCAAAAGTTGAAAAGTAAATAAATTAATTATAATTTATATATTAGAAAATAATATAATATTATAAATGAATGAAATTAATATTTATTTTGCTGATTTATATTTTTAGCATTGAAGAAGAACCGTTCAAACAATCAGAGAAAGATGAAATTAAAGAATCTCTACACACTCACAGAAATTTATTGAATTTCGATTCGAATAATTTATTAATACTCCAAGCGGCTCACCGTGAAATAAAATCCAATAAAACAATTCGTGTTAAAGGCCACACGTTGGATGAACGAACAATGCGTATAACTGTTCCAGCAATAAATATTGGCATTTATGTTAATCCATTATTCGCTATATTCACAAAGCCATCAATAGCGATAATGTCAATTCATCGTGATGGTTTGACTGAAGGTAAAAACGAAATAATGAGTGAAAAAAAAAACGGCAGTATTCTATATTTTAATATTGTGAACTTTGATTAATAAGAATAAATTTATAATTGTATTTAAAAAACGAATAAATAACGACTCTATCATTAATGTATGATTTTTTTTTTGTTTCAGAAAAAGCAGCCGATCAATTTACATTATTAAGGAAATTATTGGCAACTGAATTTGCCTTAGCTGACAATGTTGATAAACAAACAATATTAAACGAATGGAATCATGAACTAACATTTTTAATTAATGAAAAATGCGTAGGTTTAAACAATAACGAAATTTACTTCAGTAGCAATAATCATTTGCGAAAAATATTATGTAATATTTTGGTGCCATACATAGGTGCCATTTATGTGACGTGTCTCGTTCTTCATCAGGTAATAATGCAAAAATAGAATGACATTAGCATTGGTAGTCTGTTGCATATTTTAATAAGTAAATATGAAGAAATAAAATATTTAAATATTAATTACGGTTCGTCTTTCAGTGGGATAATACGACAATGGGTGAATCAATTGAACAGGAAATACTCAAGGAATGTCAAAAACGTACGGAAATACTTTTATTTCACGACGACAGTTTAATTAACCATCCATATACATTATCATTGGATTTATATCAATCAACGTTAGTCAGTTTAACTAATTATGAAGCAATAACATTATTATTATCGCCGTCATCGTCGTCGGATAATAAGCGCATTTATCAAGTTAACAAAAATATATTGTCCTCATTAATTGATAATTTAGAAATGATAATATCCCAGCAACGTTCGCCGGGATGCTACTTGGATATTGCATCGAGTTTTAATCATCAAAATGACAATACACTACAGGCAAAACTGTAAATATACACTAAATTTTCATAAAATCAGTATTACATACATCTACATATATAATTATATGTATAACAGAAAGAAATATGGCAGTTAATAATTATAATAGTATCAATGAAATTTGCAATCACACTGAATTATATTAAATCAATGCAATAATATATCCACGGTTTATTCATTTATGTTAATAATTTTTCTTCTGTATTTGTTTATTTAAGGGAGTCTCCTCATGGTTGAATTTTTTTCAAAATGTAGGTAGTATTTTTTTTATTTACATATTAATAAAATGGTGAAAATGTCAAGTATTAATGTAAAATGTCCCTAGGAAATACATACCAACATATATCGATTGGCGGACGCGCGAGCGAATAATGGGTCGCCATTACGGTAATAGATGTAGTATGTCTATAACAACATACATTACAAAATATCGTTTTTTTTTTTAATTTGTAAAAAAAATAAACTGATAGTTAATTTTTTATTTGATTAATTTTATTCCAATCCCATTGATGGTTTGATATTTATTCACGTGTAATAATTAATTATCTGTGGACAATTGACAGGATTAGTCAAGTATTTTGATAATTAATTTAAATGAGACGATTGGATTCAAAAGATACGTGGGGTGCGGAGAGGCTTGAAGCAGAATTAGAAATAGCACGCGATGGTTTACGTGGACTAGATCGTGATATACGTAAAATTCTGGGACGTGATTTACCTGACGGTGAAAATGCAACAATACAGTCATCACCCAGGTATAATTTTGATCATGAAAATACGTATTTGCATACACACCAGTACTTAACCTAAAAAATACTACCTGAATTAAAGCAATAAAAAATATGGTGGCATCGGCAAACAATTATTTAACATACAATCTAACCTCAAATTATTAAACACTGACAATAATTATAGAAATACAATTATTTTTTTTCCTCATCTAAATTATTATTCAAGAACGAGATTGTCAAAAATAGACACTATTATTATTTATTTATTTATTTATAAAATATTGGATCCAATTATTTTATTAATTAGTTATGTATTTTTATATTTTATTAATTCAAATAGAATTGGTCAAAAGCGGCCATTGCAAGAGGATAGAAAACGTAATTCAACAGATTATTCAAACAATGATCAGCAAAGAAGTAAGAGACGTTGGCAAATGTCTGCAGCAGCCGAACCTAAAACAGTTTTTAGTCGTTTAAGTGCACGTGTACCATCAACAGCTGATGACAGTGGAGATGATGATGATAATACAAATAAACCAGCAGTTTCATCGCGTGTCATAGCAACACCACGTGAAGTACCATCTCGTCAAGAAGTAATTAGACGTGAACGCGTTGATGAACGTAGTAGGCAAAGAAATAAACGTATGTTTGGTGCATTATTGGGTACATTACAAAAATTCAGACAAGAAGAAACAAAGCTAAAAGCCAAGGTAAGGAAAAATTAATAAATATTTTTAATTAAATCATTAGAATTGACTTTTATACTTGCATTTTATTTTTATCAGGAGGACAAAAAAGCTGAAGTTGAAGCAAGAGTTGAAGAGGCAAAACGTCGTGAAAAAGAAGAATTGCGACGCGAACGTCAACAATTATTTTTATCACGTAAACGACAATTGGCTGAAGTGCGTGCATTGGAAACAAAATTGGCACGTACTCGACAATTTAATGAATGGCGAGCTGCACAATTGCCATTAGCTTCATTCATACGTACAAATACACAACCCCCTATTTATTATCTGCCCAAAAAGAAAGATCTAAAAACTGATTCATTATTAGAGCAATGTGCAAAAGAACTTCACGGTAATAATCATTTTTTTTTCTCATACTTATTAAATAATATATATTCAAATTAAATGTTGAGTAATTTTTTTATTGCAGAGGAAATTGAAAAACGTGAAAAATCATTAATGAATGAATTAGAAATTATTGAAGCACAAATAAATATTGGAAAACAGCAGAATATTATTGACGATGTAACATCAATACAAAATGACGATGTCACAATGGATGATGATGATGTGGAACATGATGCTGATGATGATGATGGTGTTGTGACACCAATGATGATGGAGATCGGTGAAGAAAATCGTGATCCTAATCCTGATAATTATAATAATGAAGTGGGATTGATACAAAATGAAAGTCAAATTAAAGTGGAAAAACAAAATGATGATAAACATGATACCATTGTTGATATAAAACCAACGTTGATTAAAAGTGAATTAGTTAATGATGATATTATACAACAAAATAATGATAATCAAACTGATGAAAATCATGTTTAACAATGCGCGCAACAACAAAGAAAATATCTCTCTTTATAACTTAAATCAATGTCTTTATTAATTGCATCCATAATATTACTGGCTGTATATATAATTAATATAAATGAAAACCAGGAGAAGTTTCGAAATGTATGAAAAAATTATTTATACCCCAATTGATAACTCTGATAAAAAAATTATTGTATTATGTAATTATCTGGTAATAAAGCAGCTCTCTGCTTCTTTGTAACTTGCTCGAATGTCGATAAGGTATGTATTTTTTTATACTGTCGATAATTTAAAAATAGAAACCAAGTAGTATAAGAATTCTTTTTTAATTATATTTAAGATATTGATAAATATAATTGAAAAAATTCTTGAATAAATCAGAAGAATAAAAAAGATCACCCAACATTGATATCAACTTGATAAATTTGTGCGATTTCCGATTGAGTTTATACATGACATAATATTATTTTTAAATTATCAGAAAAATGTGAGATAATCATGCCAGAAAAAAAAAAATAAGTAGATGTGAAAAGAAATATTAAATAAATTTATAATGACACTATTTATCTTTATCAGGTGCAGTTGGTTGTTAGCGGTCCACAGTATAGAACTAACGCCTCTGTAAATACATATTATTAAATAGCGAATTAGTGGTTAAAAGCCCCCTAAATGTTGGTTCGACCCTGAATGTTAGTTGCGAGCCATTAAGCCGCTACGCTATGCCCGTCATAAAAGCTCATCTCTTATATGCGTTTATATTAGTTATAGCTGTATAGTTGCAACTCCACTGTGCTATATGCATCTCATATATATTTACAATATGTACTGCATGTACATCAAATTATACCTATGTATGTGAATATTAGCTGTGAGCTTACTTGACATTCACTTACATGTGCACTTGCTGATGGTAAACGCGTATAAATAGCTATATCTGCTGGCAGCTTTATATTGCATATGCTAAACGAAAATGTCCAAGAACAATTCGCAAAATACAAATTGTTATACAGTTCAACGTGACCCAATAATGTCCATGTCAATGACCATATTATAATTACGTTTAGTTATATTAATTATAACTGCACACTTAATAAATATATGTAAGTGTGCAGTATACAACTAATTACACGTCAATTCATCATTCTAAATCGCGTTTATGCGCCAGCAATTCTTGTAAATTAATTACCCACACATAATAGCTATATTAATTTCCTACATATGTATTTTATTTCTGTTACGTAAAACGTGGGGATTACTACGTGTACCTATATATAATTATAAGTAACAGTAGCTGCTTTTTATATATTTCAAACGAACATTTATATTGCATTATACTTTTGCAGAGGATTCGCACAATAATAAAATGTAATGGCACATATATTGTTACATTGTGCTTGCAATAAATAAATATATTAAAATAAACCTTTCGAAAGGGAGAAAAAAAAAATCACAATATAATTCAAACGTTTCGGAGCTGAGGACTTTTGCAACTGATGCAGATTCCTCTTTTTGTCCCCTTACAATTCGTGGAAATGTGTAAAACTGAAAGGGTTATATTGAGCAGATGAGGGAGACGGTCACATTTTATGTATTATATATATATATACATGCATTTACACATATGTAAATGTTTTTGGACGTACCCGCCCCTTTATGTATGCGCATGCGAGTAGATTTCTACGCGCCCATTGCACCCGCGCATGCGGTTAATAAACTTGCATATAAAGCTCATCTTGTAAATATATATATATATATATGTAGAATATAGTATTGTAACGTAAATTTAGAAATGTTGGGCTTCAAGCCAGATAATTCTCTGCTTCGCGGTGTGAAACGGCCTTTGCTCATTTCATAGTCAATATATCCCATAAACCATTTATCTCATACATTTATATATATGTTTTATATATACTTGCATATATCTCACTGTTATAATCTTCAATTAAACATGTGATATCATATGAAATTCACACGTCAGTCATCACAAGAGAGATTACAGCTATTTATTCGCTCGAATTAATTTATTTAATCTTGAATGTATATCTATTATATATGCGTGCAAAACTCCAAACAATTTTTTTTTTTCATCATTTAAAAATTATTTCGTGATTAAAAAAAAAAAATGAAATCAAGATTATTTTTTGTTTAAATTCTAATCATCAACTCTGTACTATATATATATCATAAATATAAAATTTTTAATGTTCATGTATAATGCGTAACATATATATATAATAAATAACTGGAGTTTTATATTCTAGTTAATAAAATAAATTTAATATTCTAGTTGAAACTATTAAATAAGATATTAAACAAATTTTCCAGGTAATTTCATAATGAAATTATTTAGTACATTACACAGTTATGTATATATATATTTATATGAAATAAATGTGGGATGGTATTTTATGAATAGGTGTGGCTTAATATTATATGAGCACCACCTACTCCAATGAAAGTTGCAAACGTAACAGCAGTTTATGTATGCATTCACCTATCATCGTTGGATTATACAATTACTTGTGCGTATCGCAGAATTTTACAATGAAATATGCGATTAAGGCGTGGTTAATAAATAGGCGTTAACCAATTAATAATTTACATACGCCCATTCGTTCATTTAATTGAACATCGGTGTACAAAATCGTTAAAGTAGGCGCTACCAACAGATTTCTTATTTCTGCTTGGGTTAATTTCTATCGTCTCAGTTAACTGTGTTCAAAGGGCGAGGAGTAGTAGTGCTATGACCAGTGACCGTGTCAACACGTGACTGACTTTTTATGCTTCGGTTAATTCTCATCAATTTTTCATTTATTCAACAAAAAGCGCGGGAACATTTCAAATTTTTCATCTCATGGTGTTTGTGATTTAATATTATTTTTATTATTGATGATATTATTGTTATTAATGGATATAGATTTCAAGTGATTGATTTATATAATTTTTGTTTTAATTATTGGACATTTACTTAAATTTTTCAAACATTGTAGTATTGAAATTCAATATTTTTGTAAAAGTGGAAAAACAACTTGGAAAAAATTATTAATAAGTTTTGTTTCATGAAAATTTTGACATTTTCAATGGACCCAATTGTATTAGGTGAGTACGAAGAATTTACAATTTACTATATTATTTAAAAAAAAAAATTGCAATATATATTTTTCTTTATACTCCATATGCATGCATGTATAATTTATTTTCAACAAATTAAAACTATCCCCCCTGCATTTACGTATATATATACCTGAGTATTTCTCTTCATGAGTATCATAAAATATAGTATAAACCCCATTGTTGAATACGAGTGGGATATATATCAATAACCGGATCACCCAGGCTTGTGATAACCTTTTTCATGAGGTCCCTGATTAGCTTCGGGGCAGTGACATAGATTGTAAATTCATTACTTTGTGCCGCAACTTTGTGGTTTCTTTATATACATTATATATATTATATCGACGATAAAATATATGCATATATATACTTGCCATATATATTTATTTTATATTGACCATTTTATATTTCAACAAAAAAAAAATAAAAATATTTAAAATATATTTATTCAAAGAAATTTCGCGGATAATTAAAAAATAATTACTTTCATAATATAGCATGTATATATATATGTAAATATCAAAATCTTAAATTATACCCAGCATCCGACGGTGAAAAGATAAAATGTAATCTACGAGAATAAATGAAATAATATATCGATAATCCCCAAACGATGTGGTTACAAATAAAAAAAACTCATTAGTCTTGAATTAGTCTTATTTGTTCGGAATAAATAATAAAATACAAATACAGCTTTTTAGTTTGTTCAAATGTTTGAATTCAAGTAGCGTCTGCAACTGCCTGTCATCGGCTGCAGCTATTACCATGAAACCACTCTGTATATATTTATTGACAAAAGATCCCAAAAGAGATTTAAACTAAAATGGAGCACGACGAGACAAAAAAACAAACATATCGGGCGCCGGTATATTTAAAACTATATATATATATATAGTATTAATAATTTAAGTCTAGGTATATAGCTACCTGAAACATCTCGTAACGATTTTTTGAAAATTTTCAAATTTCCCAGTGTTATAAAATATATTAAAAAAAAAATATTAAACCACATCACTATTTTTTTCTTTCCAATATACATGTTCTAATGATATAATACAATATTGCCATCCATGGTTTTTTATTATATACTGAACCCTCGTGATCACAGAAAAAAAAAAAAAGAAAAAGGTTTATATGAATATCCAGCGATGAAATTGAAGAAAAAAAAAATTGCATATAAAATCGCAATGTGTATATAAAAATGTGCACTGCAATAGAGAGAAGTCGCGTCGAGATGGAGCAGCGAGAAAAATAAAAATGTCACGGTGGGAGGGAGGTGGGAGAGGGGGTTGAGGAAGGAACGAAAGGCCAAAGGGATTTTTTTTTTGTTTTTTTTTTTCATGACCACTTCACCCTTTCTCGCGTGCGTCGCTAATAAAATCACCAGTCAATTCCCACCGCACTCAATATTATATGAGTACGTGATTGTTTTTTTTAGTATTATTAATATTATTATTATTTATTGTTAAATTTGTTGTTGTAATATTGAGAACCACCTCGTGTGCGAAGAAATTGAACGTTGGCGCAATAATAGAGAAAAAGCTCATAATACAGTGCGCGCGTCCACGTGAAAAAATAAAGAAAAATAAATAAATATATGTATATATATATATATAAGCGGCGCATATTGCCAACGGAATAAACTCACGCGATCGGGGCTGTGATTGATTCACCGGTACCTGCTTGATTAACTCTTCACTTTAAATCTTATACGTGGATATAACCTTTATGTGTGCAGTATATATATAAATATATATTGCACGCATGCATTCATGTGTATTTGGCATATATAATACATGTATATATATAACTATATATAGTTATAAAACTATATAATTATTACCAAACATATATATAAATATACTTGTGACCAATTACGAATCGTGTTGAAAAAAATATTTGCAGTTTGTTTTATATTGAGCGGAATTTGATAAAAATGGTGAAAAGGAATTTTATAAATTTTTAAAGCTAGTGAATATATATATAGAAATGATAAAAATATATATAGAAAAGATATATACCAACATAAAAATATCGAGATTTAATTAAATAAAGTATTTAATTATTTCAAACTCGCGAATTATTTTTTTCCTGCTCGTACGTGTAAATTAATTTTACTAATTTTTTTTTCTCACCGCAGTCAATTAAATATTATTAGAAATTTGAGATTTTTCATTTGAAAATATATACATATGTACTTATTATTATTATTACTAATATCCGACTCATTATATTTTTTTTACGATACATATTTCTTTGAAAACATATTATATATTTTATGTTCAACTCAATGTGCTTTTTATTTCGTCGCTCATGGTGCGCGCAACTCTTAAATAATTAGTGAATTAGTCGGTAGACCCAAACTCTATATACCCACAAAACCGTATACATAAAAATCCCCTATACGTTATATATATATATGCATAAGGATTTTCAAAGTATATATCCACCTAAATAAAGCATATGTTCACCGGGCGACACTGACATCCATCACTAAAGAAATACGCCCCTTTGGGAAAGCGGTTTCTGTATGAAGTCGATACACACAAACGTATCCCTTGTGTACCCCAACAATTTCTCTCCTCTTTCTCTTAACTTTACTCTTTCGTGTTTCTCTGTGTACATCATTTCTACTCTCCAAGAAGCCCAGTAGCAGCCGTCGTTATATACTCACTTATATATAATAAATATACACATTTATGTATATTTATTTGAGGTTGCGAGTATATTATATATTTTTTAGAGAAGACACATGTATTACACGCGTGTAAAATGCCGGCGACTTTGATCTCAACTATATTCATCATCTGTCTACCAAAATAGAAACATGCAAATAAAAAAAAATAAATAAAAATATATAATCTTGCATATTATTACGTACACGAGTTCTAGTCTGTTTTTATATCGTTTATTATATATTTATGCGCAAATTAATTATGTAGAGAATGTATATATACCGATATATATGTATGAATGAATGGAACATGTGTATCCTGCAGTTGCAGTGAGCCTGATTCAGTACTTGCATTTCAAAATATTTTGATAATAATTATTTAGGCATTTAATTTTCTTTTTTCACGACTGCACGCATCAATGAAAGGGTTATTTAAATCATTGAAAGTTAAAGAATCAAAGGAGAAATAATATTGTGAGTTATTAATGTGTCATCAAGTACATCATCAGCCATTATAGGAGACGTTGATATACACACACACTAATAATGTTTCAGTAGAGTGGATCCAAGTAATTGGCACGTGGTTATATATCTTAAATATGCATAATTATACAAGTGCGAAATTCTCCACGGGGTCACGGAGTTAAATGTCTCATTAAAACGTTGAAACAAAAAAAAAAACATAAAAATATAGTAAACAAATTAAATTGCTGGGGGAAAAAAAATTATTTGCACGTAAAAGTCAGAGTACGCAAATAAATAAATGGCGGCAACGATATATATATATGTATATACGTATTCAAAAGCTGGGACAAAAACGCGTCTCCGTTGACGACGAAACACTTCCGAGAATCTCAGACTGCTGGTCCCCAATGGGTGTCGTATAATTCAAAGGCATTATATATATTAATTTGTAATTGCCTTCATGAATCCAATATTTTTTTTACGTTATATGAGAAAGTGGCAAAAAAATATTTACATATAATTTTTAAAAGTGCTCAAGTAAATATTTTAATGAATATATACCGCGGCGAAAAATCTATTGCATGCAGTGGAAATTTTTTAATTGACATATATGATACCAAGAGTTGGCTAATTACTTACCCCTCGAGATGAGGGTGGCGTACTGCACTTCTATAAATACTATTTTGCACGCAATACATCAAGAAGTGTATTCGAAATATACATATATACATATGTATGAAGTTGTCAGAATGCGCGTGAATGAGACAATTTAATTGCACATACTGAAAATTCTTTTCAGCAATTCTAAATTCCCCACTTCAAAATATTATATATAATTTAATTTAAATATATTTATTTTAGAAAATAGTGGCGGAATCAGCGGATCAAGTCATCATCATCATCATCATCACCATCATCAACAACAGCAGCAACAACAACAGCAACAACAACAGCAACAACAACAATATGGAGAAGTAAATCAGCTTGGTGGTGTTTTTGTTAATGGTCGTCCTTTACCAAATGCAGTTAGATTACGAATTGTTGAATTGGCACAATTAGGAATACGACCGTGTGATATATCTCGTCAATTGCGAGTGAGTCACGGTTGTGTGAGCAAAATATTAGCTCGTTATCATGAAACTGGAAGTATATTGCCTGGCGCAATTGGCGGTAGTAAACCACGTGTTACCACACCAAAAGTTGTTCAATATATCAAGCAGTTGAAATTAAAAGATCCAGGAATATTTGCTTGGGAAATACGCGATCGATTATTATCTGATGGCATTTGTGATAAATACAATGTACCGTCTGTCTCTAGTATTTCAAGGATTTTACGAAATAAAGTAGGTGCAGCGGCCGCCGCTGCTGCTGCTGCTGCCGCCGCCGCCGCAGCTGCTGCTATTCATCATCATCCACATCATCATCATCATCATCATCATCTTTATGCTGCTGCAGCAGCGGCTGGTGCTGCTTTATGTCCTGTTTCATATTCATCAACACCATATCATCATCCACCACCTCCACCACCTCCACCACCGCCACCGCCACTACCACCATCAGGACCTCATCATCTTCATCATCATCATCATCACCAAGGTAAGTTAATTAATTTTTCACATTAATTAACGATTAAAAATCAATAAACAGCTGTTTATTAATTTGTATAAATAATAATTTTTTTCATGTTGTTCATTATATATATATATATAATTTTACTGTTTAATATAAATTATTTGTAAATGACGATGAGACGAGAGACATTATAAAAGACCACCCAATTGCTTTTTCATTTGTTGGCAATTAGTTTCAACAACATATCTGCCGTGCACCTAGAAGACACAAACCAACTATGTACAACGTAGCTCATTCCTCTTGTGTGATCTGTGGCGCGCGCCAGAAAACTGTTTGCTTTAACTGTCTCCATCATTTGGTATAAATACCTGGGTATACATCTCGGTCGTCGTCATATCCTCGTTCTTCTTGTCTCATGGTGAAAGAACAAGAAAATTAACTAAAATAATGCCAATAAATTTTCAAATCCTCAATCAAAATTTCTCTATAAATAACCTTTTCTCATATAATCATAATTGATTATAAATTTTAAAACTGTAAATAAAAATAAATGCTATACTTTTTTTTTTTCACCACGTAGGATACCAAATAAATATAAATAAAATAAATTACACAGGAATTTTCAATTCCATTTCAGCTGGTGTACCATCGGCGAGTAATATAAAACTATCTACCACTACATCACCAACACCTAACTCTGGACACCAAATAACTTCTGTTGGACTTCAATGGCCAAGTTCGCATACAGTACACGACATTTTATCAACAAGTATTGCAATACCAATATCTAATTCATCATCATCCTCATCATCATCATCATCGTCGTCGTCATCATCTTCTGCTAATCAAATGGATAATCATCGTTGCAATAACACTAATAATAACAATAACATGAATAATAACAGTAATAGTAATAATGAAATTCAAGAGAATAATGATGATAACAATAATAGTAATAATAATTCAAATGGTTATCACAATCGTCATCACCACCATCATCATCATCATCATCAACAGTATTATGCATCAGCGTTATATCATCATCATCATCACTCTAATGTCGCGTCATCATTGTCTATACAACCAGTGATTATTCAGACGGCCAGTCAACCAAACAGTCCGTGCAATTAATTTATAAAATGATAGAATATATAATGAGAATTAAAAAAATATATTTGCATTGATATCTGCATCAGCAGCTATATATTTGTATGTGTGTATAATGTGCACATATGTTATTGTATCTATATAACTTCATGAATGACAAGTGTTTATATTTTTCTTCTCTTATTTTATCGTTAAATCATAAACAAAAAATTAAAAAATATATATGTATTATTATTGTTATAAATGAAATTTATATAAGTATAGGAGAAGTATATATATATAATAAAAAAATAAATATATACATGTTATGAAGCTGTAAATAGTTATTTTATGAATTGAATTTTGAAGAAAAATTTTAAATAAATTAACGATAGCAAAAAAGAAAATAATAAATATATATATACATGCAATCTAAGTGTGAAAGCGACTGCGTAGAAAATTATAAACGATAATTGATTCGCTCGTCGTAAATTTGTGTCCCAAAGGGAATGTCCATACATTCATATGTGTATGTATATAATTGTATGTATGAGTATATATATAAAAGAATGGGGATCAGGTGCCTCGCGTTGATGCATGTATATAATATAAGTCTTGCGGCGCGAGAGAGTGGTAAACCCAGAAACGAATTTAATTGGTCAAGGCCTCAATATGTCGATCTTATATATATATGTAACGTATATATGTTACGCTATAACTTTATGTAGTAAATCGTCAACTTATGGTATAGATCTTTATATTATGACGGCTCAATCAAGCTTATTCCTATTATATAGAAATGAATATATGAATATTATTTCGACTTTTCTCCATTAAATTCGTTGATATTTTATTGTTAATATTATGAATTAATATTCAAAAAAATTGAAATATTTATTTCCAGGAAATAATGTATAACTAAACCTACATACAGAATTGTGTATGTATGTATATATGCGTACGGATATGTATTTATGTATGTGAATATTAATGAAAAGTCTAAAACGGCGGCCTTTGAAATTCGAGAGTGGCTCTACTGCTCCGCCTGCAAAAGTTATATATTTTTTTCACCCCAGTGTCGACTCTATTCTCTATATATATATATGTGTGTGTATAAATTATTTATTATGTATATGTATTTATAAATTTTTGTTGAACTTTTTAAAAGAGCAAAGAATTTCTTCAACACCTTAGAAGTATTTTTGAATATATATATCTTATTAATATTTTATTCTATATTTTTTAAGCTCTTATATTGACTATTGAAAATAATTTTAATATTTACTATATGAGTAAATTGTTTAATTCCCTTGAATATAGTAAAGCAAAATATGTTTCAAAATATTTATCGTATTTTTCATATTTATTATAAACTATAATTCAGTTATAAGTCGTAATAGAATTTGCAAAAAATAATTATGCATCTATAATATGTAAACAATTATTCTCTTTTGCCGACGCAAACATTTATTTCTGCAACGGGCAGTTGCATACTAATCCGCATGTATACACGTATTTATATACTTTATATATGCATCACAATGTTTGAGCAAAATGCTCTTCGCTCGATTAATATTCAAGCTGCTGATTAATTAGCCAGACAATAAATATAAAGACCAACTTGAAATAAAATAACTTGAAGTAGTAAAAGATATGCATTCTCATTTGGCCAATGTATAATATATTTTCAAATTTCAAATGATATCCTTACATATACTTATTCTTATACCATCAAGAATAACAAAATATTTTTTATATAAATAAATATATTTATATGATAATGAGCACAAAGAGAATTTGAAAATGAATGCAATAAATTATGTTGGATTTTTGGAATAAAGAAAATTTTTTTTTCTTCCATTTGGTTTTCGACGGAGAGATAATTTACACGTGAAAAAAAAGTTTGTTGGATATATTATACCGAGTATATACACTTTCCTTTCTTAGTGCTGGCGCTCATATCTTTTGAACACACCCGGACAGGGGCGTTCCGCCATGCAAACTCGGAATATAGCTAATGTGTCTGTACGCCGTCACATCAGTTCCCGACTTATATATGTGGCAACTCTCTTCTCATCAGAATATTGCCACGAAAGAGACCACGAGCAAGGATGATCATAGACATACGTGGGGAACAAAATAAAGAATAAATAAATAAGAGTAAGTACACTATATACATTCAAAGTTGAAGAAAATATATATAAATTCAAATTGATCGCGCGCAGTTCATGGGAGCGGTATAGTTGAAATAAATACATATATATGTAACTCTTTTTCCTTCTTCCACCCTATTTATATTTTTTTTACCGCACCGTTGACGAGTTAGACACAAAAGAGATGCCGACGTCGCGACTATTTGTACTCGGATGACAAGTAAAATGAGTTTAGTGTCTGATGTGAGGGCGTATACTACTGTCGTATAATATACGAATCGTTTCATTTGTTTTTTTCTCAACTCGAAAATTAATTTTTTACTCGATGCATTTTCATTATTTATATTATATCAAGTAATTTGAAGATTATAATTATTTAATTGTCTTGTAATAATTAATTTAATTGAAGTACCGGCGTAATTTTTCATCGAAATATATTGCTTTAAAAAAATTATTCATCAATCATAATTGTTCCATTAGATTATGCATATCGACACTGCGTGTACCTTTTCATATTAATTTCTTACATCAACACACACCCACACGCATATATGTATACGTATTCTTTGATGACAACTTTATAGTGACATATTTATTGTTAATGGTAATGGGAAATTACAAGAGAGGCGCATTGAGGTGAAGCGACGCGCGATATCGCAGTTGCAGGGGTCGCCGCCACTACAAGAACCCCATTCTAACAGTGAATGATAACCTAGCACTGATAACCCACTGCTAGAGTTTGCCTCTCCGAATGTTCAATCATTCACTAATTGTATATATACGTATATGTATATGAGTATTTATAGCATTTAGATATGTTTCAATATATAAACACTAAACTTTTTTTTTTTTATTCGTTTATAACGAGTTGAGTTTCGTTTTATATTAGAATTAGAAGAACAAATTAATTGAAAAAAGGTAATAAATGCTAAAGAAAATATAATAATGAAGAAAAATAATTGTTAAATTTAAGTATAGAACAAAAAATGTAGATATTTTATTTATTTGTTTTTTTTTTTCCTTCATCTGTATAATGAAGAGAGGAAACAAAAATGTCGAACGATTTAATTAAAGATTCTTCGAAGCTCATCCCTGCGTGATTTTTTCATTCTCTGTTGGAGATTGAAAGTTTATAAAGTGAAGTCTCATATATATATTTGTGCGATTATGTGAGCATTCGTTCACGTATGTTTTTTATTGCTATATAAATTCATTTGCGTGCGCGCGTTACGCGATCATGTACAGAGTTAAGATACGGTATATTGAATGAATTAATTCATTCGTATACATATGTGTATACACATAAATAAATGAGATAAAATATAGTTTTAAAATTTAATTTTTTTTCTATATAAGAAAGTTTAGGAATTATTATATTTTTATTTTAATCCATTTAATAGTATAACTATATGTTAATGAATACCCTATTTTATGTAAGATAAAATAAATCTCTGTCGGAATTATTTTATTTTATTGGAAATATGATGAAATAATTTTTTGCATAGTACCTGTTGTCTACTCATTTAAATGAATTATTTATTTATATGATTAAAAAATGATAAATTCGAATTTTATTGTATACTCGATAGATCATTTATCATATGAGTTTGTACCGACCACAACAAATGCAGAGACCATAAAAACAGAACAAATACCGACCTAAACTGCTCTAAATTTATTTTAGCAGCAGAAATATATAATTGTTTACCTACTTTGACGCCCCCTTAAGAAATTTTTCTGTAAAATTAAGAAGTGGAATAACAGATATACATATAGACAAACACTTGACATTTTAATTCTTGTGACAGTACACATTGCACAGTGTAAAACCAAAAATGGTCATCAAGAATACGCCTTTAATTTCATGATATTGAAACTAAAGTTGATGCAATAAAAAAACTGAAAATTATATCTTGATTCGAATGAAAATAATCGAATATTGAGAGTATAATGGCTGTGTCAATACAAGAAATATGTGAAAATACAAAATTGGCGCGTGATATGGCATTAACTGGAAATTATGAAACGTCAGGTGTATATTATCAAGGTGTTGTTCAACAAATACACAGATTATTAGCGACAATTGTTGATACAACAAGAAAAGCAAAATGGCAATTGGTTCAACATCAAATTGTTGAAGAATTTGATAAGGTCAAAGCAGCCTCCCATACATTACAATTATTCAAAGTTGATATTCGAACTGAGCGACTTTTAGGAGGTTAGAATTCAATAAAGTAATAGTATTTAATTATTTGATGATTTCTATTATATTTAAGAGATTGATATTAATTTGCAGGTTCTAATAGCATGCAATATGAGGAGCCAACAAGAGATCCAGCACTTTGGTTAGCTGCCAATAATAATTCAGCCCCATGGAATGTTCAAACAAACCGTGATCCTGATGTATGGCCACCCCTAACACCCAGTGAACAAAAGTTTGTTGAATTTTTTTTCCAATTATTCTAAACCTTGTCATTAATTTCAAAGCACGATACTTTTTGATTTTTTAATTTTTTTCCTTATGTAGAACGAGTAAAACTGTAAATGGAAATCGTAAGCCACAAAATCGTGTGGCCCCGAGAAAAACTGGTGGCAATGTCGCGACAGGAGCAAGAAAAATAGATAATAAATCGAATAATAAAAAAGATGATAGGAAAAATTTTAAACGTGATGAAAAGGATAAGAGTGAAGGTGATAGAACAGATGTAGAAATAGAAGAAAAAAAATTCGAAAGCTCCGGAAATGATCGTGATCTCGTTGATTTATTGGGTAAATATCTAGTTTGAATATTTGAGACTATTTTTTTATTTTATACTATTTTTAAATTTACCTATAAAAAATTTTTCATGTTTTATTTTTTTTTTTTATAGAACGTGATATTGTACAGAAAAATCCGAATATTCATTGGGAAGATATTGCTGATTTGTATGAAGCAAAACGATTATTAGAAGAAGCTGTCGTGTTACCAATGTGGATGCCAGATTTTTTTAAAGTAGAAAAAAATTTATTCAACTTGGATTCGTGTCATTAGTATATGTATTCATGTTTTTTTTTTTTATATTTGAAAAAAGGGCATTCGTAGGCCTTGGAAAGGTGTATTGATGGTTGGACCACCTGGTACTGGGAAGACAATGTTGGCCAAAGCAGTGGCTACTGAATGTGGAACAACATTTTTTAATGTTTCGTCGTCAACATTAACTTCAAAATATCGCGGTGAAAGCGAAAAACTTGTTCGCATTCTCTTTGAAATGGTAATTTTTATTCAATCAATTATTAAATATTATCAGTATTTTTAATTTTATATTTTTTTAGGCACGATTTTATGCACCCAGTACCATTTTTATTGATGAAATTGACTCATTATGTTCGAGACGAGGCTCAGAGTCAGAACATGAGGCTTCCAGACGAGTTAAATCAGAATTACTCGTGCAAATGGATGGTATAAGCTCCAATAGGTAGTAAAAAAAATCTAGAAAAAATTACTACTTAATATCTTTGTCAATTTTTAATTTCATTTTCCTATTTTTCAAGTGATGACCCGAGTAAAGTTGTCATGGTATTAGCAGCGACTAATTTCCCATGGGATATTGATGAAGCACTTCGACGAAGACTGGAAAAACGAATCTATATCCCACTTCCGAATGGTAAAAATATTAATAATAAATATTGACAGAATTTTTTCAATGTAAAATCGCAGATTGATGAAAAAAATATTATTTTTGGGCAAACGCTGCCTAAAATAAAATTGGGAATATTTTTTTCAGGTGAAGGAAGAGAAGCTTTATTGAAAATAAATTTACGAGATGTTAAAGTTGATTCTTCAGTTGATTTATCAGACATAGCGAAAAAACTCGCAGGATATTCTGGCGCAGATATAACGAATGTTTGCCGGTGATTTTACTATCTATTCACGATATTTAAATAAAAATACAGTACGGCTGTATTATTAAATTAAATTTATATTTGTTTGTTAATTTTCAGTGACGCGTCAATGATGTCAATGAGAAAAAAAATAGCTGGTTTGAAGCCAGATCAAATTCGTCAATTACCAAAAGAAGAATTAGATTTGCCAGTATCGGCCAGTGATTTTTATGAAGCTATTGAACGTTGCAATAAAAGTGTGTCACAAGAAGATCTTGAAAAATACGACAAATGGATGAATGAATTTGGTTCATCTTAATGTTTTGATTGCAAAAAAAAAAAAAAAAATAAATGACTCAGACAAGTACTCAAAGCTGTGGGCTCAAGAAGAAAGACTCAAAACAAAATATTGGAAGCTTGCCTTCGATTTGTTTTCATTTGCTGTTCTTTCGGTTTGAGTTTTGTTTTGTTATCGTACTATAATACTTAGTAATAAGCGTTGGACGTTTCAATATTTTTTTATGTTTCTGAGAATTCTGGATAAAAATTGCATAGCAGTTTTTTATTGTATGTCGTATTTCCAATGATGATTAAGAATTATTGAATAATAATACAAAACTCTCGCGGTAATATTCCCTTTTTTAATGTAATATTCCCCCCGAATTTTTGAGACTTGACCAGAGAGAAAAAAATACGAAATTAACATACAAATTTGATTTATCTTATATAAAATATATGCATGCATGTTAATCTAGAGAATTTAACTTAAAAAACTGATAGAAAAATTATATTTGTTGTATTGAAAAATGGTATTATTTTTTTTTTTCACTCACCGGTCGTTGATCAGCAAACTGTTGAATAATTTCTTCAAGTAATCCAAAAGTAAATTGCACAATCACTTAACAAACACCACATTCACAAATCACCATATTTTTAACAAAACTTTATTAATAAGAAATTTAATAACTATCACATCACTCACAACTAAACTCACTGTTAGAAAAAAAAAGATGGACTGATTTGGAACTAGGCAAGTTGCCGCGCACAAAAGCACCTTTCCCGCTCAATTGACATCGCCAGTGCGCAAGCGTCATGGCTGTCCAATCACATTACTGCTTCCGCCATTTGTAATATTCAAAATCTTTCCCGCGAATTCCAGGCCGCCATATTACTGAGAAAAGATGAACATCTAATTTTCTCCGAATATTTTTTCTTCATAATGATATACTTACACATTTTATCACGATTGACAATCTTTAAGACTTCGAAATAATGATGCCAATATATATTCTTGAATATATGCCCGTTATTTTATCTAATTACGAATTTATAATATTACAAATTACATATATTGCTCATTCCTAGAAATTTGTACAGCACTGATGACTGTATCTTGCGTAATATAGTATAAAGCAAAAAATATGATATATAATCAAACTATTTTATGATTTTATATAAAAGAAATAAATTTTGTTCTTAACTGATATATTTTCCGGCCGAATTCTGCGTTTATTCCGCGACATTGAGTAAAATATAATGGACAATTGGCGCGATGTACGTTAGCTGTCGACATTTTTCTTCTTTTCCTAGAAGTGATACAATATATCTATACTACCGTTCAAAATTCAAATTTGATTTCGACCAATACCGTACGATTATTTTGTCTCTCAACCAATCAAAGCCCAAAGTAGATGAGCGAATATGGTGCACTCTATCGGACTCCGGGATAACTAGTAGTCCATTTTTTTCCAAATTTAACGTACAAAAAATTCAAATTCAGAATATTCTGCAGTATGTTCTTATTTTAATATTATATTAAATTGTTTAAGTGAAAATCGATGTGCATAGTTGTACCATGCATACAGGAAGCACCTTAAACAAAAAAAAATATTAAATTGTTTTTTCTTTATTTTTATTTTGATACGTAGTACATTAATCTAAATATAACTATATTAAATATTACATATTTATATAGTTACATACATGTACAAATAATAATTTTCATCACTTGGTTCTAATTAATTATTCCTTATGTAATAATTGATTTCTAATTTCCTCTATTCATTTTTTTTTAATTCTATATTATTCCTACAATGTTCACATTGTTATTAATTAATTATTATCAGATGTTTTATTATATTTAGGAGATAAGTACTCTCATATTCTTTCTTATGATTATTCAAATAAATAAATACATATATATGTTGTCTTTAGGAATAATAAAAATTAATCCAACAAAATCATTCATTTGATAGAAAATACATAAATCAAGAATGATATCGTTTTTTTTTTTTTTTGGTTTCACATAGGCACTCACCCTCATATTGCTCTTTTTTATAATAATTAAAATTACTATAGAAATAATTAATTAACAGAGTATGTATATAATGTATATATACATATTAAAGCCCGGGTATATTAGGCAGATCTATAATAGAAAAAATTACCTAATTTTGTTGAATAATTAAATTTAATAGAAAAATCATACAAATTTAATCAGTATAATTATTGGATTGGAATAAATATATGATGGAAATAAAGCTTATTATATAATATTAGCTGATCACTACTGATGATACTTGTATGATTTTCTTATTGAATGTTTATAATTATTGACAGATAATTGTGTAATCTTTTTCACTATAAACCCGAGCCCTAATGTCTTGAAGTGTCATTTGAACAGTGATTGAATATGATTTTTTGAACTTAATTCTTTAAATTCAACGTTCCATTTTATTTGCTTGCTTTTTTGTCTTGTATTGTCACGCCAGCACTTGATGACAATGATTCATGCTCCTGTTTTGACAATTTTCTTTGTTTCAATCCTGTTGCCAAGTATGAAAAAACGCAAATTACTGCGTAGCAAATTTCTCTTGCCTGTTGGAACAAAATTTTATTTATTTCATCAATCTTTATGTTGTTTCCAATAATTATTGATGAATTTTATTGATTGCAACTCACCATCGGTGATACGTATTTCCTTTGTATTATTTGCCGCGTTTTTGGATCTGAAAAAAATATGAAATTGTTTATTGATAGGTACTTGAATAAAAAAAAAAATAAATACTATGAAAATTGTTTCTCTTTAAACTTACTGAATTCTTCTAAAACGAAAATTCCACCGTTTTGAGTAAAGCACTTCCGGATATGGTCGAATCTTACGAAAAACTGTAAATAATTCATAACATCAATAAATTGATAATATTAATAAATAATATTTCATTAAACTTATGTATTAAATTAATATAATCTATAACTACATGCTATTATATATAAATAATTTAAATAATATAGTTTTTTTTTCAATTTAGAATTCATTCACTAAACATAAACACACGTACAACAAACAATAATCACAGCCAAAAGTGCTTCCTTAATATAAAGCGACTAAATAAACGACAATACCTTTTAAATGACAAAAATGATTATTTTTTTTTCATATTGCATATTATAGAATAAAGAATTAACAACAGAGAAAGCACGAGCAGTAAGAGGAATAAAAAAAACATGCACAAGTTTGCAATAATCTTCATTTAAAAATACAAATATATTGTTTCAATCTAATAAAATTTAGAAATGCATAATAAAAAGCAATTTGTCCATTGGAATTTTGTAAAGATATACATGTATATTGAATGAATTTGCTTCTATTATAATGATTAAAAATTATTATTTGTTTCATTAAATAGTGTTGTGATTATAACAATTAAATGAATGGTTTAAACATTATAATTATAATTATCATATAGTGCACGTGTGTTTGTGTTTATGCAGCATTAAAGCAGTGGCTGGCAACTCTGGAGATGGCCTAACCCATTTACATAATATAAATCAATATCACAAGAGTTATATCATAAAAAATAAATAATTAAACATATATAAATATTTAGAATACGTATACATGTATATATTATATAAATACATGTATTAGAATAAATTCTATTATGTAAATAATGTGAATTTTTTACACATAAACATAATAAGAGTGGTGAATTGAAAAAATGCTAATTGTTTATATTATAATATATATCCAGTGTATTAATTCATCACTACCCTAAAAATATGATGCGAAAAAAATACAGATTAAATAAAACAATAATAATAATAATTGAAAATGAATTAAAAAATGTTCAAAGTTCTATTATGTGCCTGGGGAAAAAAAATTCTTGGCTTTCCAAAATTTTCTAAAGGAATTAATTTTTTTTTCTTTGCATACATTAATGATAATAAACAGCTATCACATGAAAGAGCAAAAAATGATTTTTTAAAACAGTTAAAATGAATAAACAATATAACACAACATACTATTTATGTTTTCATATTAACAACTATGTAAAAAATAATAATAATAACATAGGTAAACCCATATAATTAACATTGAACAAGATTAACTATTTTAATGATTGCATATGAAAATAAAAGTAATAATAATAAAAAAATAATTATGTTGGATTTGACATAATAGTGAATCATTTTGAGAGTTGTTAATAATTAGATATACCTCGAAATCCTGTTTGTCCAGCCATGGCATATGTCGTGAGAGGACAACAAACAGAAAGCAGAAAATAACAAATAAATAATATTTGTTGAAAAAAAATTGGTTCTTTAATTAAAATAAAAATTAAATCGGCGCATCGCTAAGATAATTTTTATTAGTTGATTAATTCATTTATATATATATGGTTTCCTCGTAATTTCTCATTTTTATATATATAATATATTATTTATCGGATAATAAATATATCTGTATAAGTCGCAAGCAAGACAATATTAAGTTTAAAGGTAAGCAATGGACTTAATAACATCTTCTACAGAAATACAAAGTTATATATACCATTTTATCAATACCTGTATATTTTTATTTATTAATTGATCAAGGACCATCTCAAAAGTTCCCCCAGAATGAAGACAAATAATTCAGTCTATTTGAAAAAATTTATATTACCAGTTACCATTGTAAAATAAACTATTCCGGAACGAATTTCATCTATATGTTTATTGAAAAATATTCCCTCATTTTTTTCGTTCACATTTCGTATAAATATTTTTTGGAGTATTAATTTTTTTTAATTCTCGTATTTTCAAGTGGAACAGAATAGAGATCAAGTACAGCATTCAGCATCCATCATAAATTATAAATGTTTATATAGATAATATTTATATATATATATATTATAAACATAATTGAAAGAAAAAAATAATTAGCAAGAGATATAGTAGATTTTCAAACAAACTAATTCAAAAAATATTTGAAATTAATAAATAATTGAATAAAATTAATTTGATAAAATAACAATCAACAGAAATATTTCAGATATTATTATAATTTTTATATAATTAATAAACTTGAATTAAATGATAAAAAAAATAGACAAGGAAAATAAAAGAAAAAAATTAGAAAGAAGGAAAATGGGAGCAAAATTTTGCAGCTGTACACTGAGCTTCATGCATGGAAAAACATTGAAAAATTACAATTCAAAGTTCGAAAAAATATAAAAAATAAGTTTAATTTCAATACTATGATTTCAGACGGATTTGAAAAAAATTAAGGATAAAGAGGCAAACATAGATTAAGATGGGAAAAAAAAAAAAATTAATATATATAATTAGATAAAAATTTTCAAGTAAGTAAATATAAAATTTCGATTGTGAAAATTGTGGGAGGTATGATTGAGTGGTCCTTGCCGTTTATCAATTCATAATCGAATAAACAATTAAAAATATTAATTTGTTTATCAAAAGTATTATGAGAAAAAAAAATATTAACAGTTATTAATCATAATTTTTTTTCCGTCTTTACTTCCTTGATTTAAAAAAAGCCTCACATACATGACATAACTCGTACTCTTGACATTTATAGATATTGTGAATTACACAATATAAATAACATAAAAAAAAGTCATTAGATTGAAAAAAAAAGTAGAGCAAAGTGAAATTAAAAAAATAATAGAAAAATCAATTGAGAAAATCTTCACTGTACTCTTGTATTGTTTTTTTTTTCCTTTCGTTAGTTATATATTATGAAAGAAAAAAAAAACGGAATAAAAGAAAGAAAAAAATGAAAATAAACTTGATAATTTACAGAGAAAACATTATACGCATAAAATTATAAAGATAAATTAATTTATCCGACTCCATACCTTGCTATTTGCAAAAAGCAATCCTACGCCTTCAATGCATACTTGAAGTAATCCACCCTCGCCAGTTCGCATATCTTGAACTGGAAACTCATCACCCAATTCAACACCAAGATTAGCACGCCCTCGTGCTGCAGCCTTCTCAATTGCATCCTTTATGCAATAATACAAATCCTTACACTAAAATATAATAAACACAAATTAAATTTCATTTTTTATAATTCCAATAAATTAAAAAGCCTTTAATGAAGCTAACTAATTTATTTATCAATGCGTAAATAGTAGTTATGGTGTTTACTTTTTTTGTATAATAGTTGTGCAGTTCCAATTGATCGCCATTACGTCGTGATAAACATAATACTTTATTTTTTGGACTGCATGTCATATTAACTAATCTCTCATACCACCAACGTTCAACAATTACACCATTTACAGATCGCAATACCAGACCATCATGTCGTACTTCGAGAAAACGTAACTCGCCATCCGCATCCGTACCAGCATGGACGGTGAACGATTGTCTATGCATTTGTCGAGATGTCATTGGTTTAAGATCAATATCATTTCCATGCTGCAAGAATTAATTATAATAATATTAATTTTTTTTTTATTACTCCATAGTGTTTAGTTTGCTCTATATGTAAAATATGATTACCAAATTATCAATTTGATCGAGCAATTGATTCAACTCTTGACTGTAAATTAATCCAATATGACTTTTGCCTAATAATCGACGTACTTTTCGTTTTAATTCAGTTTTATCGACATTTAACATCACTAATATTGCAGTAAGATTATGTAGAAGTGTACATAATAAACGATCTTCATCATGTTCCAGCCGTCGACGTTCGCTATCACTTAAGCTTTTATATCTAAGGATGCAAATAATTATTTAATTCAGATAAAAAAGAATTTCAATTATTTTCATTTATATTTATATTTTTTTTTTCATTACCGCTCCATCATTTCACCAGGACCTTGATCCATTCCAATCATATCTCGTTCTTGTGACACAGCATCTAAAAATGCATCCTCCCAAAATTGCATTTTATCCCACAAACGTGAACGTTCTTTTCCCAGTAAACCTAAACGAAAAAAAAAATTAAATCTCTGTATACATTTAAATATTATTAAATAAATTTATTATTGTCTGATGATATTTAACCTTCAAATAAATACGTTCGAGCAGCTTCTGGACTTGGACTAGTCGTTGTTGATAATAAATTTCCACCATGATAACGAAATCCTGTACTAAGTGATGACTTACTCGACCAAATACTGCCACGTTTATCCTGACGTGGATTTAAACCATGTTCAACTTCACTATCAGAAACAGTACTGCGAACTGATGATTGATGTCCAGGCCTAAATGCCGGATGACTTTGTGCACTTCTCTCTGACGATTGTGCCGTATCATTCATAACTAACGATGAAGATCCACCAGCACTACTACTGCGTCCACTCTCCGTATCAAATGAAGCCAATTTACTCAATAATTTTCCTTTTTTCGAAAACATATCCAAAAATAATTCTGTTGTTGATTGATTTCCATCATTGTTTCCAGTGGCTGCATGCGATATTTCTAAACGCACTTGTGATGCATCGTGGGAATGTTGTGACAATTTTTTTGTTACATCAGCAAATTCCAATTGCTTATTTGCTGTATTTGAACGTAAATTTTCATGACTACCATAAGTATTGGCTTGTAATAATAATGGGCCTTCAAATGGACCATCAGACAAATCTTTACTCCAATAATGTGTATGTGCTATTTCCATTAATTGAAATACAGATGCCATACCACCAAGCCCATAATTGTTATAAGTAGAAGCAAGACCGCTGGCAACTGCTTGGAGGCACATCAACATACCCTTATAAGATGCACGTGAAATGCATACATCATCGATATGATCATCAGGACTAATTTTTCTATTTAAACCTTTGTTCAATTTAGTTACGACGATGTCACGATAACTCTCATCTTCCATTAATTTTTTCAAACGATTTAATTTGAAAAATCCTACTCCCTCACCAGTTAATACCTGATTGACAACATCTGCTAAAAATGCTTGATTGTCAGTATTCGCATTAGTTCTCTCTGTATTTTGAATTCGTTGTATGTCTTCTCGATTATTTTTGCTTGATGAATGTTTTATAACAGATGCCTTTTCAGCAAGACCAACTTTACCACGACGAAACGCGCCAAAAGTTGTTGATGATGCTTTGGCTTTATTTTTTTCTGATTGTTCATTACTATTATTGCGATTAGAACTATTTTTACTGCCAAATAAATCACTAAACATATTGCTTGTTTGTGCAGCAATGCCGTTAAAATCATTGCTTACATTGCTGAAAAAATCACGACCCATTTCACGACGTCCACCACGCGATTCTGATGCTACTAATTGATTATTATTTGTACTGTCTCGTTTTTGTGATAATCGAGACGATTGTTGATTGTGTTCAGGCGACTGCTGAGACTCACCCAAGCCTTTCAATAAACCTTTTTTTGTCGCAGCTTCTTTTGCACTTTTTGTTAAATCACCGAATGTACTTTTTCCAACATATGTTAAATCATCAAATGTGTTTTTGCTGACGCCTGCAGCATTTTTGCTTGCTTCTAATGCATTTTTAGACGCTTCTTGCACTGATTTTGTTGCTCCATCAACTGCTTTCTTCGTTTGCTGAGTTAACTATGACATTAAAAAATACGATAATAATTATTTTGTTAAATTCAATCAATAAATCATTACTCACATGTTCTAGTGGAGCAAAAAGACTGTCTTCACTGGCCTCAGAAATTTTTTCTTTTGCCTGATGCTTCAACTGAAATAATAAAAATATTTTGTAATTAAAATATAATTTTTGTATTATTAGATATTTAAAAAATCCAACAAACTTTGTCCATGTGAGCTAAAATCCCATCTTGACTACTTTGTCTGGTAGTTTCTCGTACTAAATCCTTTGCTTGTGACGCAATCTGCTCGAATAATGATCCCTGCGACGACTGGCGTAAGACCCCATTGGCATTCCCTGTGTTACCACTACTATTTTGTCGATTAATTCCACTGACTGGTACTTGTGATAATTCAATTGCACCAATATTGTTTAAGCTGGCACGTGAACGCGATGAATTCTCATTAGAACTAATTTGCCGAGGTAAAAGTGGTCCAACAGCATTACCAAAGCTTGGTGTACGATCAAAAACATTTCCTATGCTTGGCTGACGCTCCAGACTTGGAATAATCGGTGGCATCTATTGAAAATAATAATGCTAATAAAATAAATCACTTCAGATAATGAGAATGAATTGATTGTCTTCTATTCAATGTTATTTGTACATTTTTTATAGGTTGAAAATTTTCCTGAGCTTTCGGATTTAATTCAAGTTCGGAATCACGATTGAAACTTGGACTACTCAAATCGCTGTGACTTGATGATGTACTAGCAGGACTATCTGGGCGTGGTTCAGCGTCAATTTCAATGCCAGGATATTGTAATGTGTCCGGTGGTTTATAAAGATTTTTTGGATCCACCGACAGTGACATTAATTGTGGCTGAGCTGCTTGAGAATAGTGGTAACCTTTGTGACAATTATAAAAGCATTATTTTTTTGATATAATTTGAAAATAAAAATATTTTGTCGTTAGTTTTATTCATGCTTACTCGGTGATAAATCCGATGACACCATTTCCGAAACAAAATCAGAGAGTGAGGAGTAAGATGAACTGGTACTTTCAGCACCCTCTGAATCTGAACCACTTTCGTCTGTTGGCTGATTTTCTAACTCTTCAATTGATTTCAAAGCGTTGACTAATGAATTTGTCGTCGACCACACTGAGAAATGAACTGGATCCAATGATGGTGCAAACCATCGTGCTTTATCTCCAATTTGTGCTGGATCAAATACACCAGTTTGAACACGTAAAAATGCAACGTTGTTTGGCGTTAATGACCATTCAGCTAAAAATTCAACAGCTTGGGTGCGCGCAAATTTATCTAAAAATTCGCTTGTGCGTGGTCGCGAACGTAAAAATGAATTTATTTGAAATGCAACCACAGGTCGAGGGTACAATCTTAAGGTTCGTGTATGTTCTGAAAAATTGGCAAGAAGATTTTGTGAATTGAAGAAACGAACCATTGCAACACGCGTTGCAATATCTACTGAATCTACATCGTTTCCATAAATAAATGGATTAAATGCATTATTTTGAACAGTTGGTCTTTGCATTGAAGGAGAATTAAATGAAATTGGTCGACTTGGTGAAGATGCCGCAGATGCTATTGGTGAACTAATTGGACTTGATTGTAATTGAGTTCCATGATCCATACTTGGTCTATGTTTCGAAGTTGTGACACTGAAAAATATTAATTTAAATAGTTGTTTTTTTTTCATTTATTTTTGATGGAAAAAAAAATTAATACCTCAGTGTTGACTGATGCGAAGCAGTACTTTCTCTGCGGCTCGATGATTGCGTTGAACCAGGCTGTGGTGACGTTGAAGGTCTCGACGATAATTGATGACCGGTTGCTATATTCGTTACAACCTTTATAGCAAAAGAATTGAAAAAAAAATTAATAAAATAACAGTTTTACGTCCAAACAAATGTAAATAAAGAAATGTATAAATTAATTACATTGGATCCAGCTTGGTCCATTAATTGCATCGCTTGTCTCAAATGATTTTTCAAAATCGTACTCTCTGGTTCAGGTAATGGCGGTAAATGATCATGCAGTCCCGTTGGTGGGCTGATTTTATTGCTGTCCAAATCAACTAACCATATATCATCTGGCATTCGAAAATTTTTTTTGTACATTAAAAATGATGCTGGTACACCAATAACAAATGGTGTTGGCGCAAGTAATAATTGTTCAGCGCAACTCATGCATGTTGGTAATAACGGTATTGCTGGAAACATGTACTCCAATGGATAAATCATCGTTACAAATGCCATCACTGACATTGATAGTGCATTATAATCTCTCGATTGTAGAACAATCTACAAAATCAAAATTAAAATAAAGCTTTAAATCAAAAGTATTTTCCTATTGTAACAAAAAAAAAAAAAAAATAATTATACAATACAATTACCTTATGCTCTAATAAAATTAATGTGAGAACTTTGAGACAAATATCAACACCTAAAAGCTCTAATGGAAGATGAAGAGGAAAATCAACAAGAGAAAATCGTGTATGGTCAGGAAGAGCGAAACATAATGGTGGCACATGCGGTGAAAGAATATCAATTTCGACGCGTGTTTTTTCAGGAACAGGAACAGGAGCACTTAATAATCGTAGAATCCATGTTTCAATCTCACGAACATCGTGTAAAACTAGCGATGATGCACCTTCAAACGTTTGTGACGTTATTACACTCCAAACAGTGTCCCTGCAAGTAATTAAATATTTTAATATGAAAGAAAAATAGAAAGAAAATAAAATACTATTAATGTTTTTACCTATTCGCTTGTCTTGAAGCTCCAACTTTTTGTGGTGATGAATTATCATTACAAGTATCAATGAGCTTCTTCAAAACGTGAAGACACTCACGAAAACGCGTGAAAAATGGGTGATGTGATATGATACATAACGATGTCAATGAATGATTTCGTATTCTCTGAAAAATAAATAATTATTTAATTGTAAACATGTTAATGTGAAAATTAAATAATATTAATAAATGAATAAATTATGTTTATTGTAAATATTACTTGACGTCGTCTGGCAGCTCGGGGTGATGGTGAATGACTTCCTCCGCTTTCGCTGTCACCACTTGGTGCAGTAATTCCCAAACGTGGTGCACGAGTTGTCACCAATTGTGTGTCTGAATCACGTCGAGTAGTAAATTCACGCTCCGAATCACTGGGACCCATTACACTACTTCTATAGTCGCTAAAAAAAATTTTTAACGTTTAAAAATGGTAAATAATTTCAGATGTATTCATAGATTATTGACAATTATTTTTATATTGAATTTATTTATAAGATTTTTAAATTAGTTCTCCATGAATTTCACCTTGAAAATGCAGAGTCTGAACTACGTTCCATACTTCTTCGCCAACTCTCTTTACGTAATTGGGAATCTTGTTTGTCTTTTTTTATCCATACATTTGATGCACTTGATGTTGAATATTTTTCAATGGGTCGATAAAAATTGACACATATTCCATAACGCGTTTTCCCTAAGAAAAATTATAAAATAAAAATAATTGATTATAATTATGCATTATTTAAAATTGAAGATAAAAAATAAAATTATTCATTAATTAGTTAAAATTTCAAGGCAATTATTCTATTCAATAATTTTTTTTTATTTTTTAATTACCAGAATCTTTGTCAGTTAATGTAAATGTAAATGATGTGGCTTCCCTCAATGCTGTTCGTTTAGGGCCTACACTAGTACAACCCTCTGGTTGACAAAAATAAACCATATCCAAGGGCAAAGGAAAATCTTTATGATCTTCAACAGGATATCGACGTAATAATTCTGGTACCTGATTATTTATTACACAAAGAACAAATTATCAATAAATTCCATAATTTAAAAATATTTTTTTCAATAATTTTGTAGCCAATTGTAATCATCATATCAGAATGGATTTTTTAATATGAATTTTGACATTACCTGAACGGGGTGTCGTGACATTGGCTGAACTCTTGCGCCAACAATGGCCAAATAATCGACCAATCGTGGACACAAAAATTTTTTTTGGATGTCCATTTTACACGCTATTATATTTTTTTAAATATATAATTAAAATAAAATCTGCATGAAATTTTCTCCTATTAAATAATTAGTCACCGAGCAATCATTTCAATAGTGAATAAATAAAAATTAATAATATATTTCAATTTTCCAATCCTTTTCCCTGACTCCATATTTTTTTCTTTCTATCGCGTTTTCAATTCAACACTTTAACAGTCAGTAAAATATTTTTATACGTGGCGAAAAAAAAAGAAGAAAACCCAATGAATTCGGTAATTTTTTTTTTGCTCTTATGTTATTAAAAAAAATCAATATAAAATATATGTCGTTGGTTAAATTTATGTGACTTTTGCGTTAGACTTTTCTGCCATGATTGATCTACAAAATTTCGAGATGGCCCAACACCGTTGACAGTTGGCGTACTGACGTTTATACGATATTGCGCGAACGCGCGATAACGCGACAATGACGTTTTCCTCTTTTTCTTTTTTCTATTTCTCATTCACAAACGCATGCGCTCTTTAGATTGTTATATATTTTATCGCACCAATAAACGGTAAGCAAAGTGCTACCGTAACATCCCACACGTTTATATGTATACACACTCTCACGTACTTGAATAAATAGAGCGATCAATACTGCAAAGTTGCTCTGATATGATTATTGACGTAAGAAAAAAATATAAATACTTCTAATGAATGAAATTTCTAGCAGATTTTATATACAATATCCTATCGAATATAGTGACTAGAAAAATATTCTAAATTACATGTGCATTAATAAAATTAAAAATTGATGGAGAAATAATGCAACAGAATGTTGACTGCAACAAGTAAATTTTTTTTTTAATAATTATGTCAACACGTTCTGAGATTACAATACAGAATTTTTTTTTTATGCTTCCTTTCATTTATTGTGCCTTTTTCATTGAAGACAATATCGCAGTATAATAATTATCGCACTCAATTGATAAATTCATAAATATATAGTTCAAAAAAAAAAATGGAAGAGACTTATTCTTTGATAAATTTAAATATCATCTTCCGACTTGAAATATTAAGATTTATATTCAACAAAAATTAGGGACGATTGAATGTGTAAACGTTCGAAAGATAAATTGAAAATGCTATTTATATTATTCTCGTTTTCGTCTCTTATTATATATTATATATTTAATTAATATTAATCATTGCATTCATTTCAGCACTTTAAAAACCTTCAGCTTCGTTCAATGATTCACCATTTTCATTCGTTCTTCATCCCAATAATGATATGCTATTATTTTACAACCATTTACTAAAAAACAAATATTTAAAAGGTTTATTAAGAGAAGCTATAGCACAACCTGACAGGTTGATCTGTAACCCAAACAAAAAAATTAAAATTTCTCCATCATAAAATTTTATAGCTACAAGTGTTTCAAATTTTCTTCTATTCTGTTCATATCCCATGGATAAAATAAATTGAAACACTGTATCAGTCTTAATATAATCAACATTAACATAAATGTAACAAGAAAAAAAAATATTTTTATGATTTGTTGGCGCTGCAACACTTTGAACAATCAAAACAGCTAGTGTGCTATCTTTTAATCGACCACGAGGATGTTCTGTTGCTGCCACTAGAATCGCCACTAGATTTTGGTAATTGCTTTTGCAATATACCAACAGTCTCTTGTAATACAGATTTTTCTTTCAATAATTCTTTAATATAATCCTGAGCGTCATTTAATCTAGATTTAATCAATTCTAATTCTTCATAACTTCGTCTTAAACGTGAATTTTCATCAGACAAATTGTCCAATGCCACAACACGACGTTTTAATTCTTCATTATCTATTTCCAATTGCTTGTTCATATTATTCAATTCATACAATTGTTTTTCTATATGAGAATTACGCATCAATGTTGCATTTATTTTTGTATTGGCAATATCATTTTCATTTATTATTGGTTGGAAATAAAATATCCCACGTTTGTCCCGTTTTATTTGTAACTGGACAATTGTTAAGTCAATTGGTACTGGACCAGGTGAAGTTATATTATTTGGTGGACGATCTTCATTCAATTTAATAGTTAGATTTTTAATAAAAATATCCATTGGTAATGGAAGTGCTATTATTTCATCTTCAATCAAATCCATCATACCCATAACTACACTCATAGACAGTATAATTGAAAGATCAGTCACTTCAGCTTTAATATAATCTTCAAATGATCCTAATAAACCAATTTTATTACTAAAATTTAAATTACTGAAATTTTTAACAATATTTTTATTGCATTCTGACGATTCATTATCCTTCAATTTATGCTCCAATCTTACTTTAATATTTGTTTTACAATCGTCTGATGTTAATTCAATCCAACCACGCGAACGTGAACTAAATTTTGTTTGAAATTCATCCCATGGTATTGATGAACATTCCTCACTGACAACACGTGCTATTTGCGCTTTAATAACTGATGAAAAACCAACTGACTGTTGTATCACTTCAACCTTCGATAATTTAAATGTAATCATTGAAACTAAATCCTTTCTTTTACATGCACTGTCCAATGATTTTTCGCTTTGTGTATCAGGTGTTTCTTCAATAACTTCACTTGCTTCTTCAACTGCAGTTATTCCAGTAACATTTAAACTGCCAAAAAATGAATCATTTTTATCCTGTTCTTCAAACGATATTGCAATATAATTATCACTATCTGAACTAATATCACTTCGCATTGAAACGGTATCACTACTACCGTCTTCAGGCGATGCCTTTAATGCCGAATCAAGAGATGTCATTAAGTTAGCAAAAAAACCCTTTCGCATATTTGATAATCCGACATTAAAATTATTTGGTATGAATGGTGTTGGTGGTGATGTAACGTTACTAACAGATGTATTTGAATATTTAACATTTTTCTTCATCTCCAAGTCATCAGAATTATTTCTCTGCGAGATTATTGGTTGATTAATAATATCTTTAACGTCAAATTTTGCATCATTATTTTTAAATGTAACAACAGAGTGAGGAGCATCCAATTGCGATTCAACAATATCATTGCTGGTGTTTGATCTTCGTGAACTAAATTCTAAACGTGCTGCTGCTGCAGCAATATTTTGATTTGGCATTGATGATAATGTTGGTAATATATCTTCAGCAATACTTGATGAATCTGGCACAACTGATTCTAAATCACCACCAGAATTTTCTTTACCTGGTGTTAATGATGGCATTATTAATGTCAATTCTAATTGCGGTATTAATACACCAATTACCATTGAGCTTGCATTATTATCATCAATATTTAATATACGACATGAATCGATAGTTAAGTATTTACTCATTTCACTCATTATTTCCATTTGTCGAAGTAAAAATAAATACTGGTAATGATTTATTTGTACACTTATTAAATTACTAATGTATGCTAAACCATGGACGTTGGCATTATTTAAATATTCTTTTCGATCATTTGTTTGATTCACTACTTGGTTATCATTAATATAAAGCCATACTGTCACAGGGAATGCATCGATAAATGGTACTGGACGATTTGAACCTACCGCACGTGCGCCAAAAAAATCAGCCCAAACTGGCTCAAAACTGCAACACCAAACGTCTTTTGCCTCAATCCATAACAAATTTTTTGTTAATTTATTCATTATATCATCATTTATTTCAGTTGGATAATCTTTTATATTATCTGTACCTGAAAAATATTTAAAGCGAATAATTTAAAGTTCAATTCAAATATGCATAGATAAAAATATATTTTTAATATGAAAATAGTTGATTGAAATTTACCTGCACAATGGCGCAAAAATTTTTCAATCACTACCTGAAAATCTGTATTTTTACTTGGAAAACCAGTTGAATAAAACATTTGTCCCATTTGAAATGCATTTAAACATTCAGCTAGATCAGCACGTGATGAACGTTCAGATGTTCGTACATTTGTCACTGATACCCGTGAGGTTTGTATGTGAAGTGACTTTGGCCGATCTCTTTGGTTGGGATAATCAAACTGTGCTTCAATAACTACCTAAAGAAAAAAAAAAACAGAAAATAAATAGATTATTTTTATCCATTGGTAATTAGATTGATAAATTAAATTTATCTACACTTACCCTCGGTAAAATAGCTTCAATTTTAACGTCAAAATACATTGTTGGTGCGGACACTTCATCAGATATTTCATTTTTATTATGACCAATCAATGATTGATAAAGATTTAATACGAATGAGTTGAACCATAAACAGCTGTGCATGTCGTAATTTATTTGCAATGGATTGGACTGTACATAAAATTTTGGTGGTGGAACTGAAGAAAAAATCTTTATCATTTATCACTTCAATGAATGCCATATAATTATAATATATTGAGACACATTGGACGAGCGGGTTCACTTGGTTCAAAATTTTTTTATCTTCATATTTGTCATTCGCATTTTTTAATAAATAAACATATTTATTTATACTCACGAGGAAATGTTAAATCGCCTGGATAATAATAATACGTGAATTCAGCATGAAGTATCGTTATGTCCTCAGGTAGAGAAAATTTATCACGATCACCTGTTGGCAAATAAAAATGAAAAAATAAAATAAATATTAAATGAAGTTACTTTTTGGTTATTAACCACTAATAATCTTCTTTTTCCTTTTTTTTTTTTACATTCAAAGACAACAACTAAAAGGCGTATAAACTATTTGAATGCAATATTTAATTGTAAAAATTTTTTTTCCAAGAGTTTTCAATTGAAAGGCTACAGGTTGTTAGGCTATATAAAAATGCATAATCTGTGTGGAAAATAACGTGCTCTCTACTCCAATTACTGCATCGAGTATACCTGTGAAATGCCTCTTCCTCGTTTGCGCTGTCCATATTATAAAAATAAGTGCACAAATCACCAATTAATTAAATTTAAAAATAGATAACTTTTTACAGCAAATAGAAAAATTATTAATAAAAAATTCAATGACCATTCGCTATGATTATCTTAATTTGAATATAGAAAAATAGATATATCAGAAATATTGCAGAAAAAAATTGTATTAGTTCATGATACAAAAAGCAAAATTAGATTATATAAAAAAAAATGAAGAATAATTATAAGATGAGAGTAATTGTTTTTTAATGATCAAAAGAAAAATATTTTAAATTTCTTTTTTTTTACCTGCGATAAATTCCTTTGTTGTAGGCTTTTTTGATAGGGTAGTCACTTTATAAATCGTAAAATCATGAATTCTTATGACAATACAAGTTGTCATTAGAGTTGATAATTGTTCTAAAATAAAATTCCTCATTGATGTACCACTGCCAATATTGTAACCTGATTTTTTCTCATCACTTTCAAGTAATGGACTGTGTTGTTCATTCTTTTTCATCTCATCATCTGATTTTTGTGATGTTTCAGTGCCGGCTATGATAAATTCAATTAAAAAAAGAAAGAAAAATAAGTGTCATTGAAAATTGAAAAAACAAAGTTGCAAAATCAGTAAAAAATATATTCATATTTTTTCTCACCTTCGTTTGAATATTTTTTCATTGACAATTGTGAATGAATCAGATCAATAAATTCCATAAATTGTCCTCGAAATGAATTTAACGATTGTTGAAGCCATTGTACATGGGGCGTTGAGTTCTCACGATATTTTGCCCAATGTTTACGATCTGCCATTGCTAAATGATACGGATAATAATCAATTTGAAATTTCACTAATGATATTTGCAATGCACCACCATCCTTAAGATCAGGATGCGAAGATCTTCCATCTATATTAAATTCATACAATAACAATTTTAATAATGTAAACACAATCAAAAAGAAATATATAATTGATAACTTACTTCCAGGATCATCACATAAATGCAAATCTATTCGTTGTGATAAAAAATGATATGACGTTTCAATAACGTCATAGCGCATAAATACTTTTGATATTGCTGTAGTACATGGAGCCTTAGATCTCGCTTGTTGCGAAATTTGAGCTTGATATTCTGGTAATACCTTGAAAAAATAAATAATTATAATTGCAGATATAATTTTATTAACTTATAATATTTTAGAACAAAGTGATAAGGGTCTGAGATGAAATAAATTCTAACCTCTAGTTTTCTTGCAGCTTTCATTTTTCTCTCAGACATTGTCGCTCGCTCAATTAAACTTCCAAGTGAATCAATGAAATGTAGGGCAGCCTTTAACTGTGAATCAGTTAAAACCCACAATAAATCATCCAAAATTAATACTAAACGTGATCCCATGACGAAACAGTCTATAAAAAAAATTTATTTATCATATAAATATCACTTTTTATTGAAAGAATATTATTATCTGTCTTGATACGTATTAATGTTACCGGATATTCGTTTTTTAATTGTAATCCGACATCTGGCTTGATTTGTAAGTAAACGTAATGGCGTTAAATCTTCATCCTTTGTACTTCGTGCTTCAATTCTCAATGTTTGCCACTCTAATTCTTTAAATATAAGTAATTGTCCACGATCAACGTCTTTGAGTCGTGTCATTCGCAAATCACCACGTTGCCATGTAGGAGATTTGGATTCAACCATAATTCGTGACATCTAAATTATTAAAATCAAATCATAATCCAAATAATTAATTATTTTATATTAAAAATTCATCAATTACCTGTACAGACGCAACGAAAGCTGGACTTTTTAATGTTACGGAAACAGTATTGACAGCCACAGTGATTCCATCAATAACCTTATGGATAAATGAATATTTATTTGTCCCACCAGGAAATGCAGATGCATTACTTGGTGACATTGGACTTCTTAAATCCTCACAAGTGACAATTTCAATATGTACTTCATCTAAATGCTACAAAATAATAAATGAATATAAAAATGAATTAATGTTAAATTCACGATTGATTAAATATTCATAAATATATATTTATTATGACTGTGATGTTTACTTACCAAATATATCGGTACACTTTTTAATTTAGTCCATTGAATTCTTAAAATTACTTTATTGCACCAAGCGCTTTTCAATCTTAGCCACGATGGCAATTCCAAAAGATCTGTGAGCACAGCCTCATCCAATTCTAAATTTGATAATTCACCCTCACCCCTCAGTGTACTCAAATTAATTTGATCTGTTGAAAGATTTTTCGTGAATCTGAAACAATTTAAGTCGAAAAAAAAAATGAAATACATTATTTTTCATATTCTTAGGAGACTATAGTATATTTTTCATATAATGGAACATTTATCAAAAACATTCATTAGCAAATAATAATAGATTTAATTATTTTTTGATAGACAAACCTCGAAAGATGTTTCAACAATTGATTCTTGATAATGGACACCATTTTTATTTTTTTTCTATCAATAATAGAATAATGTTTCACTCTTTAATTACACACCGATAATATTTATTACTAATTGTATTTATAATATTGCACATCAGTCGCATTTTTATTAATTTATTACTTTATTTGAGGTTGTTGTGTCAATTCAAAAGATATCTCTAAATTTTTATAACCTCAAACATGTACATCCAACGCCAACACATCAATATGAACCATAACTTAATATTATATAATAACAATTGTAGTTGGAATTATACTTTTGAATTCAGTATGTTGAATAATGGAATAATTATTAATTATTATATTCTAAATAAATTTACACTAAAACGCAGTTGTCACTCTCTATACAATTAGGAGAACTTGCGTATGTACATTGTACGTACGTACTTAACCACCATGGAGAATAAAAATTAGAGAATGGAAACTATTAGTCTGTATCTTTCATGGTATGCATATATATTTATGGCAACTGCCGTCAGATGGCGCGATCTACACATAATGTGTGATGGGACTTTCTTCAAAAACGTGCTCAGTGCATTAGTTTTACAGTCGACTACTCGTGGCGCTTGTGTCGATCTCTCCGCAAAAAAAAATTTATTTTGAAAGCATCTTATATCTATATATTATATTCACGTACATATATGTATAATCAAATCAATCCCCACTATAAAACGCGCATTCCACGTTCTCGCGCGTTGCTGAGAGTTGTGAACCTGTTCAAGCCTGTTGCGAGTTATTGATCTGGCCACGATTAAACACAACACTGCATTGCTGTTATATCTACTATACCAAAACACAGTCGTGTGCCACACTCCTGCAAAGAAGAACAGTCTTCCCAAAAAGACCACAAGCCACACACAATTATTAATAATAAATTAATTACACACCTGTGTGTATTGTAAATCAATTGTGCGTGTGTCATATTGTGTGATGTGATCAATCAGGAAACAGGAAAAAAAAAAAAAAGGGCCAGTCCTTTGGAACAAACAATTGAGTTATTATTCTAAACAGGGGGGGAAAATCCATTCTTGGAAATTTTCTTTATTATTATTTTACATTTTATTCTCATGCGCATTTAATGTCTCAAATCACAGATAATTTTATTGTCAATCGGTGACGTCATCTTCAATTATTGCCAATAAATATAATTTTATTTACACACTCAAAATGTAGATAAATTCGACGACGTAATTTTTTTATACACGCAGCCATTTCTCCATTGGCATAAAGAAAAGAAAAAAAAGAAAATTTATAATATAATTACAGTATATTTATTAATGTTTTATTCACAACAAATTGTGTATAAAAATATATACATATATTTTTTTGCTTAAACAAATGGAAAATAAATATTTGCGTATCGATCGTTGATGCGATAATAATTAAACGATACAGATGAATACAAAGGCGCATGAATAATTCAATTAAAATTTGAATATACATCAATAATTGAAGGAAACATAGACATATATATACGTATATATGTACACACACACAATTATATACATATTATCAAAGAAACACAATGAAAAAGTTTACAATTAAGGGTGTACTCGATGGTTTTCGATCGTCAGTTGCTCAACAGGTTAAACCTGATCAAGAAATTGTTGAGAATCTTCGTGCAGAACACTTTCAAGTAAAACGAGTGAGTATATATTATATAAACAAATAATTACATGTAATTATATAATTTATGAGGGTTTAATACTGTTAAATGTCAATAGATTCGCTGGAGAAAATTGGAAGTGGTCAATTTTTGAGTATATAATTTACCTACATTGCCCGAAAATGGGCGATTCCAATTTCTCAATATTTTTTTCTTCAATTGATCATATCCATTATAATTTGATTCATTTTATAACTGAACAATTGATTAATATCAATTGAATCAATGTGAAATTTATAAAAGAATTAAATTTATTATTTTATCATTTGTATTATTGGCAATTTATACGTTCAAGTTGTTTGAATGTGTATGAGCAATAAAAATAGGTCAATCCTGGAATTAAATCAGATTAAACATTTGGAGCTGGGTGCTAGAAATGATAAAAAATAATATTGAAATATTAGAGAATATAATTGGAAATTAACCTTGAATATTTCGAGTTAATTTATTTGTGCTTTTTTTTTATTGCTCTTTTTTTTTCTATTCCTTGTCAGTTTCATATGCAATGATACGAATGATAAATGCTGTATATATGTATGAAGCTGGGGAACAAAAGAAAACAAGCAACATGTCAGCTGATATATATTTCCCTTTTGTCATCCATCTTTTACTGCTCGGTCTATGTCACGTTCATTCCAACTAACTAACTGTCTTCTCTGACCTTTTGTTTCACATTTTCAATCATCACTTTTATCGGTTATTGTACTTGACTATGTAAATCGTATAATACCTAATGTACTTGTCTGCACAAATGTGTTATTATTCCATTTTGCTTTTACTTGGAAATAATCTCAATTAAATTCAAGAGATATATTGATATTAATTTTTTTTTCTACTTATTTGTTTTACAGACATTTAGACATGGATTTCCACATCAACCAACAGCATTGGCATTCGATCCTGTACAAAAGTTATTGGCCATTGGTACCAAATCCGGTTCACTACGAATGTATCCTTTAATTAATTTTCAACCTCAATATTTAATCCATTTATATTGGATATTTTTTCCTTAATTATTTATTATTAATAATGGTGAATAATTTAGATTGGGAAGTCCTGGCGTTGACGTTCATGTAAAGCATGACGGCGGTGCAGCAGTATTACAATTGCAATTTCTTATTAATGAAGGTGCATTGGTGTCGGCAACAGCCGATGACACTCTGCATCTATGGAATTTACGTCAAAAGATACCGCAAGTCGTTCAGAGTTTGAAATTCCAACGTGAGAGGTGAGAAAATATATTTTATTTTATTTTTAATGAACATTCTGCATCAATTAACCATATTGATCAGTGATACGAAATAAAAATGGGTTATATTTTCGTTAAAACATCGTGATAAAACATGATAAAAAAATATAATGGGGTTTTTTATTATATTATTATAATAGAGTCGAGTCAGCAAGAATAGTTGCATTAAATTGCTGCAACGAGTTTTGTTATCAGCTTGGAAACATCCGCGCGATTAGGTCACTATTATAACTACATATATCCGCGTATATTTATGTATTTGCCGACATATGTGTGTTGGAAAACTATTCTGAATCAACGTTTCCAGATTACTTACCATGAAGTAAAATTGCATGAAGGAATAAAATGATCGTAAAAATAAAAAAAAAGAAAACGAAAGTTTTCAGCACTTGTCAATTTTTTACACTTTTTTCTCATTTCTCTTTTTGAAATAGGATAACTTCGATGCATCTACCACTACAGAGCAAATGGCTTTATGTCGGTACAGAACGTGGTAATATTCATGTACTCCACATTGAGACCTTCGTATTATCTGGCTATGTAATCAACTGGAACAAAGCAATAGAAGTGTAAGTAAATATATGTGTGTATTTTACCTATCAATAATTTTAACGCTTTGCGGGTGTATTATTGCCAACTGGGAGAACAGAACAAATAAGTTAGGTACTTTATTCCGCAATTTTGGAGGCATTTCATACGGTTATTTTATTTATTTGCGTGTTCACTTCAACCTTGGGGATTTTTTCCTATTTCACTGTTTCCGAATATTAAAAAAATTTTCAATTTGTACCGGTCTATTTTTAAATCCGTTGTATTTATTTATTTATTTTTAAATTGATCCTGTAGTTTCCGGTTTTTTCTTCTTACAAATTAGTTGGTATGCGAATAATCTTGGGGGATATTTATTAAATTTTTTTTTTTCATTTGGGAGATTTAAGGGAGAAAAAGAAAAGTTTTTAGCGAAGAAAAAGATATAAATATTGCAGGGAAAAAGTCGTAAAATTGTTTGAGCTCATGGAACCGCCCCTCAAAAATGTCTGTGCAGAGATTTTATTTTTCTTTACGTCGATATATACACATGCATTGAAAATCCAGTTGGTTTAACCCGTCGGTAGACTGCGGGGCTGAATCGAAGAGATGACCTGAATTTTTATTGTGTCTTTCCGATCGGAAAAGACGTAAGAATTCTATTTATTAATTTATTTAACCGACCGCAAAAAATTTCAATTCAACGTAAAATATATTTTATTATTTGCCTTCTTTCTGCTTTCATTTTTAATATCTGTTACACAAAATATAAATTGAAGTAGCAACGTGAAGAGAAAAAATATAAACGAAATTCGTTAAACCGATACTATTTTTTTTTTTATAATATAAACTCATTGGACCAGTGACCTTTTATATATTCAATATATTTTTTTTATATGACCAATAAATGTCCTTTGATAAATTTTACGTTATAAAATATAAATTATATATTCATTCCATTAGTTCAATCATGAATAATAGATTGAATTTAATTTTGTAAATGTATTTTATTCGAATGAAACAAATTAATTAGTTGAGAATTACTTCTGTGAAATTTTGTCATGAATGAAGTTTATTTTTGTGTTTCAACATCGACGCGGAAACAAATAAAAAAAATAATATGATAGATAAAGCATCCTCTATAAAATAAAATTGTCTCAAAGGTACTTGGTTTATTAATCCCTCACACAGGTATCCTTTATTTCTCTCTTTGCGCGTATATGCAATTGTCCTCTCGCATCTAAACGACTTTGACAATGTAACATTTGCCTTTCCACTGTGTTCTATATAACCAGTTGGTTTTATATGTATGTGTAGATGGCATTTTCCCCTATTGTTCTACAGTCAGAGTTGTCGTTGTCGACGTCGTCGTCGAGGTGATAGAATATAACGGCGCCTAAAGCACTCACAAACACCCTTTTCTGATTTATTTTACTCCAATTCAAACGTCAAGTTATAAAGCCCACACACGTGTACAGTTATTTAATTTAATATGCATTTATTCACTCTCATTTTTTTTTTTTTTTTTTTTTTTTTTTGATGCTTTTGAAATGATAGAATTAATTTTGTTTTCTGTATTTTTCATCAGTGAAATTATTGGAGTAACCAAATTTTTTTTTTTATACAATTCACAGCTCGACACTCTAATTAATTTTTAATATTATTCATTGTAGATAATGAAATTATAAATGAGTGGCAATTTTTAATTAACAATCTTTTTTTTTTAGGGAGTACTTTTTAAAATTAATATTTTCTCAGTTTCATGTGGTTAAGAGTAATTTTGTAATTAGGAAAAAAAATAGAAAATATATTTAGTGTGTGTATGTGTGTGTATTTATGTCTGAAGTAATTTTACAAATTGAGAAGTTTGACGTTGGCGTTTGTAACGTTTTGTTGTGTTTCGGAGCATTTTCTTCCTATTTTTTTTTTTTTTCCTCATGTTTTTCCCTTTGTCGTTTATATTCTTTGTGTAGAAAATAAACTGGCGTGTAGGATAGAGTGTATATACATGCCTGTTCATATATAAAACGCTTATTCGAGTATAGAGAGTGTTATAAAGAGAAGCAAAAAATAAAAATGGAAATATTCATATTTATGTAGAAGAAAATTAAATAAAAATAATGGTGCTAGTCGTAATAGTATTTGATTATTCATTTAACATACAAATACATGTGCACACAAGTATACAATATTTAATAAATATTAATTAGATCGAGTCATACGTATTTTGTCAATCGATAAATATTTGTTCGACTTTTTAAACTTATTTCTTCTATTTTTATCTCGAGTACCAGTTGACAATTGAAGATGAAAAAAATATTAGGACACGTAGAAATAACTTGATTTATTAATTTATTAAATTCGAGGTTACGACGTGAATTATTAGCGAGAAAATTTATCGATGTGGGTACTCAAATGCGTGGAAATTTCACATAGAAAATTAACAAAATAATTATTGATCATTTTTTTTTCCATTTATTTATTTCAGATCACGAAAAACTCATCCAGGCGCTGTTATTCATTTGAGTGATAATCCATTAGACCTGAGTAAGGTAAGAAATAATGAAGTAATACATGCAATTAAAATAATAATAATAAAAAAAAAGTAATTAATTTAAATTTCATATTAAATAATTAATTTCGAGCCTGGGCTTTCCTCGTTTCTCTTTTTTTTTTCTGGCTTTAATTCTGGGTTGGAATTGTGTGTCAAGGTCGCGTATATTGGTAAAATATGACTAGATAAGGGGTGAAGAAAAAAAAATGATTATTGAGAGGTAAAGAAATGTGTCGGTATTTAAAAGAGAAAAAAAGATGTCACGGCCTTTTTTTCTCTTTTCTTTTTTATTATTATTTTTTTTTTTTTTTTTGGCTTTAGAGAGAAAAACGGAAATTATTGAAGTGTCTCTTGTATTATGATATAAAAGGAATAGAAACTATAGGTATAAATAGTAAAAGAATAGAGTCAGATAATAAAGAGAGATTTGAACTTGAATAGACATACAAAAATTCAAGGATAATAATCTGTCAGTAAAGATGTAATAAAATTGAATATAAATGTCTATTATTTATTTATTTATTTATTTTGATTTTGTAGATTCTTATTGGATATGAATCAGGACAAATAGCATTGTGGGATTTGAAAACAAAAAGTGCCGAATGGAGATGCCAAACGGACGAGCCTTTACGTTCAATTTCTTGGCATCATGAGGGAAAACAATTTATGTGTAGTCATACAGATGGCTCATTATCAACGTGGATATTGCGACAAGCTAAACCAATGATAGTCACTCATCCACATGGTATACAATAATTAATTCAATGTAAAAACTTCACGTTGATTGATGAATTAATTTAACTTCAAATTTCAAAATTGAGTTAAAAATAAAAGAATAAATTTTTCTTAGCAAACAATTTTTATTTATATTAATTGTTTTATTGTCTAGCAAAATTGTCAAAAGATGGTGAGCCAGAGCCGTGCAAATCAATCCAAAAAGTTGAATGGAAGCTCTCGAGATCGGGGTAAATAATTATTTATTCATTTTTTTTTATTAAAATTTTTTGTATTACTTATAAATTTTTTTTTTTATATTCTCAGTGAGGCGTACGTGATATTTTCCGGTGGTTTAGCTTATGAGACAACCGGAAGAACGCCAAGTATTACCGTAATTCAGGGTAAAACGACAACAGTTTTAGAAATGGAGCATAATGTTGTTGATTTTATTGTATTATGTGATAGTCCATGGACAAGCGGTCAGTATTATTAAATTGCTTTAAATGAAATAAAAAAATGTCTTGTTTTATAATTTATTCAAAACGAAATTATTATATATTTTTCTATTTATTTTAGACTTTCAAGATCCATATGCAGTTATTGTATTACTACAAAATGATTTAGTTGTTATTGATTTATTAACACCGGGATTTCCATGTTTTGAAAATCCATATCCAATGGATATTCATGAATCCCCAGTGACATGCTGCGCATATTTTGCTGATTGCCCATCGGATTTAGTGCCAGCATTTTATTCAGTTGGTTCAAAATCACAAAAGAAAACTGGATTTAGTGAACGTGAATGGCCAATATCTGGCGGCGAATGGACACCAAATTGCAGTAGTTACAATGAAATTATTCTCACTGGGTAAATAAATTTCAATAAAAAATTTTTTATATAAAATAAAAATTATATTAAAATTCCATCAATTTATTTATTTTTTTCTGTATAATTGCAGTCATGCAGACGGTAGTATAAAATTTTGGGACGCATCAGCGGGCTCATTGCAAGTATTATATAAATTAAAAACTGCAAAATTATTTGAAAAAAATAAAGCACGAAGTTTAGACAACGATGATGATCCATTGGCAATACAATTAATGTATTTATGCCCAGAAAGTCGTAAATTAGCGATTGCTGGTGCTGGACGTCATGTTATACTATTCAAATTCAAAAAAGTCGAATCAATGTCAGAAGTTGTGGTAAGTTAATTTAAATAAAAAGGCGAGTATTCATATTATTGAATTTTTTTTCTTTTCAATTGAAATGACATTTCTCTATTATCTATATTTTATAACAGACTTTAGAGATATCATTGACTGCGGATGGGAAGGACATGGAGGGCTCGCCCGATCCTGATTTGGATCCATGCCAAATTCCTGGCGTAGAAGAATCGAGAGCTGCCGAGGCAGCATTGTCACTTAAAGTCAAGGCTGGATTACAAAAACGTGCCGCTGGCTTTCAAGCAACATTGATATGTTTAACTTCAAATAGCGGTGGTGAACAATCAGAAAATATCACCTCATTAAGTTTGAATTCATCGTATGGCCTGTGAGTATATGAAGAAGATAAAAATAAAATTGTTACAATATTTGCATCACATTATTTTTAAAATATAATATTGAGGTTGAATTTTCAAAGCTTTTGTGTTGGATTAATTTTCTACAATTGTTTTTCCCTGTATCAGATTAACATATGGCAATGAATCAGGCCTTGTTGTTGTGGACATTGTACTGAAGGTGGTTTTACTCGTGCTCAATACATCGGACATCGGTAATTCACTTGATCCATATCAAAAAGCATTACGAAGTCCAAAGCGTCAGGATGATGGCAAAAAGGAGGTTGACGATAAGGCAAGAAGCCCCAGCATAGATCAGGTAAATGAAGATTTATTTTATTTGTTTTATATATTTTTCCATCTTTATCACGTCGTCAGTATTAATTTTAATATGGATATATCCTTAATACCATTTTGCTAAATAGCTAATTATTCCGTTTGGATTTTATCATTACTTATACGTATACTGTTGGAATTTGTGTGAAAAAAAAACACCTGGAACCAAAAAAAAATTATTTCAAGGATTTTATATATATATATATACATATGTATATGTATATATATATTCTCTTGATTGTGTAGTTTAGATTTTATTTATGATATATAATGAAGAAACGAACAATTGGAAGGTGGAATATAATTATGTAAATTATTTTTATTTAGAAATTTGAAAAATTTATTTTGTAGATTATGTTTTTGGTCGTAGAACTTGTGGAAGCAAAAAACTAAATTTTCTAATATTTTAAGTGAGAAAAGTATCGTCAACTAATTGGTCACTATTGTCATTTTCCATAAGTTGAATTAATTTTTCTTTTATTTCTTTTTCTAACTTCTAAATAATTATTTTTACTAATTGATTATACGATAATTGATTAATTAATGGTGGTTTAATAATGAATATTGAGGAAATGAGGGAATAAAATTATTCCTTGATTATTTGCATGTGTTATTAACAGAGAAAATTACGATAAAATATATTAATCGTCAATTTGAGAATATATATATGTATAAAAAAAAATTTAGTCTTTTGATGTGCATGATTTCGGACAAAATGATAAAGGAAATTAAAAATTCTGAATATTTTGTCACACTAATCTCCATCTGTAAGCAATAATAAAACCTGACCCTGTAAAATTAATATTAATTCCTCTTCAAATCGAGGATTAATAATTTATTAATACATTAACAAAAAGGCATAGTAATAAACATTTTAAACTCCCATATTTTTTCTCTCCTACCTAAATATATTTATTAATCCACAGCAGTACATTTGACATGCCCTTGAACAGTGGCTTCAGCGGTAAATGAAATGAAAATACAACAAAATAAAATGAAATAAAATATATTAAAATTAGGTCGTAATATAAATCTGTCTGCACTCTTCTTGGATCGATCCAATATGAATAAATAAATGTGGGAAGTGACAAGTGACCATGTAATTGCGATATTTCTCAGAAAAAAAAATAAGTCAATCAATTAAATATATAAATAATTCGTTAATAATTATTTTTCACTTTAAATTTTATTCTAATTTTTTTTAATTATTTTTTTTTTCTTTGAACTGATTGACTGTGTGTGATATCAATGTGCGCAACTACCCTATAATAATCAAATGAAACAGATTGATCATCGTGATACAACAACAACATCATCATCATCATCATTAACAACATTAGATTCTGAAAATTTATCATCTCGAGTTGGAGAAAAATCAACATCGACTTCATCTCAACAGCACAATCAACAACAATCATCGGAAGATAATCATGGTACAAATAGTGATAACAATAAATATAATATAGCACAAATAAATGAAGATGATAGTCGTAAAAATCCATGGAAAGGACGTTTCAATCTTAAACGACAATTGACTCGAGTAGATTTAAAAATAAAAAGTTATTGCAATCAATCAGCAGATGCAGCAACTGCTCAAACAACAAGCAATGAATCATCACCAATAATTAATTTGACTAATGACGATGTAACAACAAAAAGTCCCACGCGTTCACCGCGAATGGAAAAAGTAACAACAAATATAAATTCAACATTATCCCAAGATATAAATAATGATGAAAGTGATGATAGTGGTGAAATAATATTTGATTGTGTTGGATGTATTAGTGGTGACAATAATGTACGAATTAGTAGTATTAATAATGCAACGAGGCCAATTGATCTTCCATTATTTGAAAATAATGATAAATTAATGGAAATAAAGAGAATTGTTAAACGACGACAGACCAAAGGACGATTATTATCAATACCAAATACAAAATTAATTAAAAATAATGATGGGACAATAACAACAATTACACCAACGGCATTAACATCAAACAATGAAAAAAAAAGTGACGATATTAATTCAAGCAACAACGAATCATTCGCTGGGAATCTTAGAAGAAGATTCAGTAAGTGTTTTATGATATAACCAAAAATAAAAAAAGCAAAAAAATGAGAACAAATATACGGAAAATAAAAAAAAAAGACGTAACTCGTAGGATATATATTTGTGTATATATATTTGTATATTTATATATGTGTATATGTATACATGTATATATAGGCGAGTGTCCATGCATCAATACTAACTTGAATGTTATTTATATACATAGCATATATGTATATATTATTTTGTTTTCTTTAACTATTTTTATTTATCAATACTTTTTTAATTGTCCTAGCATACGTGTGTCGTTAATTCCTCACTATAGTGTGTGGGTGTGTGTGCAAGTGCAATAGTTTACAAACAAAACAAGAGAATACTAGTGCACATTGAAATAAATAAATAAAAAAAATAGGGGCTAATTTTTAAATTAAAAAATTACTCTGATTTTTTTTCTTTATCGTTGAGTATTTTTTCTAGAGAAGAGAGAGGCTATATAGGAAGGATACAATCATTTATATACGTATATAAACAAACAAACAATATTTAATAACACACAAAATATTATTTATAATGATAATGAATATTTATTGATTGATTAATTAATTAATTGATAGTTTTTCGTTCCCCTTTTATGTTCATTTCATTCCTAATGCGCCTGCAAAATTGTGTAGAGTCTTATGATAATAGTCAGTCAATCAGTTCCACCGACGCCACACGCAATTTTATAAAACAAAAAAAGAAAATTAATAATATACAGAAAAAAAAATACAATAACAAATTTATTTATTTATTTATAGTAATCGCATTTGTTAGAATTAGTTATGAATGATGATAAGATGAAATTCATCAAATCAATAATGCTTTTTTGTATATATTTATTGCTTATTACTAAAATAGCAAGAGTAATTTATTTATAACGCAAACAATAAAACGGTAATGGCTTGATATTAATAGTATTTTTGTATAATCATTTATTTATTTATTAGAGAATATGTCGAAGAAATTAATAGAGAAATAGATAAGAAGAAAACATATTTTTTTTAGAATAATTTTATTTTTTACAGATTTTTCTAAAAATGGTGCAATTATCTAGAAGGATATCATTATGTTTGCAATGCTGGTACGAAATTTTAAAGGTAAAATACCAAAAAAGAAAAAAAAAAGGAGATTAACCATTGAAAATAATTTAAATACTTGAAAAGATAAAATAAATTCTCTCTAGTTTGATTATTTGGGTCATAATCAGTAATTACCGTATATGTGTTTGCGATAAATAAAAGAAACATGAAAGCCAAAAAAAAATATCAGAAGAACAATATGTCTATGAAAGCCTAATGAAAAAAAAAAAAAAATTAATATATATAGAAGAGTGCAGACATGTAAAATATATTTATTGTTCATTTAGTTTTTGATTTCATTTGGAATATATGGATAAATATAATTTATAGATGCATATGTACACAAATTATATTTCATCAGAATTATTATTAAGTAAACTTTATAGGGAACGTATACATATATACATATACGTAATATTAATTTTCTTTTTTTGTTTTTACCTGTAAACCAATAATCCAAAGCTTTAATACCAAAAATATTGCATGATTCAATGGAGAATGTGTAGATATGAGTTTGAAATTATGATCTAGATACATAAAAAAATTGTCAGGTTTTTTGTTTGTTGAATTGCTAAGAAACAAAGCAACAAAACGTAATCATATAAATAAAACAGAACAATTAAAATTATTGTATGAGTATTGTTTTGTTGTTGTTGTTTATATTAACTCTGCCAATCATGCGAGCAAAAATATGTATAAAAATTAATTCATATGCCTGGAAATTATTTTAACATGTAATTTAATTAATTAGAACTTATTGAACGCTCAAAATGAATCCTCCACAGTTACGCTACACTTATAAAAATTGAGAGTTATATGCCCACTTAAATTACACTATTTTAAAAATCAAAAAAAAAATATTGAATAACTGAAACCTTAAAAGAATAAGAAGACTTAAAATTAAATATATTTATATAAGCGTATATTTGTAACACTTTTTCAGGTTCAAATCAATTTTGCAGTCTTCCCTGACAGCAAGTTTGATTCAGGTAAAAGCAGTTAAAGAAAAGAATGAAAAAAAAAAAAAATATTGATTTGAAAAGGAAAAAAAAAGAGATGAAACAAACGCAAAATTTTTATGTTGCCACCCTATATTTTCGTAAATTTTCTTTTACGTTTGCCTTTGTTGATCTAAAGGCTAGAAACAATTTTAAAAACTATTTTTTTATTTGTGTAAAATAATTTTTTTTTTCCAAATTTTTATGTATACAAAAAATCGACAACAAAATTGTCCATACCCACACACGTATACATAGATACATGCACGACAAATATCAGTCATTTTCGCACGTAATAGCATAAACAAAATGATGACAATAATAATGTTGAAACGAAAACGACAAAAAAATTAAATTACATCCATTATTTAATTTCAAATTATTCATATTTACGCTAATAAAATGCCAAATTAACATACAAACGCTTTTTGATGTTATAGCAAAGCTAAATTTAATTTAAAGAAGAAAAAAAACAGGATGGCGGGCATTGACTGACTGTTACGAAAGATTCTTACTATAATTTTAATAATATACTCTCAATATAATTATTCAAACAACAAATATTCGGAAAAAATGGATGTAAAAAATTAGGTTGATGATATTAATTGCGCAACGTGAATATTAATAGTTTAGGTTACATTTAAATCGATGGAAGAATTTTATGTATACAATTAGAAAAGTTTATGAACAGAAACCAGAATTGTCAATTAATATTTAATATTTATTATTTATTATGACAATGTTAGATGGTTCAGCAGGTGTGGTGTGTTTCTACTTGAAGAGAATTATGCAGGAAAAATTAATCAAAAAAGACAATTAAATGTGGCACATTATTTCATCGTGTTTGCTAACAATTAATTTGTTTATGTATATATGTATTTGTAATTGCGTGATTTGTAGATGAACGGGATATGCGTCTCGCCAACAGCAGGACGAATTTTGGTTGGTGGTGGTGGTGGTGGAGAAAAATGTGATGATGGTGATAGTAATGAAGGAAATCGCACAATTAATAATGAATTGTCCGATGATGTTAACAGCATTGGTGGTGGCATCAGTAGTATTTTTCGTAAAACTATTGATCCACCTCCATCTCCAAATCCTTCATCTTCTAATTCTAACCCACAATATTCTTCTATTTCTTCTTCTTGTTCATTTGTTTCCTCTTCGACTTTGCCAATATCTTCATCATCTTTGATTATTCCCAATTCATCTAATTCTTCTTCTACTTCATCTCATTCTTCTAATTCTTCTTCTTCCACGCGTCCAACGCGTGCTCATGGCATTAGAAAATTGCAAAAGTGCTTGAGCACATCGGTAACAAACTACGAGTCAGCGGCTATTGATCATCAACATCAAGTCAGCCAACTGTTAACGCCAACTAATCAATCAACTTTAAATACATCCCAGTCCATCCTCACCAGCGTCAGACAATATAGCAGCTTTGGTAGTAAAATTTGGATTAAATATCAGCTCAAAAATCATCTTATATTCTATTATTATTAATGTTATTATATTTTTATTTTTTTTTTCTTGTTTATTGTTCAATCAAATAAGTAGTGGTGATTGTCTTCTATCTATTTTTTATCTCAAATTTTTTTACTGTCAATTACGCACAAATTTTATCAAAATTATGAAAAAAAAAATTACCAAGCTGATTATATTTTTCTATGCTCTCTCTATTTTTTTTTATTACTATATTTTAATTATGAAAACATGGCCAAAAATGTTTGACGTCGCTCACAAATATTCTTCTCCTATTTCTTCTTCTACTTCTCCTACGTCTGCATTGTTTAGAATCGTGTGTGGAAACTGCACAATTTTTCGTCCGATAATTAATTGTTAAACAGCACAAAGAAAATCATCTGCAAAAAATTATTTCTCTCTCTCTCTCTCTCTCTCTCTCAATTTCTCTTTTTGTCTCGCTCTCACACGCTCTATATGCCTTGATATGTTTGTTATAATACAGATAAGAAAAATTATTGCAATAAATTGTTTGCGCTTTTTTTTTTCTTTTTTTTTCTCAAACAAAAATAATATTTATATTATTAGCCCACACACTCACACTTTTATCGAGCAATTTGAATTTAATAAAAAAGTAATTCATTTGGAGGAATCATTGATTATAATTAGTTCAGCATGTGCATGAGAAAATTAAACAAACGTGTTAAATAATAAATACGTACATGCGTCTCATACAATTCTTTGAAGATGCAAAAAAAAATTATGTAGGTCATAGTCTCAAAAAAAAATTTTTTTAAATAGATGATAAATGAATACAAAGAAGAAATAATAAATTAAAACAATTAACACATTATTATTGTTGTTGTGACACTGCTATTACTACTATAATGATTGATAAATACGTTATATACACAAAAATGTATGTCTTTTTTTCTTTATATTTTTTCCAAAGAATATGAAAAAAAAATATTAATTTATTAGATGAAATTCATTTTTCGTAATTACACTTTATCTTGATGTGCATTTTAAAAATTTAATTGTCTTTTTTTCATTTATATACATACACAATTTTTTATTTTTTCTATTTATCCATTTTTTTTTTCTTTTCAGTTATATTTTTATTTTATTCTTTCGACTTTTATTCTCTTCATTTCTCACCTTTTTTTTAGTTTTTTTTTTTCTGTTCTCTCCGCATGCTTGCAAATTTTATAGATCAAGTTAGAAAATCCATCAGGCGCAATGTTAAAATTTGTCAACTACTTTATTTCTCGGAACGCTGGCCGATTAGACAAATTTGACAGTTCATTCCAACGATCAAGGAGCTCAAGTATGTCGTCACTCGAGAATATATCCCCTGAAACCGTCAGCTGCCTTACATTTGCCGATACCTATACTAAAAAAACTGGTAAGCATTCATTACATATTTCATTTCCAATATATTTCAGATTCAATAATTAAATAATAACATTTTACAGATATTAATCCTTTACCTACTCTATGGATTGGCACGTCATTGGGTTCGATACAAACAATTGTATTTAATTCACCAGCACCAGAAGAACGTCATATTCAGCCTGTGATTATTTCTACATGTAGTGAGTAATCAAAAAAGAAATATTTTCAATTTTTTATTTCTATGAGAATAAATAAATTATATTTTTTATTTATTTACATACTAGATGGATCATCATTTAAACTAAAAGGTTGCATTCTTACAATGGCCTTTCTTGATTGTAATGGCGGATTAATACATTATTCATACGAATCATGGCGAGATGAAAATACCGAAGGCAAAGAACGTAACAGTAATTATCACAATTTATAATTGTTATTTTGTATCATTTATTTTATTAATTATCATGTTAATTTGTGGGAATATTTCAGAAGGTCAATCAAAGTCTAATAGTCGAATGTCACCGCTATTAAATGCTCAAGTATCAGCTGGCGATGGTAATATTGATGATCGACAATTTGCGGTTTTAATATCGGAAAAGCAAGCACGTGTTGTTGCATTACCATCACAAAATTGCGTTTATCGACAGCAATTGAGTGAGACTCATGTTGCTATTAAAGCAGAGATCACAACTATAAAGGGTAATAATTAATATTTTAAATATAATCTTTACTTATTTATTTAATATTCATATTTTTTTTATTGGTTTTTTCAGACAGTGTTTGTCTTGTTTGTTATGTATCAAATGGCCATATAACAACGTACAGTTTGCCGAGTTTAAGGCCACTGATTGACGTTGATTTTTTACCCTTACAAGATTTAAGGTAAGAGAAATATGCAATTGTTGAAGGAATAATTTATTTATGAATTTAATTATATTTATTCATTTTTCTTCTATTATTCATTGAATATTTTCAACATTCACAAACGTGTCACGATCGTTATTGAAATGATTTTACTCGCACTTAATTTATGAATATTTATTGCACATGAATGAATGAAAATAATTATTCATCTAAAAAGAGAACAAAACATATTTTTCGATTATAAAATCAATATGTACAGAAAATATTGATATGATCTATAAACAAATTTTATAAAATGTGTATTTATATATTCCTGCTTTTTGCTTTCTTATATTCTCTTTCTCAACTAATCACATAATTAATTGCATAAATTATTATTCCACGATATTAATATTAATATTTATTGATGTATTGTTTATTTATACTGACCAGGGAAAAATAATGAATCAAGTAAATTTGCTTCAGTATTTTTCATCATATTATAACACTATAGAAAATTTTTTCTAGTAAATAATTCAAAAAACAAGTCACGAATAATCAATCAATTGTTGAAAAATTATTTCAATTTGTTCGAATCTTATTGAAAAATGATGAAAAATTAAATTGGCAATTTTACTTGGGCATGTGGCATATACAATAACACAATCGAACATGAAATATTATTTAACAAGGCAATATGGCATGTGTTCCATTATTTAGATTGTTTTTTCATTAAATTGCACAAATTTATAGCACAAAAATTAAATCTAACCTTAAAAAAATATATTTAAAATATTAACAGATAAAAAAATTGGAAAAAAAGCCACTTTACAAGTTGAATATTTATTCTACTGAATTAATTGATTCTGGAAAGAAAAACGGAAAAAAAAATAATTATAAATTATGGATGAAAAATAATCTTCTATATTTTATTCATTTATTTATTTATTGATATATTTTTTTTTAACTTTGCTACTGCCTTTGTTACTATAATCTCTAACAGTTTTCAGACTACTAAGCACGGCATTGTAGACCCCATGTTGTCCATATGGGGTCATCAGCTCTTTGTTAATGGCGATACTGATCAGTAAGTTAATTAAATTAACAAAAAAAAAAATCGAATGTACCTACAATTTGATTGAAAAAAAAATGAAAATAAAATAATAAAACAGAAAAATAATGAACTTGGGAAAGGCATAACACCTAATTGTTAACAACAACACGCCTTTCTCAATTATAATTTATTATTACGATGCAAAGAAGGTGAGTTAGCTTTCTAAAAATAAAAAGAGGAAAATTAATAAGAGAAATTGTACAGAATAAATTTCTTTCTTACTTTCACTAGGATATTTATTGCATTTATATTAATTAATCATGCTGATTAATATTTCTTTTCTTCTTTGTTAAAATTATTAGATGGCTCATGGCACTGCAATTTTAGATGTGCATGTGCGATTCAATACATATGCATAATGTGTATCATACCAATAAAAAACTAATGCAAACATTGATAAGAAAAAATTATTGGAATAACACAAATGATAATTCTAATTTCACAATGTACCATATATGCACAAAATTATTTGTCTCTTACATTATTTATTTAACAAACAAGCAAATGGGTGTCAAGTCTATCCCATTCAACGATCTATTTTTCAATCTATCACTTTGATAATTTATTTTGATTTGTATTCATGTAATTTAATTAATTTACTATTGAATCCCATATTTATTTATTAATTGATGTTGTTATCGCAGAGTGGCAAGGACTATTTGCTTTAGTAATAGAGGACACGGATTGTATTTGTCGTCGCCTACAGAAATACAAAAAATAACATTCTCTAATGAATTTTGGTGAGTAATCAAATTACTGTTATAATTTTATCTCATTTTTTTCTCATATTTTCGTTTCAATTTATTTTTTACAGCTCAGAGTTAACAGAGATGATTGGCGATTTATTTATTACTGTTGACATGCCTGAACCACCCAAAGAAAGTTTTTTCAAAGGCCTATTTGGCGGCGGTAGTCGAAGTTTAGACCGCGAAGAATTATGTATGTGTATAAATTTACATTTATTAATATTTTTTAGAGTTATATAAATTTATTTTTTGTTGATAATAATTTATTATTTCATTAATTTAGTTGGTGAATCAAGTGGCAGAGCATCGCGAACAGTTGCCAAACATATTCCTGGTCCAAATGCCAATACTGAGGCATTGAGAGAACGAATGTCATCAGCAACTGGTGAAATTGCAATGGCACATCAAATGGTGGTTGAGCGAGGTGAAAAATTATCACAATTAGAGGAACGCACTGCGCGTATGATGAATGAATCGGAAAATTTTGCTGGTACAGCACATGGGCTAATGCTCAAGTACAAGGATAAAAAGTGGTATCAACTATGAACAGTAATAAGAATAATTATAATGAAAATAATAATAATATAAATAATTAATACTACGATATCACCATATTGGTGATTAAAAATTTCAAATTTTATTCGTACATTAAATTGAAATATTATTTATAGTAGAGTGAAAAGAATGAAAGGCATAAGGGAAACAAAAAAGCAAGTTGAATTTGTAATCGATGGTGAAATGAAAAAATAACAAAAATTATTTGGAGTTAGGGATTTCGACAACCTAACTTTAAAAACTTATTACGCACACGAATTATCAAAAAAAAAAAAAAAAATTTTAATGGATAAAATAAGGTTGTGGAGAGAAGATTATTAAAATATAGAAAAAATCATTGTGAATGATGAGATAAGGAAGAAAATTAATTAATTAAGTCAACAGAAAAATGAAAAATATTACTAAAAAAAACAGTTATAGGTATTAAATAAAAAAAGGCACATTCGAAATGAATGCTTTGTCGTTGTTATATCATCAATAATTCTTATGATTAAATTGTATATCATTATATCAAAGATGAACACATGAACTTGAAGTATGAAAAAAAAAATAAATAATTTAAAAACCGCGTTTTTAATTGATGGATAAACAAAAAATGAAGATAACGATTTCTCTGGAGAAAGTCGTTAATGAACCGCTGAAAAATGAATATATTATTATTAATTTATTGCCAAATTTTGTTTTATTATTTTTAATTGTTTCAATATGTGAAGTTACGCGCACACAAATCGTATTATTTTAATTAATGAGATCTCAATATATCTCATTTTTCTAATTGCTAAGAATTGATAATTACTGTGAATATTACACATTTATACACAAAATTAGGGTTCATTTATTATTAATTACTTACATTATTGTGTCTATTACAATTGTTACAAGTCAATAGGAAACAAAAAAATTTATTTTCTTTCCTTTATCACTAATTATTTATCAATTACTGCATTTATCGCACATTTGTTTCAAATAATAATATATAGACTTGTTTATTTGTAAAATGCAGGATATCGCGGAAATCCTAATGATATAATTGTTTTAGTGGCGCAAAAATTGAACAATTTTAAACATGAAAATTGTTTTTAATTCTCATTTTCTTGTTATCTCAACTGGATTGAGGATTATATATATATAATAGAATCTTTTAAATACTATAATTATAAATAAACAAACAACTACATATACAATTAGCTGGATGAAAACAATAATTTCAATTGTTGAACAAAATAAACTTGGGAAAAATTGAAAAATTAATATTGAATTGTAAAAAAAAAATGAAATACACTAAAGTGAATTATACAAACAAATTCTGAAACGTATCATACACATACATAAAATGAAGGTTCAAAGTAATAGAAACTATATAAGTATACATATATACAAAGAGTGGAAGAAAAAAAATGAAAAAATTTAAAAAAAAAACAGTAGTTAATGAGACTAGACGTGTTACTGTATATAACAATGTCATAAAAAAACAGGAAAAAAAATCAATAGTTAACTAAGGATGAAATTATAATGTTAACGAAATGAAAAAAAAAAAAAAAAAAAATATTAAAATATATGAAAGAAAAAGAATTGTTAATCGAAAACAAAATATGAAAATGAAACCAAAAAAATAAATAAATAAATGAAGTAAATACATTACAACTATAATATTAATAATTATAATAAAAAAAAAACAATATCTTGTATACTGCTGCTGTAATCTGATACATATATATTTAATTAATAAGATATGTATATGTATATAGATATCTCTATATATACATACGAAATTTTGAGTAAAACATTTATATAGTGCACGCGATATCATAAAAATTATAAACAAAAATTAATGGCAAAATTGTATTGTACGATAATTCAAAAAAAAAAAAAAAAAAGCATAAACAATGTTATAGATTAAATTAGAGGCAATATATACATGTATCAGACATATACACGCATATACAAATAAACATAATGACACACAAACGCAAGAATTACACAAAAACAATTATATACATCAACGGAAGTAATTAAAAAATGAATAACAATAAATTCAATTGAATTTACCTGAGAAAAAAAACTCCAGCTCATGAGTAAATTTCTTTCATAGTAATTAGCAATAATTAAAAAAGCATGAACATTTTTATTTATTTGAGAGTATCCTAAACAAATTAATTAATTTGTTTATTGTTTTTATTTATTCAAAATATTTTTTTATATTGTTTTGCAGATGGTAATTTAGGTTTCTATCGTACCTATTTAATTTTTGTATCCAGTCCATAAATAGGAATGCACAGCCAGCTGAAACATCATCCACGATCCCAATTTGTACATGCAAACCTAAAAATTAAAAATAAAATTAATAGGTAAAGTTATTATAAGTATAATTAATTAATTGTTCATTGGATCATGGAGGAAATACAGAAAAAACTTCAAGCTGAAGTTGATGCGTATAAACAAATTCAAAGAGGTAAAATTTGAATTTAATACATTATACATAACCTCAATTTTCATATTTTCATTTTTATTTATATTAAATGTTTATTTTATTTATTTATTTAGATTATCACAAAGCATTAATTAACCGTCAACAACTGGATGGACAATTAAATGAGACGACAGCAGTTAAAGACGAATTGTATTTATTAAAACCTGGCAATGAAGTATTCAAATTAATTGGACCAGTTTTGATGAAGCAAGATTTGGAAGAAGCTAAACAAAATGTTAATAAACGCATTGAATTCATTACTAATGAATTGTAAGCAAAAAAAAAATACTTTTTCACTTTCGAAATTTATAATTAATTATTAAATAATATATTTATTTTATAATTTACAGAAAACGTACAGAAACATTGATAACAGATCTGGATACTAAACAAGAGTCTCATCGTAGTACTCTTGATAAATTACAACAAATGTTTCAAGTAGCACAACAGAAGGCTACACTTGAAGCCTAATCTATGAACATTAAGATAATTTTCCACATATATTGTTCATTTAATAACGAATCAAATTTTATTTACCATTAAATCAATAATTTCAACAATAGTATTTACGAAAAATATACAATTCATTTAAATCACCAATATTATAAACTATAACCTTAATTTAGATATAAAAAGGTTGAATATAAATGAATAAAATCGGGAATAAAACAATTAACCACCGTATTATTCATAATATTCGATATTTTTTCCATAAGGCTATATTTAATTATATTTGTTTCCAACTATTAATTGTATGTTTTTCATTAGGACACAAAGTCCATATTTCCATAAGTTTCATTATTTTATTTTGCTACTTTAAATATTTTAGTCATAAAATGCTTGAATGTACATGAATACATACTTTTGTATCGAATACGGTTGCTATGGTGACATCAGGCATGGAACTGCCATTAATTCATTGTGCTTTTGAGTTTACATATAAACGAAGATTATATTTAATTGAGAAAAGCACAAAATGACTTTGGTACTTTCTCATGTGGATTATTTATCAGTTGGTGTAACATCGAGAGGTACAACACAAATTTTACCACAATTAGATCCACAACAAACTCAAAAGTTTGTTGTTGGTGATCATGATGGTATTATTCATATTTATGGTGAGCATTTTATTTTTTTAAATAAAATATAAAATAGTTTTGATGATAACTTTCAATTTTTGTTGTGTATATAGGTGTGAAAAAAGGCGAACTTCAATTGATTTTTAAATCATTACCGGGTGAAATTATCAAAAAAGTTGTTCTCGGAGGAACAATTGGCACACCAAAAGATAAAATATTTTTTGCTTATGGAAATTCAGTGAAAGGCTACACAAAAAAGGGAAAAATGTTTTTAGAATTTGATACCAGTTTGATAGATCCAATCAGTGCTATGTAAGTAAACTTGAAAAATACAATAATAATGAATGTTTAATTATCGAATTATACAGAATAATTGAAAAAAGAAATATTATTCATTTTTAAAGGTTTGTTCTCGGACCGGATTTAGCAGTTTGTGCACGGGACTTGTATCATCGTTATCAAAATTGTAAAGATGCTGATTCATATTTAGCTGGTGAAATTCTTCATGATATTATCTTAATAAACAACGATGGGAACTCAGTTATTGCTGTTATTGCATGTGGTGATTCTGCGGTAAATAAAAAAAAATTTTATAGTCAATGATTTGCCGATGAATTAATTTTATTTGTTTATTTTAGATAAGAGTTCTCACAGGCACAAGTAAGCCAATAATTTTACGGCTCGCCAGTGTGCCAACGATTTTAAAATTATATAGAGAAGGTGAAAATGAATCACGAGATCGAATATTAGTCGGTACACAGGATGGAAAAATTGGTCTATTAATTCTCCAAGGAAACAAAACCATTCGAATAATTTGGTTACTGAATAATATCGGTTCAGAAATTACTTCATTAGATACTTACGAGTTGGACGATGGAATTGACATATTAGTGGGTAGACAAGACGGTACTATTGAAGTATTTCGTTTTCCTATTGATGATGAAGAAATCGTACCAACCCTTCGTTATCGTTATGTAATGTATTTGAATTAATATTATTAATTTTTAATTTAAAAAATATATCTAAATGATATAAATGATTTGGATTTTTTCACTAGAATGCCGGTGAGAGCATTAGTTCAGCTATTGGTGGCATTATTGGATCAATTGGTAGCCCGGAAATTCTTATAACAACATATTCCGGGCGGATTTTTGGTTTAACAACAAAATCTCCGGGTTCATTGGAAGCTGGCGCTGATGATTTGGCAATAAATCGTTTAAAAATGGACATACGCGAATTGGAAACAAAATTAAATGAAGCCAATGACACTGGAAGTCATCATAATGATGCTTTCACACCATTAACGCTATCCGTTAATTACAGGTTCAGTTTAATTTATTTTTTTATTAACAAGCAAACAGAAAGATTGAAGAAAAACAAATTCATTTTTAATTTTTACTCACATTTCCATATTTTTTTTATGTTATTTCCTAGATAGAATGCATTTGGATAAAGATTCAGCCTCTTATTTATTGTCAATTGAACTCGATACACCGATTGATAATGTTTTAATTCAATGTGATGCACCAATTGAATTATTGCAAGAAAGTAATAATGCAGTGTTGAGCTTGTCTACGTGCGATCCGCACGAGAATAATTTTATCCTTGCAACTTATCGTTGTCAAATGAATACGAATCGTTTGGAAACGCGAATTCGTACGATTGAAGGACAATCTGGTACGCTGCAAATTTATGTAACGACACAAATACAACCAAAGTGCTGTCGTAAAATAAAAATTCCAATTTATGCACTGTCCATGCATGTAAGATTACATGACGCTGATAATATTGACAATAATGAAGCATTATTTAATGGTCCTTATAATGAATTAAGGCTCAGTGGAGGTTTCACAGTCGCTGAGGTTATTAATTATTAATAATTAAATTATTTATGTCAATTTTTTTCGGATGAAAGTATTGTTTATTGGATATATTTATTTTTCAGATGCATGCATGGCTGTCTTTAGCACTTGCTGATATTCCTGAACGTCCTTATCTTCAAGACAATGAAGTCACACTGAATTATGTATCAACTATTGCTGGGACAATTTTAAAATGCAAATACAAGTAATGATTATTAAAATATTTATTAGTTTTTATATCATTAATTATTCTGCTTATTTTTACATTTACAGAAAAGGAAGTGCAGTATTCATGGGTGAAAATATATCTACAATTATCATTCTTCGTGATTTATTGACGAAAGAAGCGACGAAGCGAAAAATTAAACTTGACGTTTATTGCAGTAATTAAATATTTATAATTATGAGAAAAAAATATTTTTTTAATCAGTAATTCTAATGTTTATTTGTCTGATGTTTGTTAATTTATTTTAGATGTTGAGGATGAAACTGTCAGACGAATATTGGAGTTGATTCATCCACGTCTTGAATCGATTCATGAATTGAAAGAAAAATTGAAAATTCTGGATACATTGCAGGAATTAGAGATGATGAATGATACATCCGGGAATTTATGTACAATATATCAAAAATTATTGAATGAAGAGGATAATCTCCGAATGCAAATTGCTAAAGATCCAGATAATTTACAACGACTTTATGGAGTTATAATTGATCTTTATGTTGATTGGCAACGAGCTAAAGGTGCTTTGAGGTAATTGTAATAATATTCATAATATTGTTCAATCAAAAAATATTAATAGACATAATTTTAATTTATTTTTGAAGAATGACAAGTCTAGTGGCTGCGGAGAAATTAAATCCAGCCTTGGAATCACGAAGTTTATCATCAATATTCCAAGTTTTTTTTGGTTCACAAAAAAATAATGAATAAAAAACTGATAGATAGAAATAAAAGGTGAGAAAAAATTATTAACTTACTCAACACAAGTACAATGTTTTGTTTAATTATTCAATTAAATTAATTTAAATTATTTTCTATTAATTTCAGGTTCAATACACATACAGAGCTCATTAAATAATACTTGATAATTGTAATTAGTAAAAAATTAATGTAATAATTCGTTTCGTATTAAATTTATATTTGTTTAAATTTATCTTTGTATTTGTTTATAATCTGTTCATAACTTGTTTATGATTTATCTTCGTATTTGCTATTGTTTAAATATGAATAAATAATACTATAAAAAGAACAACATATAGACTTAATTTTATTTATTGAACTTCAATATATTCTTGTACGAATGGTGCCTCTAGAGAGAAAATGTATCAGGAGAACATGATAGATAAGTTGGTCGTGCGAGCATTTTCGAGGTGCGAATAGTGCCTTTTGAGAAAATTTGTAACAGGAGCATATGATATATGAGTTGGTATTCGGGCAAAATTACCCGGTAAAATAGTGGTCCACAGTGATTCCAGGTTGTTTCCACTTGAATTTATTATTTTTTTGATGTGGTTCTAATGTGTTACCACTGTGGATCCACGGATACAAACAAAATTTATCGGTGGAGCCACAGTAGAATCACAGTAGATCCGCTGCTAAAAATTTATAAACGCTGATGGAGCCAAAGTGGTTCCACAGTGGACCACTTAGAGGAAGATAATTTTGTCCGAATACCAACTCATATATCATATGCTCCTGTTACAATTTATTTTTAAAGGCAAAATTCGTGCGGCAAAATGAGAAATTGAATGGCGGGGGAAATTTTACTGAATTCTCAGCATGAGTTTTGCGTCAAAAGAGAAATTGTAACAGGAGCATATGATATATGAGTTGGTATTCGGACAAAATTATCTTCCTCTAAGTGGTCCACTGTGGAACCACTTTGGCTCCATCAGAGTTCATAAATTTTTAGCAGCGGATCTACTGTGATTCCACTGTGGCTCCACCGATAAATTTTGTGTGTCCGTGGATCCACAGTGGTAACACATTAGAACCACATCAAAAAAATAATAAATTCAAGTGGAAACAACCTGGAATCACTGTGGACCACTATTTTACCGAGTAATTTTGCCCGAATACCAACTTTCATATCATATTCTCCTGATAACATTTCTCTTAAAAGGCACCATTCGTATAAGAATATCGAGGACATATACCAAATACGCAATTTTTTTTTCTAGTATTATTTATTTATATTTAAACAATAAAAAACAAACACAATTATAAAAATGAATAAGAGAATTGAAAAAGATAATAAATAAATACAAGTATAAATTTAATACCGAACAATTGTTTTTATAATTTTTGCGTCTTATTACATTTTTTTCTCATCACAATTAATTATTATTTTGTTACTATCAAATAATATGTGTATAAAAAAGTGTAAACATGTACTAAATTCACTGAGGTGTACATAATAATGTGGTACATGTAACATTATATTTGTAATGTAAATTTTTCTTTTAAAAATAAGAAAAGTCTTAAAAAATAAATTGATTCGTTCAATGGTGCGTTCTAAAAGTGGTATATACTCAACATTTTTGCAACAATTAACGTCATATACACACACACATACACAAGAATGAATAAAACAAGAAATATGAAAAGTAAAAATACACATCCACATGTAAAAAATATATATTTTTACTGTACACTGGTTCTCATACATATAATTGATTAATTAATTAATTAATTAACTGATTCATTGAAGAAATTAAATTGATGATCAAATTGACTTCTTATAATGCAAAAAAGAAAAAAATGTTTACGTAATTTGACAGTTATAAGTTTGCTTCAAAAATAACAATTATTTGTATGAATAATCGTGAATATTAACTCCATCGAATCGTACAATAGAAAAATGAAAATTATAAATATATACATACATATTTAATTAATATAGAATAATAATAAAAAAAAAAAAAAAAAATTACGGTATGAAAAATTAGCTTTTTCTCTTCCGATAGCGGAAATTATAAAAAAAATTGACTTAAAAAATAAAGTAATTCATAAAATATATAATGAAATAAATTCAGTCACGAACGATGGAAAATAAATTTTCAAAAACTATGTATATGCATCTGAACAACAAATGATATTTGATCGTTATCACGTTCCAACGCTGCAGTCATGAATTTACATGAAGAAATACTGCCTGAAAAATAACCAAGTTGAATAAAAGGAAAATACAATTGAACATTTATATAATGATTATGTAAATACTTTCTAACTTACAACGTGTCTGCTGTTCTGTCAACAGCCGCAAGTGGATCACGATCATCGTCATTATTCCCGTCATTATCATTAGATACATTAAATTCCAATTGTTGTCCGCCTTCATGGGGCAAAATACTCTCTGGATTATCATCAACGGGTGCAACAATTTCAACAACACTATTTGGCGATTCCAATTTTAATTCTTGTACAAGATCCTGTATCAATGTACGAGTATGAACATTATTAATATCGCTATTACCGCTTTCATCGCCAATATTTTTATCATCATGATTAATCGTTTTGCCATTAACAATACGATTATTTATTGGCCTATCATTTCTACCACGTGTGTGCGTATGCATGTGGCGTTTCATATCGCTACGAACGCGAAAGGGTTTGCCACAAACTGTGCAAGGATGTGGCTTTTCACCAGTATGAATCCGCCGATGATTTTGTAAATAGCTACTTGCACGAAATGTTTTATTACAATATTCGCAACGATAATTTTTCTCTCCTGTATGAATACGACGATGAACAATTAATGAATATTTACGAGCAAAATCTTTTCCGCAATATTCACATTGAAATTGACGTTGTTCTGAATGAATGCTCATTGAATGATATTTTAAATCGCCCCATTGACGAAAATGCCGACCGCAATCCTCACATTTATACGGTTTATCACCGCTATGTAAACGCTTGTGAACTTTCAATGCACTAGCGGCAAAAAAGCTCTTGCCACAGACTTCACATTGATGTGGACGTTCACCACTGTGCGATCTCATATGATAAACCAGACTATTTTTATGGTGAAACGATCTATCACATTGTGGACACGACATTTCATCATCTGCAAAATTAAATTTGTATTTAATTTATTAAATATATCTATTTTCATTATAAAAATATCAGAATAAAATTTATAATACATCCACAGAGAAAATAAAATAGAATGGTATTTACTTGGAGTTTTTCGTGGCTTTTGACTCTTCTTTTTCTTCGTATTCTCAATTATTCCAGTCTCATATTTGGCCTGATTATTCAAATCGTGTTCATTAATTGTCGTTGTTGATTCATTATTGTGTTCTGGATGTGTTACAGATTGGGTAACGTCAGCAATTGTCCATAATGTCGCTGTACTATTTATATCAGACAATGGCGTTGTCTCAGTGTCTTCATCTATGTGCGCGCCAGTTTCTTCCACTAGAAAAATAACAATTAATTAATTATTCATAGAAATATTTATTCTCAATGATGATAAAAATTGCATCCAACTAACCAACGCCGCGAATTCCCTCCATAATATCTTCAGGCTCACTAAACTCTTCAATAACACCATTTTCCAATTCCTGTACAGTTTCAGCTACTGAAATTGATATATTTGTATTTGTCGCTTGAGCAATTCGTGTTTCTTGTTTAACCGGCTCATAATGTGTCTAAAGAATTGAAAGAGCATCAGATAAACGATAAATCAATGATGAATAAGCCAAAAAAAATTAAAACATAAATATAAATTAAGTAAAAACAATAATAAATAATCAAATATGATAACCAGAAAATTTATTTATGTTTCTATTTACCTTTAAATGCTCGAAAAATTTCAATTGGCCAACAAATTTATTTCCACATAATTCACATTTGAATAAATGCTGTTGGCCCTGATGACTTTCATTAACAATATTCAATGGTATTATTTCTTGATTATTATTATTAGAATTATCGCGTTTATTTATAACATTGGTGGTGTTATTTTTTTTTGTTTGCTGCTTCAATTTACGGGCAATGCGTTTTTTATGTGGCAACGAACGCTTTTGTCCTGTTGAACATAATGTCGTTGCGTCCTCACTACTGTCAGCTGATACATCAATATCATATTCACTTTTAACATTTATAAATTCCTGTTTAACATTATGATGATTGATAATGCGTTTGAATGTTTGCTGCTGCTGTAATTGTGGATAAATTGTAGTTGTTGATGATTGCGATGATGGTGATTGCGTTCCTGCAGATCCTGTTGCAGCTGATGATGAAGATGATGATGATGATTGTGGTCCACCAACCACAGAATCATTTGCAATAGTTTGAATCGAATATGTATTAACTGGCGACAATGTCGCCAATTGGCTAACATCAGGCAATGAAGTAACATCATGTTGCGTTTGATGATGATGATGATGATGATGGTGGTGCTGTTGATGGTGGTGATGATGTAATTGTTGTTGTTGATTCTTTTGTTGTTGCTGAAGTTGGACTGCAACTAAAGCTGCTGCTAATTTTCGATCCTCCTATAGAATTTTTAATATGAAAATAAATAAAATTAAATTATATTTATATGGAATTTTACATTGTATAAAAATAATTAATACTAATAAATAAATAAACATCTATTAAACCTCGTTGAGTTCGTGATCGAGTAAATCTGTTTCGTAATATTGTGTTGTAGGATATTCTGTCGCAACACCAGCATTAATCATATCAACGACCATTCCTTCAGATATTAAATCGCTGTTTAATGTTAATAATGGCACACTCTTTCCCAATTCATCAGTTTCACTTCGTTGTATTGTTATATACTGTGTGCCATCCATACTATCAAGCAACACAGCTTGTGCTTCTTCATCAGTTGTTACTTCCATCATCATTATAAATTATTTACGCTTTTATTATTATTAATAATATAACCTCAAAATTATAAATCAAAAAAATTTTCATTTACTAAATAATATTAATAATTTTTTATCCATTATTAAATCATACAAATATTATGGTACATATCTAAATACCATTGATAATTCACATTGTTTGATTTATAATTTGTTATTTTATTCTAATTTTGATATTCAAATTTCGCGCCGAATGTGAATGGATGAAAAATGACAGCCGAGCCAAGGTCACTTCTGCCATTAAGCACTCTCTCAACCCCAGAATAATTTTACTTACTATCCACACGTTTTCTATTGTTCACATAAATTAATAATATGAATAATTATAAAAATTTTATTGTTAATAATTATATAATAAATTTATTGATATGATTTTTATCCATTTATCCAACGTTAATTTTTTTTAATTAAAAACATAAACAATGATAAATTTTGAAACACTGTAGGAGACAAAATGTGACAACAGTGTGCTTGGCAATCTCATCTCTCTCCTCGAAAGACGCCATTATACCGGATATTAACTCCCACCATTGTATGTCCGCGCATTCCCCATTATGTTAGGTTAGGTTTTTTTTTTTTTTTTTGATAATAGTATACACTTCCGGTAGTATAATAAAATATTATAGATACTTTTTTTGCTCCCTATATTTATGTTATCCCCTAGAATTGTTTTGACGTTGAAAACGTCAAATGTCATGTAGAAAAAAAAATATCTAGAATGACAAACCACAAAATTTTTATGTACATATCTATTTATTATATATATTTTTAGTGTGATTTCTAATTTAATTTTTTTATTATTAAATTATCATCAGGCAAGTTTAAATATTTTAATATTGATTTGAATCATTTTATCTATAATATTTTATTTGTTGAATAATAAATGTAAAATTTTATCAATAAATTGTGGATTATTTTATATTGTCATTTTTTATGATAAGATAAAGACGAGATATATGTATATACATATATGAAACATCATGTTGATGATATAATAGTTTTTATCAAATATTATTTTACTACGCACCAAATCAAATACGTGTAATCGTTTATATTCTGTGTTTAACCTGAAAAAAAAATAACGATAAGAATTAAATTGGATTATCAAAGTGCAAAAATCACATACGAACATATATTCTCAACCTTATTCTTTTATTTTTTGTTATTTCAGATTTTTTTATTATTTCAATAGCAAGGAAATAATAATTATGTGATTCTAAAAATGAATTCAATGAAAATGAGAAAATAAGAAAAAAATTGAGATTATTATCAAGAATTAAAAAGTAAAAAGGGAATAAAGAACAACAATGGCAGATATTTGTCGAAGATGGAGAATTTGGATACTGCCAGTGTTAACGGGAGTATATGGATTATTAATTTGCATATTGGTACCAATATTATTAACAAATTCAATTAAAAATGGCCTAAAGAAAGAGGATCAAGGTGCATTAGTTGGCGGTGGATTTGTTTTACTAGCATTACCAATAGCATTTTATGAAATAATACAGCATATGATTTATTATACACAACCGAGGCTGCAAAAATATATAATCAGAATATTGTGGATGGTGCCAATTTACGGTGTAAATGCATGGCTAGGTTTAATTTATCCTGATGGCAGCATTTATGTTGACAGTTTACGTGAATGCTATGAGGCGTATGTTATATATAATTTCATGATGTTCCTATTGGCATATTTAAATGCTGACCATCAATTGGCACATAGATTAGAATTATCACCGCAAATAAAACACATGTTTCCATTGTGTTGCTTACCAGATTGGCAAATGGGACGTGAATTTGTTCATATGTGCAAACATGGAATATTACAGTACACAGTTGTTAGACCACTATCAACATTAATATCATTGTAAGTAAATTTTTCTTCGTCATGGTCTTATGTTTTTTCATTTTCTCAATGATTTTTAAAGATGTATGAATTATTTTGTTTCAGTATTTGTGCGTTGAATGATGTTTATGGTGAGGGTGAATTTCGTGGCGATGTTGCTTTTCCTTACATGATTGCACTAAATAATCTCTCGCAATTTGTGGCAATGTACTGTCTCGTATTATTCTATCGAGCAAATGCAACTGCTTTGAAACCAATGAAACCAATTGGCAAATTTTTGTGTATAAAAGCTGTCGTATTCTTTTCATTTTTGTAAGAATAATATTGATAAGTCATGAATTTTTTCTCTGATAAATATTTAAAAAAACATTTTTTCCTTCTATTTAATTTTGATTTTTTTTTTTTACAGTCAAGGAGTGTTGATAGCGATGTTAGTTTACTTTGATGTGATATCAAATATTTTTGATACTGATAATACCGATGATATACGTCATATTTCATCAAAATTGCAGGATTTCTTAATATGTATTGAGATGTTTTTGGCTGCCGTTGCTCATCATTATAGTTTTAGTTATAAACAATACGTAAATTTAGCACAAAATCAAGCATGGTGGGATGCATTCAGGTAAGAAATAAAATAAAAAATTTATTTATTCAAATAATTAGATTTAAAAATTTTCTTTACCTTGTTTGTGATTTTTTCAGAGCTATGTGGGATGTTTCTGATGTTCATAATGATATTAAAGAACATTTGGGTGTGGTCGGATCATCATTGAGTCGTCGAATACGTGGACGTGGTGGTGATTATCACCAGGCATGGGATAGTGCAAATGAACGTACTTCATTGTTGCCTGATCAAGTTTTAGCATCTAAAAGTGCACCTGCCTGCTCATTTTCTGGCTATTCTAGTGATTCAGTTTATGTTGATGATATTCCCAGTGTATCAACAGCAACTGTTGACATAAATCATTTGAATGTCAATAACAATATCAATACGTAACATGAGAAGATATTGAAAAAACCAAAATATAGTGGTGGTTTTTTCATTTTATAACTGAAAAGAAAAAGAAACAAAATCACCACGTACTTTTTACAAATGGTATATTTTTTTTTAGTTTACCAAATGTATTACCAAAAAAGAAAAAGAAGAAAACTAGGGATTACTTTTACCATAACATTGTATATAAGAAAGATGACAATTTATAATTATATAAGACAAATAAGAAAGTGCGCAAGATATTTAATTAATTAAATAACAATGATAATGATAATTGCGAGAGTGTGTGTGTGTGTGTGTGTGTGTGTGTTTACGCTTGTCTGTGATTGACATCAAGTAGTGGAAGCTACGTGAAAATAGATTGATGAAAAAATAATTTGATATGTTTCTGGTGTAATTTTTCTATTTAAATTTACATATATATGTATACTCGTAATAAATTTGAGATTGTTTTCAATAACCAACCATTTTAGATGAGCCTCCAAGGGTGAGATTGTTTAAAATCATTTTGTGAAACTATTGAGGTTATGTTTGTAGTTGTTTGGAATTCATTGTGATGTTAAAGTTATTTTTCACAGATGAATAATGGATAATAATCCGTCTAGTAAGATTAAAAAAAATATTTAATCAATTTATTTATTATCATAACAATAAACATAAAAGAATTATACTTCATAGTGTTTTATTTCCTATATTATAACTTTGGGGTTATGTTATTTGGAATGAAATTTTAATTGGTCCTTTAACTTGAAAAACTCATTAAATCTCGTAGCAGCGAATCTGAAATGGTTAAATTATAAATAAATACTTTTATGAATAAATTCAATTTTCTGTGTTGGAAAAAATAAACTCACTGTGAAAAATCAAAATCAATTGTTGAATAATTATACTGTATAAGTGCCCAACAACCCCAAAAAAAATGTGTTAATAATGCAAATTGTTGGATTTGTTGATAAAGTTTTGTTACATCATCTTCAGAAACATTTCTTGTGCCATTGTAACATTGTAAATAAATTCTTAACCATGATCTTTGAAATGTTTCTTCAGGATACAGTGAATAATCAATATTATCCACTCCTAAAAAATGGAAATATAAATTAAGAAATAAAACAAATATTAAATAATACAAATAAGAATTAATATTAATCACCAGCAAATTCTGCAAAATGATTTGCAATATCAAATGCTTGATAATTAAATGCAGTATATTCAAAATCAATAAATGTTACGGTATTTTGTTCTTTATTATAAAGAACATTAGCAAGTAATAAATCATTATGTGCAAAAACAATTGGACTATTTAATATCATTAAATTATTTTTTAATATTTTATATTCTTCTTCTAATATTGCGAATGGTTTTATCATCGATTGAAATCTGAAATAAAAACCAAATGAAATTTATTTACAACAGTCAATTTAATCAAAATATTTATGAAATAAAATATTTTAACAATTAAAATGCAACCTAGATTGTTTATCAGGATCATTAAAATATCTTGGCATTAATTCCATGAATCTTTCTGTTTTTTTCCATATCATCGGCTCACGATTAATGTCTGGATAATCATTCAATGTTAATTTATGCATTTGTGCCATTCTTTTAGCAATTAATGAATATACTTCGCGTTGTCGTACAGTTTTAATTGTTAATATTTCTCCAGGCAAAAATTCATACGCCAAACCATTATTAAATGTTGCATAAAGTTTGTGTGTATGTCCAGCTTTATTCAATATCTGAAATCCATCAATATAACAAATAAATAATTATCAAAAAGTAATAAAGAAAAAATAAATAAATTTAATTAATAAATCTTACTCGAATATTTCGTTTTTCATCAGCACGATCAATCAATAAATCCGTTTTATTTCCATAAACTCTCACTAATACCATTTCATTATAATGATCTGGATCATAAACTCCAATCAATTTATTCGTTATTCCATCAGTAAATACCTGTAATTTATTTCATATCATAAATACTTAAAAATAATCTTAACACAAAAATTGTCTTGATAACAAATTATACATGTAAAATGATAAAATAAAGATAATAAAATAAGATTAGAAACACACAAAAAAAAGCTCAACGACAATAATTCAATCAATAAAACTGACTAATACCTTAAATTGTAGCCGATTTGCTACCCAAGTTGGTCTAATATGTTTAACAACATCAATAGCTCCATTAATTAAATTATTCTCATCAATTGTGATATTTAATTCCAATTCTTCTGTAGTTGTCATATTTATTTATTTTCTAAATATAAAACAAATTAATTCTGCTATCTATTCCACATATATATAAATACATAAATGTATATATATGTATGAGTATCTATGTATATAATAATAAAAAAGAAATAGAAATATTTAATATGACAACTGTCCTGTCACGAATACTGTCGCCATATCACTGAACAATACTTTCTTTTTCGTCATACTTATTAACAAGGTAATTGCGATAACACACAAATATGGATAATAATAATATGTATATTATTATATGCTTGTATTTGTAATAATATATATTACGTTCAGTTAAAGTTAATAGACTTTGATTGCTCCAGTTATGACCTACATTTATCAAACTTAATTCTGTATAATATAATCAATATTATACACTTGAATTTTATTTCGCTCTTCGAAAATATTATTTATGATTGTTTATAATTTTGTTTTCTACGTAACAATGTAAGAAACAAAATAATAAATATGTATTAAAATTAAATTGATAATGTAGTAGTGAAATAATGTTAAATAATAATTTTTTTTTTATTCATTTATTTTTTGTTATAAATATTATTATATTTATTTATGTGTCAGGTTTTATATACTTTTTTTGGTGTAATTATGTTGAATGAATTAATCGTTTTTTAATAATAGTTGAAAGTGTATTGATAAAGTGGTTTAATTATTTGTTAAAATATTCAACAAGGATCATGATGATTAGATGTTAAGGACGTTGTAATTTCTGAAATATTGATCGTATGAAAAAAAATGAAATAGAAAACTTGTAGTTAATTCGGTTTTCTATTAAAAATGTCTTATAAATTTTTATCGTAGAGTACACCATTTAGAAAATATTTGATAAAATGTGTATTACGCCCTTTCTCTTATTTCGCAGTTGCTTAATTTAGTTACAATGGTTTGCGCATAGATGACACCACTAGGATAAATCCGAAAAAATTTTAAATATATTTAGATTCATTTTGTTCCACGATCTGTATGATGAAAAACATCGTAACTAAATTATGATTGTTGATTGCACATTTTATGAATTATCTTCGAAATGGTACAAAATAACCATCAAAATAGCCAACACTCATTAATATTTTTGTTAACAATTAATCAAGTCATTAACGTATTCATGATATAATTTAAAAAATGAGAAATTGCTCATGAATTTATTTAGACACCAAAAATAATTAAAAGTACTATATTTAATTTTATATTCAATTCTAATGGTTATTTTTAAACTATTCATTTAATTCTTAAAAAAATGTGTGAATGAAAATTGAATTATGTACACAATTTACACGATTATTATTCTTCCTTTTTCTTTAATTTTCTTTCATCTTGTCAATAAAAAAATTGTCATCAAATCTAACCTGGAATTATGCTGTTCTTCTCAAATAAAAAAAGAGGAAAAAAAGAAGAAAACAAAATCTTATATATAATAATAATGTGTTCTAAATAACTAAATTAATTTAACACTTTGTTTCAATTTTTTTCTCACTTTTTTCTTTTTTTTTCTCTCCTATATATATATATTTTTTTTTTATTCATTTGTTGTTTAATTTTAATTTTTTTCCTCTTTCTTTTGTTCACCCTCGGGTGGCTGTTGTTGATCTTGTTGCTCTGAACTCTGTGATCCTTCACGTTCAGCTGCCATCTTAAAATAAAAATTAAAAAATCATGTCAGAATTAAAATAATAATTGTAAATAAAATTAAAATTCAATGCCAAACCTTTTTATATGCCATTTCAAATAATTTCAAACTAGCTTGTTGCAATTCATTTGTTTGTTTTTTGATATCCTCCGGGTCCATATCATCTTTTTTAGCCAACATTTCACGAACTTTAGCGATTAATTCATGTAATTTATCACATTCTTCTTGAGGTAATTGTGCTTTGAATTCAGTAATTTTAGCTTCTGTATCATGAACAATTCCTTCAGCTTGATTAACAGCTTCAACTCGATCTCTCTTAATTTTATCATCTTTAGCATATTGCTCAGCATTCTTAACCATATTTTCAATTTCATCTTTGCTTAATCCACCGCTCGATTGAATAACAATTTGTTGCTCTTTGCCAGTGCCTTTATCACGCGCTGAAACGTGAACAATACCATTGGCATCAATATCAAATGTAACTTCAATTTGTGGAACACCACGTGGTGCTGGTGGAATTCCAACAAGTGTAAAATGTCCAAGTTGTTTATTGTCAGCTGCCATTTCACGTTCGCCTTGATGAACTTTTATTTCAACCTGAGTTTGTCCGTCAGCTGCGGTGGAAAATACCTGACTTTTTTTCGTTGGTATGGTCGTGTTACGATTAATCAAACGAGTAAATACTCCGCCCAATGTTTCAATACCTGAAACAATTGAATAATTTTTTTTCTTAATAGATCTTCAAATTTTATATTTAATCAATTAATAATAAAATTAACCAATTGGTTTTATTCAGTTGTAATTATTACAGATTTTTCTTCATATTTCTTTTTAATTCAGAGAGAAGATTAGACTAAAACATCATTTGTAAATATATAAAAATTAAAAAAATAAATAGAATTTCGTAGAAAATTAAATAAATTCTTCTACGAATAATTGTTTGATTAACATTATGTTGAGGTACTTACCTAAAGACAATGGAGTGACATCAAGAAGTAAAACATCAGTGACATCGCCAGCGAGAACTCCACCTTGAACTGCCGCACCAACAGCGACTGCCTCATCGGGATTAACAGCGCGCGATGGTTGTCTACCAAAAATCTCCTGAACAGTCGATTGTACTTTTGGTACTCGTGTCATTCCACCGACCAACAATACTTCGCCAATTTCAGATTTAGATACTTCAGCGTCAGTAAGTGCCTTTTGACACGGTTGAATTGTCCGTTTAATCAAATCACCAACTAAATTTTCGAATTTACTTCTTGATAATTTTAAATTCAAATGTTTTGGTCCACTTGCGTCCATGGTTAAATACGGTAAATTAATATCGGTTTGTGATGAGCTTGATAATTCAATTTTAGCTTTTTCTGCTGCTTCCTTCAATCGTTGCATTGCCATTGCGTCTTTTGTCACGTCAATTCCTTGGTCTTTTTTGAATTCATTCGCTAAATAATTTACCAATGCGTTGTCAAAGTCCTCACCGCCCAAAAATGTATCACCGTTCGTTGATTTGACCTCAAATACGCCCTTTTGAATCTCCAATATTGAAATATCGAATGTACCACCGCCAAGATCGTAAACGGCAATGCTAAATGATTGAAAGAAAAATATTAATTATTAATTGATTGAATAAACAATGAGAAAAATTAATTCATTAATATTTCTTTATCAGTAAAAGTTTGTCCACATGAAAATATTCAGCGACGAAAAATAATTAGCATCATTTAATAATTATTTCTATAATGTTTAAATTCATTAATTTAATAAATTAAATTTCTTACATTTTATCATCAGTTTTGTCCATTCCATAAGCGAGAGCTGCAGCAGTTGGTTCATTGATAACTCGCAAAACATTTAAACCAGAAATTTGACCGGCATCTTTGGTAGCTTGTCTTTGTGAATCATTAAAATAAGCCGGGACAGTTATAACTGCATTTTTAACTGGTGTATTTAAGTACGATTCTGCTGTTTCTTTCATTTTCATCAGTACAAATGCGCCAATTTGACTCGGTGAATACATTTTTCCATCACCACCTTGGACCCAAGCATCGCCATTTGATGCACGAACAATTTTATACGACACGGTTTTCCTAAAAAATAAAACACCACAATTATTTATCATTACAACTCATAATTAATTTCAATTACTTTGTTTATCAGACTTACATGTCTTTTTTCACTTCAGCATCCTCGAATTTACGTCCAATCAAACGTTTTGTTGCGTAAAATGTATTTGCAGAATTGGTAACAGCTTGTCTTTTAGCTGGCATACCAACTAAACGTTCACCATCTATGATAAAGAAAAAAAAATTTTAACCTTTCGTTCTACTTTGAATTTATATTATTTATAAATTCATTCATTACCTTTGGTAAATGCTACATATGATGGTGTTGTGCGTGAACCTTCAGCATTTTCAATAACTTTGGCTTGTTTTCCTTCCATAACAGCAACGCAAGAGAACGTTGTACCAAGATCAATACCAATAACTGCTCCTTTAACTCCATCAGATCTATTTAAAAACAGAAAATTATAAATTAATTCAACATCACACTTTTATATTAATCAATTTATGATAATTAATGATTAATACACTTACTTGTATCGATGTTGGAGCTCATGTTGCCTCTGTGATGTGTACAATGTAGGTGCAATAGACTGAAATAAAATTAAAAAAATTAATTGTAAATTAAAATTAAATAAAAAATTTTTTAGGTTATGCAACACGCCTAAATGAAAATCTCAATTTTTTCAAGCAAAAATCTTGATTCATGTACTGTAATTATTATTTGCTTCATATATTATTATTATTTGAGACTCTTTGAGTGTCTGAAGATTCTTCTAGAAAATTCTTGCGAAAAGAACAAGTAAAAATGTCCCCACGTGCCGGTGAAGCACTCATCATGGATGCCATAGCTCATGTATAATCGTATCCAAAAACATTAAAACACGTTGATACAACTATTATATAATTAAGAAGCTCTTCATTACAATAAACAATAAAGAAATATTGAATATTTACAACTGAACAAATAAATAATATGAAATAATAGTGAATTGTACAATAGTTGAAAGTTAGGTTAGGATGAATTTTTTTAGAGTGGAAAAATGGTGGCGTAATAAGAAAATTTTTAGCCGAGAAAAATAAAAAATGCTTACATTTTTAATGAGTGTATTGAATTGTCGGCGTTTAGTGAGCTCTGATGTAATTCCGCTGCACCCACGGGCCAATAATTTCGACGCATTCAACATTTTTGTTCCACAATATTAGTAAATGTTACAAATTTTCCAAATTACTTTGTCCTGCTTTTATGTATAGTGTTGAATAAAGCGTATTAGATAAACCTTGCCGAATATACAATGGGTTTTGGATAGTAATAATCTCACGAGATTTTTCACGTGTCTCTTGATGAAATTAATTGAGAGTTGCAAGTCGTAGTCTCGTAGCGGTCGCATCCGTCGTCTTTATATATTCAGAGTGGAAAGGGAAAATTACTTGTGCGCATGCGCTAGCGTCATGGATGCTCTATCGCCATTGGTCGTACGTCAAAGAAAGAGTCCAATAGTATTGAAGCTTACTGCGCATCGGCGCAGTATCTACCAATGACAGCAAAAAATATTTAAAAACTGGCCAATCACGTATCGTGCTGAAATTGTCTATGAGACTGGCGAGAATTCAAAAAAGTCGAGAATGTTCCATATTGTTCCATAATGTCGGAGATGAATCTAGCACTTTATATTCTGATTTTTTGTTCATCAAATTGCAATAATTCAGCTGAAAAACATATGAAAAAGATAACTGGCAATTATTGTAAGTGTAATTATCATCATTAATCATATAACTGCATGTTTTTTTCTAGTTTTTAATTTTTTTTTTTTGACTAATAAAATAAATGCTCAAAATTTTTTTTAATAAATAAAATTTTAAACAGATAAGTCTCTGAGGATAAAAACGAACGAATACGAAATAATTTACGTGATTTATTTACAATTAGATAGAGGAAAAAAATTGAATCGAGACTTTTCTAAAAAAAAACTAGATAAAAAATTGTAAAACTACATAGAAAAATCAAAAATTATTTAACCTCAAAACAGACACACCGCAGCCACACAAGTAGTTCTATTTTTTAATGTTTGGCAGGGAGAAACAAATGATTTTATCCAGATTGAGTAGACTAAATAAACAGAGAAAAAACAAAAAATTAATAAATCGAGTAAAAAAAATCCACCGAGCAATACATAATTGATTGAGTTTATTTTTTTTCTTGCCAGTGCCCGTATTTTTTTTTTTGTATATTCTCCATAATATTTACTCATTTAATTATTTATTCATTCGTATTGTATTTTTTTTTTTTTCGTTTATTCGTTTTTTTTTACTAACAATTAAAAATTTTTTTCCTATTCCTTATAATACATGTATTTTTTTAAAGGTTTTTTTTTCCACTTTTTCCATTTTTTTTTGTTTGTTTCAAAGGTCAATTCACAATTATCATGGTAATTTTAATCAATTAATTGTATAATTATAATAGTGTCATTATAATTCGTAATAATATACAACATTTTTTTTTTTATTCATCAATAAACCATTTATACTTTGAATTCCATTTTCACTCGCACAATAGAGCACTCATATTTTCATGTATACATGCATTCGCATTTTTTTTTTTAAATTCATTATATGCAATTTTTTTTTTATTTATTTATTTTTTCTCTCCCCTTCAGGCATTGCTCAATTGCATTACTGAAATTCACATTCTCAGTTTATTCAAATAACAAAAAGAAAATTATATACATATATATCCAATAGTTGTATTACCAAAAGAAAAGAAAAAATAATTAAAAAAAAAATATCTGGCTTTGTCAATCATTTTTTTTTTCTTGTTGATTGCATTTACTGGCTTCTCATGAGTGTAACTTACATAATCTAATTGTGTAGTTGTACTCGATGTATTTGTTTATAGTAAAACCAAATGCTACATAATGCGACTTAATATTTTTTTCTTTCGTAAATTAATAAAATATTCTTTGCACTGTTTCAAGTTATTTCCGATTGTCATTAAATCGAAGAAATTAAATTGTGCGCATTGTTAAATTCTTATATCGAATTATAAAATTTCGATAGATATGTTAATTTTTTTTCTGCTGAATAAGAATCATTCTCATTATTTATTCATTTATTTAATTATTAAAACTCACACGATGACATTTGAAAAAGGATAACTCACATAGATACGTTTTTCAAATATCACCGAATGAAATTTTAGCATAAAAAAAAAATTTCGATTAAATTCTTACAATTTTTTTACATCTTAAAAATGTCAACGCATATTTGTTGCGTGTGTCCAAGTGTTTGTGCGTGTAATAAAAGTGTATGTGCGTTTTTTTTTGTTCCTTCTAATCAATTTTAATATATTCAAGTCCCAAAAATTATATAAAAAAAATATACAATAAAATCATACCATCAAAAAGAAAAAAAAATCCATTCGATCAATTTTTTCAGGTGTGTTTCTTTCTGATCTTGTCGCATAACTTTTTTTTTTCTCCCATCTCATTCGACTTCACACATTCTTGCACAAATACGTACTCTTACACCTACATATACGCCATCTTACAATAATTATATTTTCATTTACTCTATAATTATATCAATACTGTTGACGGATAGAGATTCATTCACAGCTCGCGCTAACCAAGAGCGTTTTTTTTTTAATTATTTCTTTAACCTTTTTTTTTTTTCACCATCAATTAATTAATCAATCCATTTTCATTTTTCATTTTAAAACACACAAAAAAAAATCGTCTCTATAGCGCATGTGGTGCAATCAATTTGTGTCTGTGTGTATACATATGTACGTGTGTTATCTTCTTCTATTTTATTTTTCCTCTTGTGTCCATCTCAATCTCCATAATTTTTTAGTTTTTTCATCATTGTCTTTACTCATTAGTAATTTCAAATTTAATTTTTTTTACTCCATCGAATGTTTGAGATTAAAAGAAAAAAAATTATTTATTCGTTCACTTATTTATATTATACCATTCATTTGTTTATTCTTTTTTTCTTATCCCACCGTCACAACTCCATCATCACCCCACATACACAACACAACATATACACACATACACACATACATACGTACATCTCTTGTGCGAATTAATTTAATTATTTATTTTCTTGTTTTCATTTTCACGAATTATCACACATCAATGAAATTAAACGCAAAACCGATAGAATCGTTAATAATTATTTATTCTTTTTCCAAATATTAATTTGCTCTTATACACACATATAAATACATATATATATAAATATATATGTATGCATGTATGTATTCTTCATGACAATATTCATCATTCGATCATTTAACTTGATCAATAGTTCAACTGTGAATGTCGATTTTCCATGTTTTTTTTTTTTTCTTTAATATAAAATCGTTCAACAAACATTCTTGTATAGCCTCCCTATTTTTTTTTCTCATTTTTTGTTTCATATATAAATTCAAATATGTCCACGTTGAGTTAAATAATTTCCATTATAGTGTAAAAACAATTGTTGTACAATACTCTGCAATGGATCTTGATTATTAATGGTATTATTGCCATTACTATGATGATTTAATGCTGTTAATTGTTGTATTAATCCACCACCAGTTGAATTTGTTGAATTTTGTATTGATGATGTTGCGGTTGCGGACAATAAATTATTGCCAACATTAGGCGTATTTAACGATTGATTATCGGCAATAAGACGTTGTGCTTGTATTAAATCAAGTGCGTCCATTGCTGCGTTTAAATTCAATTGATTTAAATGATTTAATTGTTGTTCTGTTGAATTTGTGGGGCATGAATAACGTTGTGAGTTTAATGCAGATGACGACGATGGATAAATTGATGTGGATGACGGCGTTGATGATGAAGATGATGATGGTGATGACGATGATGATTGTGCGGCCATATTGTAGGTGATTGCTGTGGCGCTATTAATGTTGTTTAAAATATTTGGATTCTCGCCCCGCTAGGGAGCCACATTTTTGGGCCTGCGCCCCCGCCGCCCCCTTTGAGAGGGGCGCGGGGACTCCTGGCCTCACTGGCTCACCGCGGGGCTCTTTTTGTCTTGCTGCTGTTGGTTACCATCCTGCGAGCCCTGTACACCTCCTCCACCGCCACCCCCCTGATTTCCCTAAAGAAATAAATTAATTTTATTATTTATTTACTTCTTCTTCAAACGTTTTTATAGATTATTAATTTCGAATTATTTTTATACATACTTGACTACCGGGACCTTGTGGTGGACCGGGGCCACGGTCAGGTGGCCAAGAATTACCAGGAGCTGGTTCTGAATGAAATTGATGCGGATGTGGTGGTGGTCCACCAGATGTATCATGACCATGTGGATCAAGACTATTTGCAGCATCATATTGTGCATTTTCCAGTCTAGTTATCAATCGCTCATCTTCCTCACCAAATTCACCACCCATTAACGATGGTTCACCCACCACCATTACGTCCTAATCCAACAGATGAATATGATAATAAATACATTTAATAATTTATTTACGATTAATATAATTATTTTTTATTTTTTTTGGGGGGGTTATATACCTGAGATGCGAGTGAAAAATTTGGTCCGGGTGATCTTTTTTTACTTGGTACTGGTGGCGCATTATTTCCAGGTCCCGATGTACTACCCTTTCGCTTTCTTCTTTTATTTGCTGGCCTTTGAGACTCTATTTAGTAATGTTAAACAAATTGAAATGGCATATTAATTATCGATAAATTAAATTAGACAAAATATAAAATTTAAATATGAATAGTTAACGAAAAATTGTATTTTAATTATTGACACAAGAGCAATTTGCAAAGAAGGAAAGAAGCGTGTGATTAAAAAAATGTCATTAGCCAGCTATTTATTATTATTTTTATTATTTCTGTGTTGCTTTTGGACCTTTATTTTTATTATCAAAGGTCTCAATAGAAATTTACTTTTTTTTTCTCTTAATTTTCTTCGTTTTTCTTGGTAAATTAATTTTTTTTTCACGCAATCCATGCACTCACACACTACACAGAGACCTAGACAGATACTTTACGTCTTTGTTTGAATAAAAATTTAGATATTACTGTTGAAAAAATGAAAAAATTCTTTTTTCTTTCTCTTCTTAATTTTTTTTCTACTTTTTCTTCATCAACACACAATATTTTCCTGATCTCACGCGTTCATTATATCCAAAACAAATTAATTTTAAACACGACACTAAGACCTCCTCCAAAAAACCAATAGAGTTAACAATTACAACGGAATTAAATGGAGTCAACTTAAAAGTGCAAAAAAATAAAGAAATAAAAATAAATAAATAAATCACAAACACAAAGAAAATTGAATATGGAAAACAAACAAAAAAAAAGAAGTCTTGGTGTCGTTATTTCTTTCATAATCATCTCATGAAGAGATAAAATTACGTAATAATTTTATACTGAATAAAATTTTTCTAATCAAATTTTCAATTTTCGTTTTTATTTATTTTTTTTTTTTTGTTGGTGTAAAGCAACTGTCTGTCTACCTCTCTTACCCGGCGGGGCAACCATCCTCTGCCACTTCTGGAACAACGTTGTCTTCAAGCAATCACGTGGCGACAATGCATATGCTTTATGCCTCGACATTAATTCCTGCATTGGCTCCAAAATTACGCATAACTAAAAAAATAAATCACCAATCAATTCACTGTCTCTTTAATAATATCAATTCAATTGATAGCATATAAATAAACTTACCCTGAGATAATTTAATGTTGAATTCGTAATGCCCTGTCTCGTAATATTTTTGCTCAATTGTTCAAGCATCGATGGATCCTGCTGAGCAGTATGCATTCCAACAACTGATCTTGGTACAAGCTCACGATGTGTTCTAACTGACATATGCCACGATTTTATCCTCATTAAATCGTCAAATGTAAATTCTAATATTAGCCTACCCTCCGTGCAAACCTACAATACAAAAAAAATTTTTAATTAATTATTAATATTAAAAATTGTAATATTATAATAATATATTATTGTTTACCTTCATGAATGGAGGTTTACCATGATGCGTTACCATAACACAATTTTCACAATCAAGTGTTATGCTTGTATTGTGAAATGATTCCTTTGGATGCTTCATATGATAATAAAGTTCGGTAACACCGCCCTCAAATATCGAGCGAAAATACCTGGGTATTAATGTCCTTCCTATTGCTGAAAAAATTATGTTCAAAATCAATTTATTGATATTTTTTTCATTAATATTTTTATAATTTTACATACTGTATCTTTTGGGTCCGTCTTCGAGACAGAAGGCGAGGGTAAGGGTGGCATCGTCTTCAAAAAATTCAGTCGCAAACGAGTCCCACCATAGATTATCACTTTCCTGTAAGAAAGAAAAAAAAAACAACACCAAATTAAAATAAAATAACACAAACAGATTAATATAAATATATAAATAAAATTAATCAAATCATTTAAATCTATGTAATTTGTATGTATGCTCAAGAAATTTATTGCATGTAGGGGTTGAAGAAATAAAAGAAATGAAAGAAAAAAAATAAGAGGGAATAAAAAATACAAGATCGCGGTTAGAGTTTTGAACGCAAAAAGGGAGAGAGTCAGTGAACGCTGAATAACGCATGACTATGTCTGGCTTCAAATTATAACTTAGTAACCATCATCCCCCTTTGCCTCTACTACCCTTTTCAATCCCCTTCAAAATTCATTTCACATAAAAATTAAGTGAAAAATTAAAAAAAGAAATATCGAAAATGTAAAAATTCTATTTTTACTATTTTTCTCCTCTTAATTTTTCATTTATAACTCATAAATAATTAAATATATCTTTACAATATTTATAATATTAATTATAATATTGGTGATACTACTGGCTTAATAATGATTAAATTTTCCGGTCTCTTTTAGAGGATATTTGCAAACTACTTCCGAAGTTCATCAAAGACGAAACCGCTTCGATGTGTACAAGTAAAAGCGTGCATCAACTTTCAGGGGATTCGCATGTTTTATTTCCCATTTTTTCTTCCTTCTTTTTCTCATTCCGCCTGTCTTTCCCTCGTGTTTTTGTTGTCGTCAAGTAAAACTTGCCCTGATATTTACAAAAGTTTTTCATCTGTTTCCCACATAAACGCCACAAAAGTTATTCGTACAATAACGTTAAAAAAAAAAAGAAGAAAAAAATGTGAGAAGTAAAAAAAATATAAAAATAAATAAAATTCGTTGTTTAAATGTGTAAAATCACATTGTAGACAATTGTTGATAGATAAATATTGTTATTTCTTTGCATTTTCAATATTTATGACGTTTACATACATTCGTGACGTGCCAAATTAGATAAACTGTTGCCACTATTTCAAATATAATATGCATAAATATTATATATTAAATTGATATTTTTGACAAGCTACTACCATTATTTATTTCTCTCTCACTATTTTATTGAACAAATTATAAAATATAATTTATCAGTAATTACGAGAACTGTAAAAGTAATTATTTTCATTTTATAAATTATCTTTTGATAAAAATATGAAATGAATTTAAAAAAAAATATATATAAACTGAAAAATTCTTCACTAAACTATGAAATAAAATCTTCTCGCCTAATTAACAATTTCTCCCTCCAATTTCACATATAATACCACTCTCACGTAAATTAACCAAAAAAAAAAAAAAAAAAAATCTAATACTTTACATAAATAAATGAAATAAATAGATTTAGAAAATGCAAAAAATCCCATTTATTTTTCTATTTTTTTTTCCTCCCTCGTCCGCATACGAATCTCATAAATGCAAAAAATGTGTGCGTGTGATCGTTGGAGTTCTGGCAATAAACATAAAAAAAAAAAAAAAAAAAAAAAAAAAAATTTCTTATAAATAAATAAATAAAATAAAAGAAAGAAAAAATATAAAAATAATGATTTTTGCATTACAAATTTTGTTGGTGTCTGTATATTTCACATTGACGTGCATTTTTCCCAGTGACTGTACCACCCTGTCGCTATGTTGTTGGGCTATATAGGGAGGTGGTGGAAGAAGGGAATAGTGAGAGAGAGCAAGAGAGATAGATAAAGAGAAGAGAAGGGGGGGACTAGGGGTGGTATATGATCGTGTATATACGTCACGGTAAAAGTATTGTCAATGCGCCCTATCTCATGTATTTACATGAAAAATTCAATAAAATACAAAATACATATTTAAATAAATTATAAAAAATATGTAAATAATGAGAAAAATCAATATATAATAGCCATCAATTTTTATAAATTTACGTTTGTAATAATATGAAAAATTTTTAATTGTTAATTTATCTCTGGTATGCAGTGAAACGGACAAAACTCTCGCAGTTGGTTTGAGTATATATGGCCATGGGGCGGAGGTGAAACACGAGGGACGAGGTAAAATGGGGGGGAGTTAGGGTGGCAGAAGAAGGGGGGAAAACGACGCATCTAGAATGGTGGGGAAGGTGAAGAGAGAGAAGAAACGAAGTGGAGAGATAAATGCGAAAGAGAGATGGTACAATATGGGTTATCGAGTAACAGAGTAATACAACCGAAAGAGAGACAGAGACAGAATACCAAGAGAAGCCACCCCCTGCGGGAGGACAGAGGTACTCATTTTATTACCTAGCTGTTTCTTTCAGTGGCTCTCAACTTTAACACACAAAAAAAAAAAACTTTTTCAACACACGCTGGATTATAATTCGTGTAAACAAATTAAACACGCGGAGTTTTTGTCAAGAAAACAATTTTTTTTTTTTTCAAAGTACAATAATACCAAAGAATAATTCACCCTTTGAGAATTAATAATCGATTAATTAATTAATGAATTGAAATATTTTTAATGGGAATTAAAAAAAAAAAATTATTTTTAATTTTTTTATTGTCATTTTAATTTTGTACTTTTTTATTTAATGATGGTGGGCGATTTTGGGGAGTGGTTCCCGAGGGAAAACTGTGTATTGTTAATGGGATGATGGAGGTGGATGGAGAATGAATCAAGGAAGAAACCGCGTTGAGGACTTTGGACACGAGAGATCTCACCGCGACAATCAGGGGGGTAGATTTCACCACGATAAGAATAAAGAAACATAGGAGAGAGAGAGAGTAGTATAAGCGCGGAAAGATGATTTACGAGTGTGCGACACGCCACGTCGTTCACCATTGGATATACGTAGAAGGGGTTTGTCCAACCCTCCACACACTTTTCTCTTCCTTATGTCAAATGGTCAACCGTGAAATTTACAAGACTCCAACTTTGATAATTTCTCCCCCATATCGATAAACTTATTTAATAATCAAGACTAATGAAACAAAATAAATTTCTTTTTCTCTAATTAATTAATTTTATAAATGGTGTAAAAAAGTTTTTTCTATTTAAATATTTTTATTTAAAGGCCTTTATAGTTGGAGTGAATTAATAAAATAATTATATTAATTGGTATAGATGTATTTAATATATTGAATATATAAAGACTCACCTCTGTCCGTTGTTGTAACCTCTTGTTCAGCTCATAAAGTCGAATGTCCGGTTGTCCAAAGTATGGTGTGTGCCTCCTGGGGACAGGTAACGATCTGTCAGCCAGACCGATCAGTCATGTTAGGGTACTGTGTTTATATTACTTGTTTTTATAAATAAATGTGTGTATTATACGTATGTGTAATGAAATATAAGTCAACTTTATGTCATACATGCAAATATATTAATTTAATTAAAGCTTCAATAGACTTTAATGAAATATTTTCATCAAGGATATTTTCTTTCTTCTTCATATTCGATATAAATAAAAATTTATAATATTAATTTAATTATGGCGAATAAATAAATAAATATTTAGAATAATAGAGTGTATTATCTAAATTATATTTGCATTATTTTGAAATCGAGCTTCTGATGATGATTTAAAGAGGGTTAACAGTCGCTTAACCTCTTGTCAATTAGCGTCAGATTTGTACGACTCCCTGTGGGTGCTTAGAGAAATGACATTGGAATATATACAAGTATATAAAACATACACGCATATGTATATGGGATGTAGTGTAGTATTAGTTAACGGTTAGCGTGCACGAGCCACTGGATCATGCAACCAGATACGTTAAAGTTAACTCTCTTGATGTCGAAAAGTTAGTCGGTGCAATGTAGTTGAATGAGAAAAGTGTAATGAAGAAAATGAAGGGCAGACGGAATAAAATATCTCTGTATTATATGTATAAGTAACAATGGGACAAAGAGGACTAGAATATGATCATTAATAATAATAAAACTTGTATGATTAATAATTGCGAGTCTCAGTGTTAATTATTAAGTAAATATTCATAATAATTTATGAATATAAATTTCAATATTTTCATAAATTCAACCGTGATATTATAATTAATTGTATTGATAAAGAAGAATTAATATTTTAATTTTAGCAGAGGGAGAAAAAATTTTATTTAAATTTAGAAAAAAATTTACAAAATGAAAATTTTTAAATTGATTTTCAATTTATAATTAATATTTATATTTATAATAATCCACTTGTATATAAATAATTAATTTTCTTACGTTTCTTTCTTTTCGAGGGAATAATTAAAAATAGATCCAAACAAAAATGTCTTCAAAAAAATATTTTTTTTCCACCTGACAAATCTATTTAAAAATAATTGTCAATGATTGAAAATGACTTGAGTGTCACTGACAATGAGTTGCATTGACTCTGTCTCACAGATTGGGTTAGCAAAGGGAGCACATGAAGTGCGAGAGACTGAGAGATAGAATAAGAGAGGGGTTGATAGTGTTATTAGGGGTTGCATATGGGGTGGTGACGATCAATGCCAGAGAGTCATGCTTGTTCTCTCATTTCCATTCCTCTCTTTCTCTCTCGCCAATCATCCTACTGCCTAGTGTTGGCATCAGTCTATATGTTACCCACGTGTGTAGTACATAGGTATATATTTATATACACAGGTATCTACTATCGTATTGTATATGTATGTATGTAGTAACCACATCCATATTCAATTTTGTGTGTAGCTTTAGATAAAAAAAACATCATGTGGCTTTGGTCATTATTTTCGTGTGAAAAAAAAAAAAAAACAATGTGTGTACTAGTGACACAATAATATTAAAGAGGTGGTTGGAACATTATCTAATCAATTGATTATAGGATTATTATAAATTCATGTGCAAGTAGATTAAAATATAAAATTTTTTTTATCCATTCAATAATCGATTTTCTTTATGAATTATTTAAGAAATAAAATAATTGATAATTTTATCTTGTGATATACATGAGAATAATTAGTTAGGAATCATAAAGCTAAATAATTTATTTATATAAATAGAACTTTATAATTATCAAATAAAATTTTATCGATTGGAAAAAAATTGAGAAAATCAAACAAGAAATAAATTTATTACGAATTTTTTTTCTGTTATTTAATTCTCTCATTTTTCTTCTTCTTTTTCCTGTCCTTGTGGACAACATTGTTAATTGAACGAGCGTTAATAAATGCACGACACAGGGAAAACTTGGTTATATATTGTATCCAATATAAATACACATAGGTTTACCAATACACATTATCGAGTCAAACCACGCACAACTTAACCAATCCCTTATAAAGCATATATACTACATATATAAATTCTCAATCAACTTACGCACATTCTGATTGAGTCATTAATTGCCTGAAGCATTTGCGATGTGAAAAAAAATTTATTAAAAATAAATAAATGGAATAAAAAAAATTTTCACAAATTATTTCCAAATAAATTTACCAATTTCTTCATATTTCTGTTTTAATTTTTTTTTTTTTAAACATTAATTTTTTATATATACCACCATATATGCATAATGAAGAATGTGAGTTTATAATACGACTATGATTCCTAAAATAAACCAAATTTATAAATAGAATTATTTCACTGTTAATCAGAACTTGTGGTGGGTTCTCAGAATTTTCCCAAATACATATTTAGAAATATTTCTATCGCTCTATAACCGTCAAATAAATTATAAAATAATACCAACAATATATAATTAACTATATATCATAAACATGTAGGAAATATTTATCTTATCAATAAAAATTTTTAAGAATTTGTTTTATTTACTCTATATATTTGAGATTTGTTTTAAAATATTATTTTATTTTTCTATTTCATTTTAACGTCGTCAGCTGATTTTATAACCTAACCCTCTCTCTCCTCTTTGCCATCATTTATTATTTTATTTTTCTCTGTCGTTGCCTTCCACGTCGCACTCGCTCAATTACGCAATCGACTTGTCCATAGTCAGCGAAAAATATTATTTCCTTTTTCTCTCTTCTAATATATAAAAATAACCTCAGTATTTTTTTCCTCTCCACAAAATGCAACGAAAAAATTCATTAATTCAACTATATATAATATTTATTATCATTAAAAAATATTGAATAAAAAATAAAATAAAATAAATCGCCAACAATTGTCATCAGTGTTATAAAATCCCTGTAATAAATTACAAATACACTAACTAATAATTTATATATATATATATTTCACATTACAACTGTATATAATTTCCTTTCATTATCATTATGCAACAGCGTATTGAAATTGTGTGTAAATGCAGTGTGACACACGCGATTGTTGATGATACCCGTAACAAATAATTTCCACATGCATGAAATATTTAAAACTGTGCAACAAACAGAGGCAGTTTAAATTAGGAATCTCGGGCCAGGAGACCGTCATGCGGGAGGTACCATGGTATTTTTATTCAATCTAAATATAGTAAAAGCCCTCTCCTCTCTCACATCTTATATCTATCCAACATCCACTACTCTACATACATACATATAATAAAGCTCAAGGGTTGAGCAGAATTTTTATCCTGACAATCAAAAAAAAATAAAAATAAAAATTCATTTGTCCATTTGTCTATAATACATATAATATATTTTTTTTATTGGTGGATAATTAAATGCAGTGTGTGACTGTGTGTAATGTATGTATGTAGATATAGATAAAGGTGAAGAAAATGTTGGTAGAGAACGCGAGTATTCTCTCAAGCACTCGAACGACGACACGCCAAATACGGAACTAGGTTACGTGTTTCTACCCGATCGCCTGGCAAGGCGCGTCGATGCCCTCCTCTTCCTCAAACTATATGTATATATACACATAAATATATGTGTATGTGTGTGGAGAATATGTATGTAGTTGCTCCATTATAAATCCCTCAAGCGTTATAGAGAGGAAGAAGCGAAAAATGTGTGTATATTATGATGGAGGTAAAGAGAAAATGTGGAAGCATTTCTGTTCTCTCGATCGCAAAAATATTCTCGAATGATTGCGCGCCAGAGCATATCATGATCTTCAGAGAGTGGCACAAGGCACGCGCAAGTATAAACTATAACCATCTAACTTTTGAGAAAGTTGTAACTATTGAACAATAAATTATTAAGTACTGGACTGTATAACTACTCTCTCATGTTCATAATATATTTATGAATAAATGTTTGATGTTTTTTATTTTTTTTTTTATGATTGAGAGAAGGTTCTGTTGATGAAAATAATTTTTTTGGAATTTTGGTAGTCAATAATAAATAATTAATATTTTTTTTTTTTTTTATTTTCAATCTCGAAATAAAGAATTTGGAATATAAAATTTTATCTGTGCTAAGTGAAATTATTTGATTTTTTTCATCAGTGTTTTTATTTTCATTCAACCACAATTATTCTGCATTAAATTATAATAAAACTTTATTCGACAGACAATAATAATTTCTCGCCCACAGATAAAAATTAATATACAAGTTTGTCAGTATTCCAAGCGGACAATCAAAAGTATTCCTTAATTTATTTCACGGACACACGTTAAAATTCAAGGTGAAATAAAATATTTCCTTTAATCCAAACGTAAAGAAAAAAAAAAAAAAATCAATAACACTTTTAATTTCTCTCTTATCTCTTTTTTTAAAATTCATATCTCAACACACAAAACACGTAAAGTAAATACATAAATAACATCAACGGATACATACAAAAATATATATTAAACATTTATTTAAACATGTGTTGTCTCGTGGGAAATAAAAAATGAAAAAGTAATCATTCGTATAATAATTGTTAAAAATAAAATCTAACACTCTACCGCAACCAACTACCGCATTATCATCATCAACATATACAGACAGACAACAATATCTGCAGTAGTAAAATCCACGACTTAATATTCTCTCGTCTGAAACAAACACCTCCGACATACATCACTCAAGAACTCGCAAAACTATTTCCTCACAATATCCAACAAACAAAAATTAAAAGAAATAATAATACAAGTATATATATTTATACTATTAAACAATTGTTCCTCAGGATTTATTATCCTCCCCCTTCCCCTCCTATGCTAACAAAACCCTAAAACAACCTCAACAATAACGAACAATGCAAATAATAAAATAAAAATAATTCATTGAGACAAAAATTGTTTTGTTCATCTCCTTCTTCCTCTGCAAATAAATAAATTGATTCAAAGATGAAACGTTGAAATTATTTCGTTATAAAGAGTTTGAAGGTGGTTGTATTGTACATATATATATATATATATATATAAAAGAACGCGCTCACACTTTGGTGAGACGAGAGGGGACAGACGAGATGGCGGCTCGCGATCTTGGTGGGACACAGTGGGATCTCTTTTCTTTTCTTTCTTACTAACACTCCCTCCCTCTCCTTCCTCTTTCACTCCTCCTATGTATATATATATTCACACATATATGTACATGTAAGGTACATGTGTGGAAGGAGGATTCGAGGAGGTGGCCTTGAGAAACACGGACCATGGAGCGAGACCAGCCAACGCCAACAAACTTCTTCCACTGGCAAATAGCTTCACGGTTCTCATTTTACATTATTTTAAATAAAATAATATGTCAAATAAATACAACAACCAACACAGTATTCTCCACAAGCTTAATCATCACTCAGATATTTTATACAATTGATAAATTAAATAATTGTATAAATAAATCATGAGGATGTCATCAGCCAAGATAAAATATGGATTGGAATAAAAGATTATCCAGAGTTCATTTAAATTTGTTGTATTAAATTATTTTGATAATATTTCCTATTTTATATTGAATAATTATATCTATTGTTGTATTGTTGATGAAAGCAAGTTGAGAACCACTTTATATAGCTGCCAGAGAGCGTGTACACGCAGGTAGATCGGCCGAAACCTCGGCCTCTCTACGGAATATACAGACACTTGGCTCAGAGAACGCGCGCGAGCTCTCAGGTCTCTGCGAGGTCACGTGCCTCTCTCACTCACTCTCACAATACATATGTAAATATATACATATAGTATAGTATATAATAGATGATCGTTGCATATTGAATTCAGTTACAAATCAATGATGTGACAATCGTTTCAATTTTTAATTCTAATTAAAATTGCGAAAAAAAAAAAAAAAGATTGTATTGTAAAGTTAAAAATTTTCTCTATTCATGGTGTTAATTTTGCATCGCTATTTGTTAATCAATGAATATGAATGACTATATGTATATCAACATAACGTTGTAATATGCAATATAATCATATGGTATATTATTGAATAATGATAACCTTAACGAGCGGTTATCACAAAAAAAAATATAAATTTTTTTTTTTTTTCATTAGATAAGACACTACTGATGTCAATACTATGTGGTATATATTTATACATATATGTATTGAGTGTATGTACGTCATGGAAGGCTATGTGTATTATTATATTTGAATGTTAAGTGTAGGTAAAAATTTTTTTTTCGCACAAATTCCAAGTGGAATTTTATTAGATTCATTGATGAGACGTGAAAGAATGAGAATTAAAATAAATCATTATTTATTACCCTTTGGACATTTGACGTCATTGCCAATTCTGACCATAAATCTTTGGATAATTTAACATTTTTCTACCTGAAATATTATCAAAATTAGTAGGAATTAAATGTACTCAAAAGAAAAAGAATATTGTGTAAATAATCTAATACAATATTTAATATGAATGTAACTTTGAAGGAAAATTATTCAATTGTAAGAAACAGAATACTTTATATAAATATTTAAATAAATAAATATATATACATGTATACATATTAAAATTTGATCGGTAACATTTATCAATGTGGGTGCATTTTATACAGTATCACATTCCCAACGAATACCTATCAGATTACATTATAGATCGATTGCGCTTCTAAAAGCTCTTGACATTCTATTGAAACAATAGGAAATATAAAAAAAAAAAATACCGATCTCTACATCTTTATTAGAAATCAAACAAATTATCTAAGGAAGAAGAAAAAAAAAAATAGAAAAATGTTTTCAATCAACAAAAACATTTTTTATAGATTTAAAAAAATAAATTCCCTAACGATGATTTTTTATTACATATCAAAAAAAATATAATAATGAATAAAAATATTGTTCTATATTTATATATATATGGATTTATAAATATGGCGTTTCGGTTCCACAACCAAGACGTGGTCACGGTGTCTTGGAGCGTGCAATTTCCTTCAATTCCTTCACATCCTCGTTACGTTTGACAAGACGCTACCACATTTGAATATATTGTATATAAAATTTTATATACACGTATATAAAATCCAAATGCAGTAATGTTAAAAGTCAACGACAATGTCAATATATGATTTGATCAAAAAATGATAAAATAACCTGAGAAAATTCTAGTAAAATAAATTAACTCATATAAAATTATTGAACTGATAATTATCAGTAAATAATTATGTAATACTCTATTCATATATATTTATAAATTGTTCATATTCCAATAACGTATATGTTTATATAATTTACTTATTGTATCCTGTGCATAAGTTTTATATCAAAAGCAATATATGAAACATGTCATGCACAATAAGTATAAATTGGGAGAGTGGGAGAAATATAAAAATGAGAGAAAAAAAAAAAAAGAATTAATATACATATATATGAGAGAGACGTTAACGCGCGCGATCAAGGTCCGCCTTATCCTCGACAAGAGAGCACTGGCGCGATAAGATAACGACTTATACACGTTCAACTTCTTAGTTCTTCAATGCAGGTTCTCATACATATACTATCTAAATTTATTATCACATGGTCATAAGTCTATCGGACTTGATATGTATAATTTTTTAAATAAAAAAAAAATAGTACCGAGTAAATGTAATATAAAATAATCATTTTTTATATTTAAAAATTAATTAACTGAACTAATTTAATTATGAGAACCACAAGAAAAAAATAAATAAACAAAAAGAATTGAATAATTGAGTGAAAAGAAAAGTTTTAAATTTATAACTGATGTATAAAGTTCGTTTTGATGGACAAATTGAATGCTAATTATTTTGTGAATAAAATTTCACTCAAGTATTATTGATATGGAGGAAGTTTTACTCAATTATTTTTTGTCAATTCATGAAAATAATGAAGCACCTGCGATTTATGTATACCCAACAAGTAATACAGTACTTTTGTCCTCCCACCTGCATGACACCTGAACGATGGCCAAAGGGAGAGAAGGAAGAAAAGAAAGGAAAAGAAGAAGAAGAAGAAGAAGAACGTGAAACGCCAGTCGTGTTCGTCCAACACCTGACATAAACACGCGTACACACATACATATATATATTCACATTGTATTATGTTGTATAAAGAAAAAAATAAGTAGAAATTTACACTGTAAGAATGAACCTGACAGTTTTGGCAATGAGAATGTAGCACGCGCCAAAATTCGTGCTTGCATTACAAGGGATCACTTGAATTGTTTTAGTTGAGAGGTCTTTCAGGTCTCAGTTCTCACTTCTCATTCAAGGACGTGATTAAATAGGTTAGGATGTTCAAATAAAGGGAATTAAACTGATAATGTCTCCCAAATAAATGAATAGATATCTAAAATTAGCTTTGATATTCAAAGACACATATATCTCAATTAAGAAATATATTTCATTGAGGGTAAATTAATTTGTATACAAAAGTAGATACATCTATCTGTATGACTGCGTCATGAAAAATAATCTGAGGTAACTGATCAGATGCCACGTTGTTGATAACGGATTCTTTGCGTATACTGTTACGGTAAACATTAACCGCAAAAGAAATGCGGTAAATATGCTATAACGAAATGAAAAAATTCGCCCTGACCGATGATAATATAATTCTCTTTTCCTCTAACAAAGTCTTGATATATAATTGAACATTATTAATTCCATAGATATTGATAAATGAAATTTTATCAATTTCATGAGTTTCAGTATCCGAAATTTACCTGTAATATGGCGATCCAAATGGCGAACAGTAGAATGGATCATTGTGCATATGCTGTCCTGGCACACCACCAGGTCCTTGTGGATGTGCATGTGGTCCCATTTGTCCACCACCGCCACCACCACCACCACCACCACTTGGCGGACACATTGGGCCACCTTGCGGTTGCATTCCAGGACCCATCATTCCGCCACCAGCACCAACACCAATGCCACCGGGTCCCATATGTGGATGATGAGGTGAACCAACCATATGAGAACCCGGATGATGGGCATGTGGTGAAGGACCACCACCACCCATATGACTGGGATGTGGCGCGTGGGGTGATCCAGTCATCATTGCGTGTTGTGGCATTGAATGGGGACTAGGTGATGCGCCATTTAAATGAGAACCAACTGGACCATGGGGCGTTGATGGACCACCAATGTGCGTTGGGGTTGTTGCGGGTTGGGGTGGCGGTAAATTTGGGCCTGATGGACCACTACCTAACGGTGGTAATGGGCCATTAGCCATATTATTAAGTTGAGTTAAACTGGCAGCAGCCGAGGCCATTGCTTGCAGTGGATTTGGACCTGATCCTATTCCGTTTATGTGATTATTGTTATTGTTATTTGGATTATTTATATTAGTGTTGTGATTGTGATTATGATTAGGAATGTGGCTCAACACCGGTGGCAATGGCGGTGAGCCAATCCTGCCCCCGAGGCACCGATTCAAATGTGCTGTCGGTAATCCACTTGAAATTGGGACCAGTGATGACACTGGACCGGAGTGGAGTAAACCACTTGGGGGGCGCTGCGCCACCCTCACCGGCATCACTCCCCCCTCCACGACGTCACCTGCTCCACCAACAATTAACTTTGTGGGTGAACCAAGTGCAGTTTTTTAAGCTTTATTAATCCTTTTTTCTCCGCCCTTTTTTCGCGCGTTTTCTCAATTAAATTCAATAGAATGAGAAATTTTTCCTTTTCTCGGTTGTATTTATTTATTTTTTTTTTTGCACTTGGCACAAAACAACACTGCACTTTTATTTGTTGATTAATATCCTAGAAGTATCTCGATAGAGATAGCAAAGTCTTTGATTTTTAATTGCACGATTTATAATTCACAGCATTTTTTTTTTCTTTTTTTTTTACTTTTGGACTGTTCAGTTTAATTTACACGATATAATACATTTGAATACGATGAATATAGCTGATAAACACGTGGTCATCACATAGTTGTCAGCATCGCAACGCACTTGATTACAACATGTATAATATTATTCCATAAGAATTTATTCATTTTATTTCTTTGCTTCCTTTTTCCTGTTTGCTTTTCGTTAATACTTTTTTTATAATATCAACAACAACAATGACAATTATTCAATTTATAATTATTATATTACAACTGTGAGAGAATTATTTTTTTCAGTTTCTACTTGCTCTATCCAATTTGATAAATTTTTCCCATATTTTTGTCTCCGATTTTTTACTATTGTTATTAAATATCAGTCACCACTAGGCGTTCGACAGTACTTTGTCCACTCGCACGAATATAAATTCCAATATTTCAATTCATACATGATCTATAACACTTTACTCTCTGTGTCATGAATAATAAACAGATAAAATTTATACTTAACGCGAGACTTTAAAACAAACAAAATCAAAAATGAAAAAATCAGGAAGAGATCTCCGGAAAAATTAAAATGAAGTAAAATAAAAAATATTATTTTTTTTAAAACACTTTAAAGTCTAACTTGGTGTTAAAAATTTTTTTTCTCTCAGTAAATTACGAATTAATCACATCACAACTCGAGTTTTAAAATAAAAAAAAAAAAATAAATACCACAGTTGACAATAATTAATATTAAAAATTATGCGAGTTGCGATAAATATCCTCTATCTATTCAGTGTGATAAAATTTTCTCTTGTCAATCGTGTATAATAAACTTGAAATTAAGCGCGAGCAACACAATAACAACACGTCTATACTCTACAAAAGCGCTCGCGCTACTGACGAGAGTCTTGCTCGATTATGTGTGCCGTGACTACTGACTACTGCGGCCAACTTCACTCACTTCTTTGGTAGTGGCGCGGGTGTCGGCGCTGCGATCGCACGGTGAGTTTGTTCACGTCTGTTCCTGCGTGCTCCAAACCCGTAGGTCGTACAAACGATACGAAAGGGTAAAGAGAGGGTAAAGGGAGGAAAAGAGAAGCAAAGTCGAACAAACACAGAGTACGGAAAGAGCGCGAACAAGTGACCATAGAGGTCGACGGGGGGAAATCGGGAAAGCGCGAAAAGCAGGGGGAGGGGACAGATAAAATAAGAGAAATAACACAAGAGTGGGAGGACAAGAGCCACGTGAGCTCCAAACTACTCGCACTTTACACACACTCACATACTATATATTGTTTTTTTTTTTATAACAAAATTTTCATCTGTTGTAATTTTCAATTCAACATTTATTGATTAATTTTCACCAATAAATTCATAATTTATCTTCCTTTTTATTCATTATTCTCAATTATTTTCGTTGAAATTAATGTAAAAAATTTTTTATATAAATTAACATCTTTTTTTTATATAAAAGCAGAACTATACTGCATTTTGTTTATTTATTTATTCATTCATATTATTGTTTATATGTAGACGAGGGCGTATTTTACATTAAAAAAAAAAAAAAAAAATGCAAGAGAGTGTAATGCTCGTTCGTGCAATCTCAATTTTAAAAATCGAGTTAACAACACGACCAACAAAACAACCAGCCAACTTAATAACTAGATTACTACGTATAAAGTAATTTAGGATTAAAAAGTAATCGACACAAACATGTATACCATGTATCTCAAGCAATTTTCCTCCCTCTATTTCTTTTACTTTTCATTATCCTTTGCTCATTTTCCTATAACGTATTAATTTTAAATTTAAATCAACATAAAAATGTTTTAAACATTAAAATTTCTATATTTCATACATATTATTATTTTTTTCTTTCTTCTTTCTTGTTATATCTATTGGTATACTATCCATCTGTGTGTCTCACTTATGTTGGATAGCAAAGAGACAACGGTAAACACAAAGGCAATAACGAGGTCTTAACCGCGACCTAAGACGCCATGGGATCACCATTTTCTTCCTCTCTTTACTTCAGGTATATCTCAAAACTATGTATAGTCTACTCTACACTTAGTATACATACATACATACATACATACACCCAACACATATTCCAGAGCAACTAAATATATCTTAATATATACATATAGATGTACGCATCCGGATTCCAGGTAACGTTAGAAACAAAATTATTCAACCACAGAATAAAATTCTTGCCCAAAACTCCAAATTTTCATTAATATATAATATAAATATATCATATTTGCATTTAATTTAATCATTATATCAACGTTTCATAATTAATATAGCGTGACTAATTAATTATAATTAATTCCAGATATTACAAATATATTCAAGAATAAATAATAAATAAATATATCATCAGAGATTGAATGCATAAATTAATAAGAATTGTTTTAACATTTGTTTTGGAGTAAATTGCAAGAATAAATATCATTATTTTTTTTTTCACTACATTTAGTTTTGAGAGTGTATAATATTTGAGGAATTTTGCTTGACAACCATTAAATTTGACCGCTGTGACGTTGTCCAAAAGATATATACATACATATATAATAATGCCAGAAGATATTGTGAGAGACCCAAAGTCTTCGTTCCCATCACAACATATAACCACACAGGTATAATTTTTATTTTTGCTGTGCAGACAGAGTGAGGACAGGATTTCATTATTTTTAGTCATAGTATATTGTTATATTGGACGGTAATAAAACCGTCAACATTAAATTACGATTTCTCTATAGAAATATTCAAGTCTTTGAATTTACCTGAGACGTTTTGTCCAGTAAACATACACTTATTCATTAATTCACGACAGACTTAAATCTGAAGGACGTGTATGTATATATAAGTACATATATAAATAGCCACACATACATATAGCAATAATGTACAGACGATTTACTCAAATACAAGTGGGTCGAAAGGGAAAGCAGAATAGATCAGGTGTCGTCGTCGTCGTCATCGTCATTTGTGTATTTATTTCTCTGCTAATAATTTTGATATAATTTTGCAGGATTTCATCAATTAAAATTGATGATGATACTGAGAAGAAGTATTGTTATTATTAAGATGCAGGAGGTAAGTGGGAGGTGAGGGGGTGGCAGTGACAATGGGAGAGTTTGTCAGGAGGAGAAAAAAAAAAAAATGAGATAAAATGAAATATAAAAATAAAAAGGAAGAAGAAATGACAGTCCAGTCACAGTTGAGCGGGTTCTTTGCAACTATAAGCGTGTGTATATGTGATTTCGGTCACGGTTTACGCCTGTACATTGACCTCATCTGCACAACACAAGAGAAAGAGCGAGACACAACGCAAGAAAAAGAAAGAAAAAAATAATAAATAAAATAAAAGAAATAGAGAGAGAAACTTTTGGTACCGTTTCTTCTCTCAAGTATTTCCCTTATTTTTTTATTCGAAAGTAATTTTTTTTCTTCATCATTCTCATTTATGAGAGCCTTGAAAAAATATAATTGAATGAATGAATTAAAATTTGAAATTTCTTTTTGATTAAATAGAAAAAAAAATTGCAATTTTAATACTGATATATTTGATTGAATAATCATGACAAGTTGGGTAAGCACAGGTGAAATCCAGCCATTACCACCCACTTATTTGCAATTTTGTTTATTTTTTTTTTTTTTTTCATTCTCATCTTTGATATATTATTTTTTTTTTTTGCCATTGTAATATCAGAGTGTCTTTGAGAAACCTTTGGTGTCTTTTGAACCGTGTCACGTGGCTAATTTGCGTGTAAGACGTCAAAAAACAAAAAGATTGAAACTATTGTCTGGCACACGAGACAGACGTGGAATTTCACGCCACTTGCTCTGCCATGGATTTACCAACAATAATAAACACATTCTGATTTATAAACATAATATAAATAAATAATAATATGATCTTGACCTATATAAAAAATAAATTAAAAAATGGAAAAGTAGTATTGGCCAATCTTTGCCAAACACTTTGGCACTATTTTGTGAAAAAATTTGGAAAAAAAAAATAAATAAATAAAAATGTGTATGTAATATATACACGAAGAGTAAAATACTCTCGAGACTGGAGTTGCGTGGATATATAGACTAAAAAAAAAGAAGAAAAAAAAAAAAATGAAGACGAAGAGAAATAGCGAATAAGAGAATAGACCGAGGGGTCTCGACGCCTAAGAGTTGACGTGGGGAGAGGGTTGATTCACGCATCCCCTACTGCCATTTGCCCGTTCCTACATTCACCACCCCTTTACACCCCTCTATAAACTAGAAGAAAATAAATGCCAACATGAGAACACAACTATACACATATCGATACTATTTTATCGGACAATCAAGATCGAATTATTTAATGTACATAAATGTTTCAATTACCCAAAACATTTTTACAAATATAATTGCCATGAAATAATAATAAATAATAACCTGACTCTATTTCCCAAATGAAATAATCCATCAATAAAATAATTAAAAATTTGAAACAAACCTAAAAAAAAAAAGAAAAAATAATAATTCAATTCCATATAATTTTGTATCAACTGAAAATTTCATCAATTAATTAATTTATATAAAGCTGTATGTTGAATTGCAAATAAAAAAAAAATTGATCGCACAGTAATAGAGAAGAATGAAACGTCAATGACTATTTATATGTATAAAATATTTTAATGATATGTATAGTTATATATTGAAATAGTTGATGTAGTTGAGAGTCACTGTGTCCGGGCTGGGGTTCGAAAGCAAGGGCGGAAAGAAGAGTGAGTGAGAGGAGGGTTGGCAGAATAGTAGGGGGTTGGTAGTAGAGATGGAGTTGGTGCCAGGGTAGGTTTTGATCAATATCTCGACCCCCTTTTACCTCCTACGCCATATACTGCCACCCCCTCTATATACCACCCATCCTTGGTTGGTTAGGAACACCATACCACCCTCAACCACCATGAATAACCTACAATATACAGTCATCTATACATTTGTGTGACGAAAAAAATTGAATATGCTTGAATATTATTTTATTTTTTTCATATTTTATTTATATATTTTCAATTGATTGTTCCGGTGGTTAATGCGAATATTTTGTTGACGATTAAAAGGACAAAGCTATGAGTGAGGGTGGTGTGTACAGGGTTGACATTGAAGTACTTGAAAGTACAGAGAGAAAGGATATAAAAATAAAAAAAGGTGAAGTAGAGGGTGGAATGAAAAAAAAAAAAAGAGCTCAATGACACATGAGTAACTCGATACTGTCATTGCATACGTGGGGGAATAATCGATGGTCAATTTTTTATCAATAAATTTCATTAAATCCATTCAAATTTTCTTCTCAGTTCAACGCTTTCTATTTATAAATTTCATTTTTCCTCTTCTATATTTTTTTTATTTCAAATTAAATGAAATGCAATTGTGCAGTCGCACTCCTTCATCTCTGTCTCTTTATCGCGTTGCGAATTTAGATTGGTACAAGTGTGTTAATGCGTGCAAGAGCGCGTTTACGCCACAACTAATTTGTCACCGCACACCAATGCCCGCGACGTAATGTGACAACTGGACAGGGGAAAAAAAAAAAAGAGAGTAAAAATAGTAGGGAAAAAGTCAAAGAGAAAAAGTAAAAAAAGACTAATGAAGAATAGAGTTGGAACAATAAAAAATAAATCACATTGAAAATGTTCATCAACGGAGAACAAAAAAATATTTGGTAAATTTTCATTTTTCTCTTCAGCATCTATCATTTTTTAAAATTTTCGTCGTTCAATCATCCCCTTGCTTGACAATCTCCTGGAAGATTGTTGAAGAAAAAATGAAAAGATTGAATATTCCTTTGGAAATTATTTAGCCACTGACATAAGGGTGAGATGATTTGACGATGAATACTTTGCGCAACATCGCGAGAAACTGATCTATCGCTTTAACGAAAAACTGTGTTCGACGGTTCATCTTGAATGCGGACTACGTCGTTGCTACTCAGAATTCCAGTTCTCCCTACTACTATGCCCACACGCTTATGCGTTCCTTCTCCCACTATCATACATACAAACACAAATGCGCAGTCGTCACAGCGCACGAGAGTTGAGATGAAACCTGTTCAGAGAAGCGCGCGATCTCGTCTCCCCACTATTGCCCGTCATCTTTCTCCCACACAGATGAAGCGGCCAACGAACAAGCGAGATGAACAATTGACGCGACAGTGGCGGGGGGAAGAGGACGAAAATAGACTATACTGTGGAACATGGAAGAACAAACGCAACACAGAGAGAAAGAGAAATGGAGTGATAGTGAAGAAGAGTAAGAACGAACGATACGTGCACGCGCTGCCATTGTTTGTCGCGTGTATCTCTCTAACGTCTTTCTCACTCTTTCTCTCTTCCCTCCTACACTTATAAAATACCGCATGGAGGAGAGACATTGTCGGTGGTCGAAGTGAGAGCATTAAAGGAAAAAACCGAGACAGATAGATGAAGATTCAAAGGTGAGAGAGAGGAAGCAAGAAAGAAAGAATTCTCTTACCTTCTTCTTGTTTTGTTCTCTCTTCACCTTTTTTTTTTTCCCCACTTCTTTTTCGTCTCCTCTTTTCTCCGTGGATAGATATTTTTTTTTTCTTTTTTGTTTTCCTCCACGTTCTTTGAAGAAGAGGAAGTGGAGGAGAGGAGAGTCCTCTACTCGAGAATTCAGCATCCTCTCTACGAGTCCACAGATGCACTTGCGCTCGTCCGGATCCCAAGCCAGTTTTCTTATTCTTACTTTTAGTTATTTATTTATTTATATATTTATTTGTTTATTTCCATTCTTTACACTTGAATTTTTTTTCATTTCTTTTTGTTCTTGTGTTAACATGTATTTTATAATGTGGGTGAAAAATATGGAGGATTATATTTTCACAACATTGTAAAATATCCATGGAAAATATATATTTCTTCATCGTCAGGAAAATGGAATTAAAAAAAAAAAAATTTTTTTCCCGCGCAATTTTTTTTCTCTTCCCCTCTTCTCGCCCAAGTTTTATCGCCTTCCACGCTTTGTTTCTTGTTTCTCTGCTCCAACTCCCTTCCCGTTCATTGGCTCACATTTTTACATTCAACATTTTTTTTTCTCTCTTTTCTTTTACTTGCTCTCTCCCCTTGTCTTTATTTATTTCTCTCTCCCTCTGTCTCGCAGACAATTTTACTCTCTTCTATTTTTCCGTTTGTTTTGCTTCACTTTGTCGTCTTTCACCCGCGGCAATTTTCCTCCTTCTTTTTACTATTATTCCCCTCATATATATGTATCCCAATTTTTTTTCCTGCTATTTCATTTTATTTTTCATTTCTTCTGTTCAAGTTCTTCACTATTTTTTCAATTTTTTTCCCATCCTACATGTCTCCCCATGTTTCTTAATAAAACACACTGCCAAAAATAACAGTTTATTTTTTTTTTTCAATCACTAGATCTCAAATATGGAATTTATCAATTGATTATATGCAACACCTCATTATAGTGTTGATGTTCTCAAAGAAACCTCAGCAAATAATATACGTATACACATATATACAAGTTGGGAGCAACAGAAAGAACTGGACAAACCAGATTGCAGAAGACATAGAACTCGCGAGAAGAAAAGACTAAAAGAAGAAAAATTAATAAACAAAAAAAAATAATAAAATATATGCGAGAGAAGAAAAAAAAATAAAACCAAGATGACGAGGACTAAGTTAAAAAGAGTGAATGCAATGTAAAAAATCCCCTGTATACATAATGAAAAATATATTTTTTTCTAAGTAGAAAAAAAAATATTTTTTTTCTCTTTCTCTTCATTTCTATTTCTTACAGCGGGATTAAAGGGGATGATTTTCTTCTTCCATACCAGGTTTGGTATTGGTGGTTGGATATATGATGAAGAAAGCTTTGAATGTGACTCTATCAGCTTTAACCCAGCGGATTGAATTTTTCCCCGACGCGCACAGACTCGTATGGCACTGGGCGCGCCAACCATCCTTCCACTTCCTCTTTGGTCCCCTCATCGTGGAGGGTTGAAACCCACCTATACGCCGGGCAAACTCACCCTCAACCACCCTCAAACTCACCCACCCCTCTTTTTCTCTTTCTCACTCTCGCTCTGCCTCAAACCCCGCATTTCATACCCGCGTTCTCGCAGAGGGGGTTTTTCCGTTGGACAATATTTCCACGCTCAATGTTGAGGGTTGCCCGTAGCAACTAGCTGTAATACAGGGTGAAAATATCCCGGGTAAATCGCAATGAAATTGTCCTCTCTGTTTCTCTCTTTCTCCCTCGCGCCTCGTCCATGTGATGAAGCAGGCAACAAGAGAGGAAAAAAAAAAAATAGTGTGGGTTGTGATGGTCGACGGTATAAAAAAAAAAATATTAATAAAAAAAAAACGAGAACGAAGAAATGAGTAGCAAAAAGAACAAAAAAGAAATGAATAAAAAAGATGTACGCGGAGACAGAGGGAATAGAAAAAAGAAAAAAGAAAATTATATGAAAAAATTGGTGATGAGAGCAAGAAAAAAATATTTTCCTATTTATTTCGTATGTACAATACCAGAATGATTATTATTATTTTTTTATCAACATTACTACGCATTTCAATTTTTATTTTTTATGATTGTAAACAACATTCACATAAACTATAACCGAGTTTTGATTATATCGCGGTCATAATATCGAGTCAATGCTGTCTACGCATTTTACATCAACTCGTGTTATAACATATAGAAGGACATACATTTTTATATATGCAACAGAATAAATATATGTACATATATGTATTATATATGGATATATTTACGGATCCCGAGGTCAAATGATCAGCTACAAACTGAGTCAGCGGTAAAAGTAATGCCACCTCAATGTCTACACAACCCTTCTAAACTTTTCACCCTTCTAAAAGTACCACATAAAAAAAAAAAAAATTTCAAAAGCAGAGAATAAAACTAAATATTGGAAACTATGCAAATGTAAATATTAACAAAGTCAATAACACAAAATAAAGCAATGACAATAAATTTTATCATCAATAATTAATTGAAATTATTTGATTTCATACAGCAATAATAATTTTGCCAAATGATAAATTGAGATATAATATAGGGACTTTAATACACACTTGAAACACGTATGAAGATTCATGAGTTTGACTATTCTGTCTCGCCCACACGCAGGGACTTGACTTAATAACAGTCAATTAAGGTCTGCTCAATTAAACCACACATTTGCCAATGCAACATACAGGGTGTCACGTCAAAATCCAAACAATTTTTTAACTTAAAATCCCCATTGTATGGATACAATTAATTAATCAATCATAATTGCGTGATAAGAAAGACTCCTCAAGTCATCCACTATATTTTCACCCTTCTCTAATTCCATCCTAAATCAAAGGACGCAGGCGTTTGCGTAAACTTCCCAAGAGCAGAAGCTTCCACAGGTGGTCGGGTCGCGTCCAATGACCTCGATCCCTCTATATCTCCCCAGCGTATACATGTAATACTTGCTGCTGCTGCTGCTGCTGGTGGTGATGCTTTTGTGGACGCTTGCTTGACCGCATCAAGAAACGTTAATGGTATCACAAAATCATCCCTCCTCTTCTTAAATTAATATACCCAATTAAATAATTTAATTCGCAGCAATAATACCAAAAAATACAAATCAAACTAGCACTGAATTTCTATGACTTGTTTCGACAGATTTCAAGTTGTCTTATTATTTAATCACTATGACCTAATTATTCCGACGTTGATAAAAGCATTATCTATTATCAGTTCCCGGTTTGTGCTGTAAGTATATTTATTCGCAATAATTCCTAACAATTGATAAGAGAATTCCCAACAAATGAATAACTAACGAATGAAAAAATAAAAAATAAATAAATGACATGTTTAATTTCTAAGAAAATGAATTTAATCAATTTCTCGTCGCCAAGATATCTCTTGAATTGGATTTGAAATAATAAAAATGAAAATACAGTTTCACAGAGATTGACGTGGAGAAAAGTGTCGGTTGATTAATTTGTAACTCTCCGTTGAGGGGGTGGCCAGGTTTATAAAGACACGACTTGATATGTCTATGCGGGTAAAACGACGACACTCACTTGTTGCTCAGTCGACTAATTGCCAAGTAATTGACCCCCTTCGCGCCCGCTCTTATTCCCGTATAAAGTTTGCTTCATTGTCTTTAATAACGACGTGACCTCTCCTCTTTTAACTCCTCCACCTTCACCTCGTCCATCTACATTCATCCCCGCGTGTGTATACTAATTGGTCTTGCGTTTACATTCATCTTTTCCTTTGGTTTTCAAAGAATTAAAGGCAAATTCCACAAGGTAACGAGTCTATATACTCATATATCTACATATAGCTCATTAATTTCCTTGATGAAAAGTTATTATTGATTATCATAAATTTTATTACTTGAGCGTTCAATGTTTTTTTATATTAAATTATCAAGAATGCGAGTAAAAACATTGCAAGAAAGTTGAATACGCAAGACACATACAGTGGGAGCGGGAAATTGCCCGCGAGTTAATAGTAGTTATGGTAGAGGGAGAAGAGGAAATAAAATCAGTCGACGTTTGTCGAATAGCGTGACGGGTGGGAAGGTCGTGAAACGACGCGTACAAGCAACATCAGCGTTTTACTCATGTCGTCGCGCCACTCGCGCTGGCTAGACAACGTCATAAAACTTTCCCCGCCAACTTTGAAAAATAATTTTTATTTTTTTTATTTTTTTCGCTACTATAATATAATCTACAGATGTTATCGGAGCATCAACTTCCACTTTATTATTCCTCATCTACGTAAATAATATAAATATTTTTATAATTATAAAAAAAGACTAAAAATCTTGCATGGAATGACAATTTGAAAAATTGCAGGAAATCTATATTAGACACAGTCGGTAATGTTGGATACATGATTTACCGACTAATCAACTTGTTGTTTATATTTCTAGATAGATGTCACAACTTGCAAGCCCTCTTATTCATGGGGATGAATAGGGCAAGGGGTAAAGTCGTAAACAGGAGTCATTGAGAAGAGAAAGTGAGAGAAGACAAAGCCAGAAGGTGGTGATAAACAACATTGGCTCTTTTGCTATTACATCGCGAAATTTGTATGAGGGTGGCGCGCAGGTGTGTCAAAGTATGTCACACACACACACACACACTGTATTTACACAAATAAATTTATCAATGTACCTGTAAAATTATGTGAAAATGATAAGAGAAAAAAGAAAATTGGAGTGTAATTATTGTAAAAAAATTAATACATGCAATTATTTCGTTTGAATAATATTGCACAATGGGGGTGGAAAAAAAAGTATGGCGTACAGCGGATGCAAAATAATAAAATGAAAAAAAAAAAAGAAAATTCCATGCTGATAGTGGGGATAATTCTGCGACTAAATATCGAAAAAAAATCAATACTCTTTCTTCATTTCGTTCTCTTCTCTCCCTTTTCCACCACGTTCGTTTATACATGTACATACTACTTTACACGCACACCAATCAAAAGTCCTTATTTATTAAATAATTCAAAATCTCATTGCTGAGACGATGGCGAGACTTTAGCGACCCCTACCAACCTCCTGCTTCAATTCCTCCGTAATATTACGGATATTAAAATTAATTCCACCCTTCAAATATGTTGATAAAGAATACTACTGCATCAATTCTTCACAAATGCATAACTAAATAAATAAATAAATAATTAACTGGATGAATAAGTTATTTATTTAATAAATGATTTGTTCTACAATCGATAATGTAGATCTCTACAGGCAATCTATTTGAATCCTATTTTTAAAAAAGCGGAAATGTTTGTAAGGAAAGAAAAAAAAATAGTATAAGCGTTTTAAACATAGGCAACTGATCTAGACACACGAGTGTGTGACCTCAACACGGAACAAGAGAGAGGGATGAAGGACAAACTATTGTAGAGAGTAGGGTGGTTTACGATCTACCTCTCCCTCTCCTGATTGCAAGGAAAAACGGTACACGGATGTCACCTCCTGACGTTCGAACCCATCTCTTGCTCCCTCTAGTATTCGCACAAAACGCGCTTCACTTGTATAAACGCGAAGGTGGCGCGCACGCGAGTTCAAGCGAAAAGTTGAAGTGTGGTTGGGACGGGGAGGAAGACTATGGTAAAGAAGAAGGGAGTGAATGGCTAAAGGTAAGGGACGAAAATAAAGAAGGAGAGGAAGAATAATTTTTCTCCTACTGTCGGTGAAAGAAGGTAGTAGTCGAGAGAAATATTCTTGTGATGGTTCTCATTCACTATTTTTTTTTTAAATTCTTTTCAATAATAAACATTTAATTTTATTTTAATACCAAACATTAATAATTATTATTAATTACTTATATCAAAAATAAATTTTCTTTATTTTCAAAAAAGTTTTCATTGACGTGTTGGAACTAAATTTAAATATAAAGATAAATTTCTAGTTTTTTTTTTTTACGTTACTCTGGATAAAACATGGCCTAAACTGTAGAAAAAAAAAATAAAATTCCATGTCGATAACTGTATTGATGGAGGGAGAGAGAACAAAAAAGGAATTTTTTTTTTTGAATATGAGAACCGCCGCACGCCCCACCCTTCTCGCGGTAGAACTGCTCGTAATACAGGGTAGCTCGGAGGGCTTGGACGCAGGGGGAGGGAGGAAACAAAGGGGGAGAGCACAGAAGAAAAAAAAAGAACAAAAAAAAAAGGAAAAAAAAAAGCGAAAGAGAAGAAGTGGGAGAGGTGGGTCGTATACACTCACGTGCAAAAATCGCGTGGAAATCGGCGCTCCCTTCTCATTCTCAGTACACTCCTTGTCAAAAACTCTGCCCGCCAAAAACAAAATTTCTTTTCGTTTCATTTGGCATTTTTTTCTGCTTAAATAACATGTTGAAAAATATTCCAAATATTTTTTCTTCTCCCAAATAATTAAAAAAAAAATTATTAAAATTTTATCAGGCAGAGAAAGAATGTGGATTGACCAGGAAAATCCAACGAATATACATACAAGTAAACGTGTCTGTATATATATTATGAAAAATATATATATGTATATTTAATTAACGAACGATTTAGAACGAAAATAAGAGATTCCTAATTCTTGAATATTTTCATGTTTTGTGTTTGAATATGTGAATAAAATTAAAAATAATATTAAAAACTCACCCTTGATCCATCCTTTCCACAGGTCCACCAGGTCCCATCATTGCTGGATGTCCTGGTCCCATTGGTCCTCCCATCGGATGTCCACCAGGTCCAAAGGGACTACCCGGTGGCATACCATATTGTGGTCCACCAAACGGTTGTCCAGGTGATGGATAATGTGGATTACCACCAGGTGGAACAAACGGTGGCCCAGACGAGCCGGGTCTACCAACAAATTGCGGTGGACCGCCACTAGGTGATCCAAATGGACTAGGACCAGGTCCATTGTAAGGTTGTCCAGAATTATTCGGTGGCGGTCCAGGGAATCCTGGATTTTGTGGTGGTCCAGGTCCAGGCGTTGAAGAACCACTTGGTGCTGGCGATGCAGTATATTGTGGTGTTCCTGATCCTGGTGGTGGCTGTTGATATGGTGGTGCACCGGCTGGACTACCAACACCACCAGGGAATGGACTTGGACCTTGAAAATTACCTCCACCACCTGCATTACTTGGTGGTCCCCCAGAACTGTTATACGGTCCTGTTGGTGGTCCACCACCTGGACCAACTGAATTTGGAGTAAATGGCGATGCTTCTGAACCTGGTGGTGGACCCTTCCATGATGCAGGTGTACCTGGATCTTCCAGGGTTGTTGTAGCTGCTAATGGCGCATTTAGCCGGCTACATCCTGAAAAAAAAAAAATGAAAAAAATTATTTTACATCAATTCAACATTTAATTTAATTCATTCACAATAATATAATGCATCAAACAATTGATATTTACCATTATTTGTTCCATTAGCCTTCATTATATCTAGTCCTGAGGTTAATTTCACTTCATAGTACAATAAATTAAATTTAATTCTTTTTCTCTTTTAATTTTTTTTTATAAATTAAATTTATTCATTTATAAATTTATTTATTCACTGTTGTTTGAATTGTTCAACGATATTTATTTAATTTATTTTATTACCTCGACACTGTGTTTATTTATTTTTATTGTTTAAAATGGATGTTGTACAGGTTATGATTATAAAACCGGCACAACCTAACCTCAAAAACTTAAGCACACACTCACCATCATTATCAACTCACAGACGATGATTGAAACGTAACACACAAAACGCAATTTCGCGAGTCCTACGTATATCACAAACCTTTCACCAAATAATAAGATGAAATTAATAATAAATTCCAATCAAATAAAATAAAAACATCGTAAGAATTACCTCACCCGTTCACACTCAACACAATTGTGTTTTGTTTTTTCCTATACACTCTCTCTTTCTCTCTTTATCTCTCTTCTTCCCGAGATCACCCTCTTTCTTTGTCACACTTATTCTCTCGCCCTGCCTATTTATCTCTCTCTCTCTCTCTCTTGCACCTCTTTTGCTCCTCTCTTTCTCTTCTTCTCTCCAACTCCAAACTCTATTATATCCTATTTTCAGCAATGAAAAAATCTCGTTCCAACGCACCTCGATAATTTTCTCAACATTAATTTATCCAAAATTAATTTACGAATGTGAAATTTCACTACCGGCATTTTAATACGTATTTAATTATTGAATTAAAATAATCTAAAAACAATATATTCAATAATGAATGAATATTTTGATATCAAATCGGTTGTTTAAACGTAAAATCAAGTAATAACACTCACAAAACCGCACTAAACTTGTTTAAAACTTATTGTAAACGTGTTAAATACCTATTCCATTATGAATAATATAGTAAAGACATTGTTATATATCATATTACTTCACTATTCAATTATTTTTTCACAAATATCTAGCCACTCTCGTCATATCTTTCCAGCACCATTACGCGTTCACAATTCTCTATCTTTCCTTCACCCCTCTCTTCTTCGCGTTGTGCTACAGTTATATATATTTTTTTTTCTTTTTTTTTCGTTTTTTTCTTTTATGATTTTCTTTCTTTCTTTCTTTCGCCACTAGCATTCGACGTCCGGGGAAAAATTATACTCAAGTCCAACACACAGTTGAACAGCGGCAGCAGCAGCAGCACCAGCAGCAGCAGCAGCAGCAGCAGTGGTAATATATATCCACTACAAACACCACGAAATGAGAGGAGAGTCGCCGCGGTGTACACACGACATAACCAACACGTATATTGCGTGAAACAATAAGTTAAATAAAGACACAACGAGGTACGCGCGAGACGTCGAGACTGTTGTAAAGGGGGGCGCTCACGGTCGTCACTGCGCCGATGTGTGCGCAAGTATATGTGATGATGATGCTAAATGCCAATGAAAAGATACGGTTAGAAACGGGCCAATGAGTGAGTAGAAGAGAGAGATAAATAAGAAAGCAGCGTAGTATATAATACCGCTAAAGTCAAGTTGATGTCGCCACAGGAACGTAACGAGGAAATTATGGGCCCACGTTTTTCAATCAAATATCCTCCATTTTTTAGCATGTTTTTTTACTCCATTCCTCTTCGGCTATAAAAATAATTTTGTATTTATATATTTTTTATAATTATGTACATACATTTTAGCTAAATAATTATTGATAAATTCATAAAAGACAATTGAGTTTAATTTTATTTTTGTACATTCATTGAGCGATTTCTTTTTATTAAAATGGTTGCTCGATTGTCATTTATCAATTTAGTTTCAAGTAATGATGATGAAGAATAATTAATTTATCTATATTTATATGTATATATATATGCATATGATGATAATAATGATGAAAACGCACGTGGACTGTGGAGTTATAGCTATTCAGGACCATTTCGAATATCGTCGTTGGAATAAATATATGTTATAATGGCACGGTGTGTGCATATATTTGTTCATATGTCTTATTTGGTTATGAAAATATAGTGAATTCGATCGTGTGTGAGGTTTGGATATGAATGAAGCCTAAATTGCTTCTGTGTTACATTATTTTGTCCAATTTTTCTCTCATCTTCCTCTGTAATTACAAAACACACTCACCCGAAGCTAAACGTATGATATAGTTAAGATGGCGCCAATCGTGATGATGTACTTTTTCCTCCATATTAGTTTTTGCGACCGATGCTCCATCTGCAGGAGCCCGAGTACAACCTAATTCAAATTCATCGCTTCTTATTGGCTGAGGCGTGATCCAATCACTGATCTACATTTGAATTTTTGTATCTTTGAAAAATTAGCGCGAAAATTAAAAGTATACTTTTTTCTTCTTATTTTGCATAGTTAATTATTACATCCATTTCACCATAAATTAGGAATTTTCTTCAGCATTATTTGACATTAGTTGGTATATTAATTAGTCATATTCAAGGTTATTAATCATAACTATATTTAATTTATATTTTCGATGTGTTTCTCTATCTAATGCTTCCAAAAATTCTTTTGATAAATTCAAATTTCGATTATATATTGCAAAATATGAAGACAAAAAACAAAATTATATTGTACAAAAAAAAAAAAAATTACAAATAATATTAATTATCAACGTAATAATTACAATACCATCAATAATAATAATAGTATTCAGATTTTGGTTAACAAATTTTCATTCGTATTTCATATGCAAAATTTTCACTAAACAATAAAATAATACTATAAAAAAAATTTTATATACATTTGATTCTGTTTATTGAGCCTCAATATTCTTGTACGAATGGTGCCTTCAGAGACTAAGTGTATCAGGAGAATATACGACATAAGTTGGTTGTTCACAAAAAAATTCCCCTGGTCTGCAGTGGAACCACAGAGACACCATAGTGGCTAAAGTTTAGTGTTTTACCCACAGGAATTTCACTGTGGTTCCACTGCTCACCTGGTAAATTTTGTTCGACGACCAACTCTATGCCGCAATTTCTCCTGATACTGCAGTTTGTCCAATGCACCATTCGTTCAGCACCGCAAACACCACCAAATGCATAAATATCTTCTTCTAATCGTGCTTTCAACTTTAAATTAATCATTTATCTTATTTCTTTTTCACTGACATAAAAAGAAAAACTATTTTACTTCAATTTCATTGTTATCAATCACCTTTTTCTAATTTCAATATGAAATAAAAAAATTAATCTTGCCTTGTAAATGTTTTTTAAAAGTTAGTTCAACTTCTGTAGCCAGAATATATATTATTTTTTTATCACACTATTCTTCATCTTTAGTTTCATAATAAATCTTTACTTTCCTTAATGTTTCTTACTCTTATCTGTTAACATAATAATCAATGAATATTAAGTTCATTTCTTTTTTAGTTATTTAATTTACTAAATAGCTCTCTATCAATATAATAAATTTTTCAAATTATGAAACCACATATATTTAGGTGAGAAATAAATGATCATATTCATGGATTTGTTTTTTATGTAATGAGGTATTTATTCACGCGAATAATTCAAGTATGTACACATACATAACTTGATATTTGAATAAAAATAATAGACAGAAAATAAAGAGAGAAGAGAAATTAGAAAAAAGGAAATTTTGCGTGAATAATATTATAAATTAGGTATTTAGAAATCCTAATTTAACCGCGATGTGTGTAGAATTCTTGATTGTTAGGATATTGGTTGTCTGATTGACCAATTGCTGGCAGTGGGAATAATTCCTCCAATTTATTCATTCTCTCAGGGTAAATGTAGCCAGATTTCATCTGTAAATTTTCTCCAATTTCTAAATATCTGGGCTCAGCGGCAGTTGATGGTTGGAAGTTGACACTGGATAAGTCAGCATTATTGTCAGAGTCATTGTCTTGATTGTTATCGTGGGATCCAGCTGAATTCTGACCACTTTGTGGGATGGGTTGTCCAGTTCTTGCGAAATTAGCGATCAATGCGGTGTATCGTTGAAGAGTTTTGAATTCCTTTGGTTCAGATGGAGTGATTTGTGGGTAGCTGGAGATGTTGAACAAATAAAGTAAATCATCGTGATGTGCAACACCTAAAAGAACAAAAAAGACGTGTAAATATATAATTTATATAAATTATTTTCTAACAAAACGTTTAAATTAATTTACAGCCAGTGGAAGTTTAATAATTTACCATAGTTGGATCCATTTGCCCATCTTGCGAAACTGTAACGTCCTTCAGATGTGAAATGATAGTAGTAAACGGGTTGTGATGAGTATTCAGCAGCCAATTTTACATAACGATAAACTGGGAAGTTGACCCATACGTCGCTGTAGATCTGTAATTTTTATTTTATTTTTTTTCAATTAAATATTCGTAAGAGGAATCAAGTAATGCCAAGTGATTATTGAATATTTAATCAATAACATACGTTTCCTAATTGTCTAGCATTGCTTGCTGAGACGGGTTGGTCATTCAAGTAGTTGGATTTCAATTCTTTGCTGATGCGTGTTGATCTTGATCCATTGCGTTCATAATAGAAACTGATTGGTGCGATTTTCGACCAGTTGTTGTTGTAATCATCGAAGATTGAATTGTTTCCTTGTTGAGATTGTTCAGTTGCGTCTGAAAAAGAAATTAAAAAAAATTAAATAGGATGAATATATTTATTTGGAAATTAGATAGAACTTTGAACTTACTTATTACAACAGGACCGTGTTCGTCTCTGTTAATACCGATGAGTAAAGGTGCAGAATTGATTTTTCTTTCACGAATAAGGTCAGCTGGCTGTGCTGGAAGGAAACGTTCAACTCCGGGAATTTCTGGTTCGACAACTGGTGACCAGATCAAAGATGGAGTTCCTTGACGTTCCTAAATTAATAAGAAAAAAATTAATTCATCAAATTCTTGCACAAATTAAATTTGTAGATTTAAAGTTAAACTTACAGCGAGTTGTAGAGCAGAGTCACCATATTGTTCAGCTGATTTTGACAACAAACAATCAAACATAGCCTGGTGGGATTCGGTTTTACATCCAAGAAGTTCAGCTTGTCTGTGTGCAAGGCGTTCTTGGCTGTGTGGCAATGGATTTTGCAGGGTAGCAGCACCGCTCATGGCAATTGCACGATGGAATAAACCTTTGCTCATTGGTGATACCAAGTGTAATGATACACTCAATGCACCAGCGCCATTGCCCATTATTGTCACGGAATTGGGGTTACCATTGAATTGAGCGATGTATTTCTGTACGAACCGAAGAGCTTGAACTTGATCCTTAAGACCAGCATTTCCAGGTGCATATGCATCGCCAGTGCTCATAAATCCTAATGATCCTAGACGGTAGTTGACGGTGACTAAAACTACATTCTTTTCGAGCAAGTATTGTGGACCAAATTCTTTGGAGGCTGCTGATGATGACCAATAATAACCGGGGTGGAAGAAGACAATGACATCATGTTGATTCGATTGGCTTATGCTGTCTGATGGTGACTGGACAATACAATTCAAATTGTATTTATTTCATTTATTAGAATTACACAGTGAGAAAATTATTATCAAAAGATTTATCTCACTGTGAAAAATTTGTTTGAATAATTTTATTGAAATAATTAATCGAATAGGTTTGTGTTTAATTTAGCTAGCTTGATAACAATGGAATTGAAGGCTCACTCATTTATTCTGATATTGAATTAATTTGGTACTTTTAGTTTGAATTTTTCTTAACACTTACATGTCTGGTGTAGATGTTCAAACGAAGACAATCTTCAGATTCGGTTTGGTTGCTGAAGGGCTGTGGGCATGCTGGACCATCATTAGTGGCATCAAGGGTTTCACTCCATGATTCGACAGGGAGTGGTGCCTTTAAAAAATAAAATAATTACAATAATAAATAATCATAATTCTCTTCCATGTCTCTATAATTTTTCGATTATTTTATTTATTCATCTCTCATCGTTTTATTTTGTTTATGCTTACTTTGAAACGGTTCTGGCCACTTGGTGATTGAGCATAACGAATTCCACGGTATGAGTAGATTGGTTTACCCGATCGTGATTGGAGAACGGAACCGCGAATTTTTCCAAGTTGAATTTGGACCTCTGGATTACTCTGAGAGTCAGCAGCCAATGCTGCTGCTGCAATGCACAGCACCAAGCAGAAAACCTTCATGATATCTAGACTCTTTAGTGTTTTATCACAAAAGAATTTATTTATCTTTCGTTGAATAAATATTCTCGAGAGCTGTAGTTCGTATTAGATGTACTTGCTACAACACTGAGAATGTGACTGTGACTTTGATGGGAAAACGTCGGGTATTTATACTTGATCGCCACCAGGAAGACATTAGAGACAATCCCCAATTAATTTTTCAGAACAACAGACCGAGCAAATTTGACCATTTAATTTGATATAAATAGGCCAATTTTTTATTTTTTCAAAAGTAAATTGTTTCTTCGAATCGATTGGTAATTTATCTACGATTTAATAGACGAGAGAAAGAAATGTGAGGTCGTATGATTTTCGTATGAATCATAATTAATAATTGGATCGTGTGATATTATTTAATGCGTCATTTTTAATTTTTCTTTGCGCTTTGAGCAATTTTTTTTGTCATTTTTCTCGCTCGCAATTGACATTTGGAACCGGCAGGATCAAAATAAGGATCAATAGTTGATTTGAATGCTATTGGATCAATTGAAATTTTCTTGGTCTTCTTTTTTAATTTATCCTCGATTTCCTTTTCTTTTTTTTTTCTCATAAATTCATCGCAATCGGGTTCTTTAAATGGTTTTATATGTGAGAAATCTCGGCCGTATTGCTGGAAATTAGTTGAATTATATGCAAATAAATTGTAGATCTGAAAAAAAAAATAATTAAAATTATTTATACTGGTTTGGCATCAATTGACTGGGCATATTTATTTTTTTTGCGTAGTGATGGTTTTTTAATCGGATCACTCGGACGATTTGGCTTTGAAATTTCATCGTAGTGAGATGAAATTTTTTCCTCTCTTGATGATTTTTTCTCAACTTTATCGTCGTCTTTAGATTCCATTTTAATAAATTTTGTAGTCAAATATTTAGGTTAAAAATGCTAAAACAAAAGAAAAATTTATTTTTAAAGTTGGAAAATTTTATTTGTCTTATAAATTGCTCATGGACGGCATCGAATGTTACAATAATTATCGTATAAAAAATTGATCAATTAAACAAGCAATTAATCTCTATCTATAAGAAAAAGAGACGAGAAAATTACGTGAGATAAATCTGAAATTAATCAAAAAATGTTTTTATTTCTTCGAAACTAAAATAAAAGCGATATTTAATTTGCTTGTACTTTTGATCTCTGAGACTGCAATTAAAACTATTTACACTGCACTAAATCATCAATAAAAACATAAAAAATGGACGGAATTTAATGAGACTTCTCTATCTCCGAAAATCGCAGTAATTGTTTCTATGATTACATATAATTGTTTGATATACCAAGAAACAAACAAATCAAAGATACATTAAAATCAAAATTGGGAGATGATCGAGACAATCTCAAGAAGACAATTATCCCCAGAGATAAATAAAAAAGAATAAAAAAATTTTTATCGACTAAAAATAAACGCTAAAACGATAGTAAAAACTGATGTAATAATTGAATAATTAATTGCTGCTGCGCCTGCATTACAATTAACAACTCTTTGTGCACGCATAAAATCTCTACCTAAATATCTGCTATATTCTCTCTCCTCCGTGGGAATAACAATCAATTGCTGTGCAGCATCTTGAAATATTAAATCGCTGTACGGTTCTTCGCTGCTAAACATACTGAAACTATATTCATCAGTATTTTTCCTTCCATAAAATTGTTGTGTATATAACAATAAATTTATAAAGGCATTTATTTCCGTATGATTGAAATTATCATACTGGTCTTTACCGCGTGTAACAATCGCATTTGCTTTAACTTTACCCAAATTACAATTATGATATTCATCACTCGCGCGTCTTGTTCCATCTGGACATAATAATTGAAAATCTTTAATGAATGTATTACGCGCCCATGTCTCACTTCGTTTACTATCGGTATTTTCAAATACTGTTGTGTGCTTAACAAATGCAACATCGCCACCACCCTCAACTAAACACCGAAATGCACCTGTGTAACCATAAAAATCTTCAGATGCATCTCGACGACACAAACGCGAACTTGTTCCATGACATAAATCGCACATATTATCATATGGTAAACCAATGTTATATTCAACGCTCAATGCTCCTGGTACACATGATTTTGTAAAATATTCAGCAGCCGCATGAATTGAATCGCAGCCATAGCCACGAATCCATTCGTTTGATAATAAATATGCCATTGGATAAATCCACCCAGCTGCTGTATTTATTCCCGTGTGACAAGTATATTTGTCTTTTAGATATGTTAATTGCGTTGATGGATCAGATTCTTTTGCCACTGCCACAACGTAATATTCAGGTGTTGGTAAATTATATATTTCCGACATGAATGGAATTAAATTGTAAAACTGACCGGCTGTGTAGACGTCACCTGCATCAAACACTGCAACATCCGCGACTCTGAAATATAAATAATCATTTTATCCTCTGAAAATGTTTTCCCACATATATATTTAAATATCCTGAATGCGATTTGAATATAAAAAAATGTTTAAAAATTTTTTTTTCAACTTTGAAACCAAATAAATAAATTGAAAAAAAATATTTATCTTACCCTTCACGAATCGCCTGCATACAATTTATTTGACTTGTTGCACGATAGCACTCAAGCTCAGGCTTTAGTAATTGAGCTTTCAGTGCAATCTGAAAAAAAAAAAAAAACGATTTCTCTTAGAAAAAAAATTTTCTTTTATATTCAGAAAAATTAATAAATTAACATTTTTATTTTACCTTCATCTTCGTGCATTTTTCTTTCTCAGGATCGGAAGTAACACATAATTTCATCGTGCTAATTGGGCATTTTCTCACCCCTAAAATGGCATCAAGTGCTGTGCCTAAATAATGCGTATAAGTTTGATCTTTTTCTACGAGTGGCACAAAATCTCTGGCAGCATCCGAAAAAATTAAATTATGCTGATGACCATAAGTTGGCGCAGATTCAAACATACGAAAACCATCTAATGATTTTACACCCGGTGGTTCATAATTATTGCCGCTATAATTATTATAATTACCATAGTTATTGTAATTATTACCATATGAATTTTGATTATTTGGATCATTTCCATTATTGTATTCATTGTAATTTCTAGTCGATGATTCATAATTATTATAATTATCGTTGTAACGATTATCAAATCCATCACGATTTTCATTCCAATCATTCGATCTATTATTAATACTATCATTATCTTTGTTATAATTATTATTATTAACATTATCAGTTGGTGAATTTTTTCCAAATATACGTGCGGATTTTTCCAAAAATCTTTGATACAAACGTCGTGTATTAACTGCAGTTGCCGATGACGTTACAATTGCACGTGATGGTACATTACCCCAATTACAATCGCGATAATTATCCACTGATCTTCGTGTACCATCGCGGCATAATAATTGAAAGTGTTCCTTCGTCAATGATTCATATTGAAAATTAGTTGAGGTCATTTCGCCAACTGTTGTATGAACTAAAAATGCAATTTCTCCAGCCTCAACTAAACATTTAAATGCACCCTCATAATTGGCGTATGGATCTGAACTTGTACAAATTCCACCGGGTATTTCACCAATACAAAGCTTGCATAATTGATTAGAATTATCACCAAGCGGATTGTAACGATCAATTAATGAATTTATTGCGCAACTTGGTCCAAAATATTTAATTACTGATTTAACATGATTATTACAATCGATTACTTCTAAACCGCCTTCTTGCATTAATGTATAAAGTGGATTTATCCAACCAGCCAATTTACCAACCCCAGCAAAACACGCTTTTTTACCCCGTAAATTATTCAATGATGTGACATCAAGTAATGAATCTTTTTTAATTACCGCTACAGCATAATTATCGCTGATTCCACTTTCATAAACCTCTTGCATTATTGGTATTAAACTGTGGTATCTTCCAGCAATGAATACTTCACCAGCGTCCAAAGATGTTAAATGTGCTATCTCTTGATCCAGTAAATTCATACATTCCTCTTTATTAAATGCCTGTTTACATTTAATTGATATATAATCACGATTAAATTGTTGTTTTGCATTGTCAGTGGCATCAGCAAATGCTAGGCATTTTATTTGCTCCTCAGACGACACTGTACACCATGTAACAGTGTTATTTTGTAATGGATTGTTGTTCAATCCATTGTATGTATTGTAATATTGTCCTGAAAATAAAAATTTGATATTTTAGTTAATTTAAATAAATAATTACGCCACGCCCTAGATTCAAAAATAGTGACATAGGAATTATATTGTCACGATTGAATAACCTCAAATATAATGCTGTTAATTATTTGATAAATTGAGTAATTATAAAAATATTAAATTGATATAATTGGAATTTAATTTTTTATCGTAGTGTTTATGGGGTAATTAAACGTGAATTAAAATTAAATTAATTACCTTTTGATGTTTGGCATAAGATAAATAAAAAAATATATCGCAATGCGATACACAGATGTGAATTGCCAGGCATTATTTATTTATTAATTGAGATGCACAAAATTATATTGTTGAATTTTTTATTATTATTTTTTCTTCTTGGTTAAATAAAACAATACACTCATTAAATCAACGTCATATTTAAGGCACTTGATAAAGATTAGTCAACGGGCGTCGGCCCTTGTTTTACATTTTTTTTAATATTATGTATATGAGAGAGAACTAATAATAATAATGAAAATAATTTAATTTAAATATTACCAATAGATGGCACCATTTTGATTTTCTATGAATAATTCATTGGCGGGTAAATTTAAATGTTATTTTGACTGAATTTTTATGGACTTGAAATTAAATATGGCGTTTGTTTTTGTCAATGTTTATAGTTTATTTTACGAACATTAAATAAATTTTTAGATTTAATTATCTGGTGAATTTTCATTTTATTCTCAATGTTAAAATTAATTTTTGAATTTTATTTCTTTTACGAATAAAAAAATAATGGTAGATTATAAAAGTTATTGTCAATATGTTGATGATATTAAATCGTACGCGAAGGAAAATGGTCTGAGTGAGAGTGAAACAAATGAAATATTTAATAATGTATTTCATGAATTTGAAACAAAATTTTCACGTAGATTAAAAATATTCTTTTCGATAATTAAATTGTTTCTTCAATTTTTTGTCGGGTTGATATTGTTATTAATTGTCTTATACAATCATCCATCGACACATAACCTCTTTTTGAGGAATATGCAGTATTATATTTATCCAGGATTTAATATTTTACGAAAAATTGCAATTCCAGTTTTAAAAAAATATCCATCACTTACAGGTAATTATTTTATTAATTATTAATGATAAATAATAATGAATTAATAATTATAATAATGGAATATTTTGTTTTTGTTGTAGAGTATTATGATGAATCGTGTTTATTAGAAAATGAAAATTTTTACGTATCAGAAATGGATTGTTGGCCTTGTAGTACAATTAATTCTATTCCGGATGGCACTGGATGGAATATAACGAAAAATTTTAACTTTGGAATGCCATTCATTCGTTCTGAGAACGGTTCCAATGTTAAATTATCTACACTTGTTAATATTTATAATGAAAATGACAATAAAAAAATATTCGATGATGATTCTGGCAGAATCGTATCGAATAATTCCTCATTCAGGTAGAATAAATAATTTTTTTGATAATTCAGCATTGCTATAATTCATTTTAATTTGATTTAATTTAATTAACTGTATTTATTGATTTCGCAGGGTCATTGGAGATCTTTTTGACAAAAGATTCGATGAAAATCCATCAAAGGATAAAGATACTCGTATTTTATGGCGAATAAATCGAATGAAACCTGCGAGAATTTTACGAAAATTATTCCCAAAGCCTGTTGGAACGCCTGATTGGTGGGGACAAAGCACTGAAAGATTTTTATTTATTGATGAACCAAAAACTCCGGCTTATCAATTTGTAATAGAAGCGAAAAAAAAATTTTCAAATATAAAATAAATTGAATTTTTTATTTATATTCATTATATTTTTTTTCGTCATTTTTCAGCCGAATCCCGAGTGTAGTAATGTAATTTTACGTTGCACCAGTGGCTCAAGACTAATTAAAATGTTACCAAGTCCAGAGTGTCGACAGACTTGCAAACGTTCAGCTGTAATTTTGTCTGCGGGTCAAACACGTAATTAAAAATAAAAAGAACATCACAATTAATTAAACAAATGAATAAAAAAATTTTAATAACTAAATTTGTTTCAATTTAATTTCAGTATGGTATAATTGGTGGTACTGGCGGCCAATGAGTTTGCCAATTTCAAATTCAACAGAAATATCAATAAATTACTTGACTTCATTCTGTTGAAAAAGAAAAAAAAAGACTTGCATTTTTTTATTATTATTATATTTGTTCATTTTAATTTTGATTAAGATCATGTTTAAATAACTACAATCTATACTTTTGTAATTGATAAATAATATACACTTTGTACAGAATGCATTACAAATTATTCTCACCTTGACAAGATAATTAATCTACAATTGTTCCCTATAATTGGTGAATAAACGCAATTAATATTTAGTCAAATTTATCACGTAAATTTCTTTTGAATAATACTGGAATTAATGATACAAATGCAAATATACATAAAATAATTATACTAGTCCATGACCAAGCATCACTGGATGATGTTAATTTATTTAACGTTTGTCCAGCTTGAATGGCAACAAATGATGGTGGAGCAACACCAAAAAATGTTCCAACTGCAAATGGAACTATTGGAACGCCAATAACTGGACTTGCTAAATTAATAAACCAATTTGGTAACAGCGGTGTCATTCGTAAAAATAACATATAATTTAATAAATTATCTTTATGTTTAATAATCATCAATGACCATTTATTTGCGCGCTCTGGAAAATATTTAAATAATAATTTACGGCCCAGCAATGATGATAACATATAACAGAGACTTGCACCAATAGCACTGCATGTGCAAACTAATAATAATGCTATTGCAAATGGAAATAAATATCCCGATAAAATTGATAAAAATATCGAGCCGGGAATGGCAAAAGTTTGTAAAAAAATATATGTTATAAATAATCCAGCTAAAACTTCAAAGTAATATAAATCTTTATATCTTTCCAATAATTTTCCAAGATTTTTTGCGTCTTCGATGTCAAGTGGTAGTCTTAAATGTTGATTTTCGCCTCTGAAATATAAAGAAAATTAATAATTTTTTTTTTAATTCATTTTTTTAAATTAAATTATTTATTTACTCACTCTTCTAGCTCTGGGAAATTCGCATAAATATAACCTAAAGCAGTGATAGAAGTGAGGAAAATTGTTCCAATAATTATAATTGCTTTCCCAGTAGAAACTCCATTTTCATTCACAGCTTCTGCGAAATAAAATTAAATAAATAAATATACATATAAAAAATACAACGTATTAAATAAGGTTAGGATATAGAATATATTAGAAAAAAAAAAACAAATATGATCAATTGTAATATAAAAAATAATACCTGATTTTTTGCTCTGCATTTTTGTGCACATTTTTTTTCTATTATTATATTTTTGTTAGATACAATTAATAAAAATTAATTATTCTTGCATCTGATTAAGATTAAGATGAAGATGAACAAAAGAAATATATATGCATGAATAAAATATTACACTAAAAGTGAAAACATAAAAAATAAGCAATGAAGAGAGTGAATGACTTTCAAAAATTACAAATTCCAGGCACTCTTTGAAATAATGCATCCGTAAATGTGTTAATATGTATTATAAGTATAATAATATATTGCCAGGGTGTTTTATATCTCAGATTGTTCGAAAAGATAAAGCTTGAAGGAGGGAAAGAGATGAAAACAATGTGACTTTTTTCTCGTGTGTAATATTTTTTCTTTCAGTTTGCTCAATGACTTTGTATAGTTAAGAATTTGTGAGCTCTAACCTAACCTCACTTTTTTTTTTTCTTACATCCCAGCGTATATTTACTATCTTTGTTGTAATAGTTGCCTTTCGCCCTCTTTTCTCTCTCTCTGATTTGTATTTTACTTCGTGGCCGTTATTTGTGGGCGGAAATTATAGTAAAGTGAGAGAGAATAAACCAGTTGAACTAGTCTTTGGCGCAAACGCGACGTGGAACGACGTTGAAAACTTCTTGACCGATCGGACGCCATTGCCGGTTCTTTAGACTCAATTTTATTTCAATTTCTTTATTTTTCATCTTATATTCTGTCCCTTTTTCTCTTTTTTAATCTTCAACGAACGCTCATTGCTCTTGTGTTTGCAGAGACGACAATTATATTTTTTTAAATTACATTCTCTTTGTTATTTTGCTCCAGCAATTATTCATATAATTACTTCTACGATTAAAACTATATTTTTTGATTTTCGATATATTTTCTTTGTAAAAATAATTGTGTTGCAGGTGATTATTATAATTGATAACGCGGGGAAATTGTTTGGGTTTGAGGGTGAAAATATGAAGGAATATGATATAAATAATAATAGTTTGAAAATTTAATTTTTATTATGAATTATTGTGCGTTTTTTTTTTCATGATTCATGATCGTTAAATGCACAAGTGATTTATTAACAAGTGACACTTTCCTATATACAAAGTGAAGATCAAGACAAGTATACACATATATATACATATACATGTATAAATAAATAAATAAAAAAAAAAAAACAGAGAAACGTTTAAAAAAGCGATTGAATTTTTATTGTTGAATGAATTCAAAATTAGAATTATGGCTGTGAATAAATTGCAGAAGGCAACGTAAGTATATTATCAATATATTATTTGTTTATTTAAACTTGAAAAAAAAATTAGTTTACATGTTTTATTTATGTTTAAATTTATTTTGATTTTTTTAAATAAATTTCTTTTTACAGAGATTGGAATGTCTGTGGAATTTTTTGAAAGTATCACATGTGCGTTTGAAGATTTTTAATTAGTTCTCATTCAATAAAAGAGAAATCAAGTTTTGCAATAACATATAAACATTGCAATATCAATTTATATATACGTACATATATATATAATTTATTTTTTGTTGATAAATATGATTTTAAATTATCCAATTGCAATTTATTCCGACGACGTAGATGATATCACGTATTAACTGCGGATGTAATTACGACGCCGGTACATATATATATGTATACATATGCATATATGTATGTAAATATAGTTATATATATTATTATATGTATTAAAAACCGGAAGTGGAATCGTGGTGGCCAGAGTTGTACGGTGCTATTGCGTTTATAAAATTACTATCAAGGTCACACTCATTCACAAACAGGAGAAAAATTTTTCCAACTGTTAAATGACGAAAATAAATATGTGAAATGAATTAATAATGAATTAATGTTACAAATTGAATTTTAAATATCGTGGAAATGAATTTTAATTTTATTTCGGATTTTTTGTTTTAATTTTTGTCCTTGAAGGAAATTTTTTAAGTGGGTAAAAAATGTGGGCGTGAAAAATGAAACTTTATTTTTTCTTTGATATATTTATGTATAGTAGTTTTGTTTTTATTTCACTTCCGGGACTGCCTTCATGTGTGTATGAATGAATGAAATTTGTTGAGAAATATTGAATGAATTATTATTTTTTTTTTCTCATTGACTTTATTTTTTTTAAAGGTGATGCCGAGTAAAATAAATTCGAAGCTATTGACAGTGAGCCTATTGTTGCTTAACTGCTCAATTTTTCAAACAAGTGAATCAATTCCAATTTGTAAATCTGGCTTTGAATATTGGTCGGACATACAATTATCATGTACACCATGCACAAAATGTGCGCCAGAATTTACAATCAGTCCATGTGCTATACACAAAGATGCCATTTGTGGTCCACTATCAGCACTCGAGCTCGATTGGTCATTTTCAAACAGCAAACGCAATATAAAAACATTAAAAGATGAAATAAATCAACGTGATAACGAAAATAATAAGCTCTGGCAATTTTCTGAAATGGAAATTTCTCCAGTAGCATTGAGACAATTAAATGACGATAATCCATCGGAATTTAATGAGAAAAATGATGAATTATTTAATTCGTACAATGAAAGAGAATTAAATTATGCCAATAATATTAATAATAATAAATTGTCATGGGATTTACAAACGAGTGCATTGGTGCTTGCAGTGTGTGCTTGCATAATATTTTTCCTTGTTGCCGGATGCTCTGCTATTATTTACATGCGACAATGGCGACGAATGAAAAGAAATTTTGAACCAGGTAGAAAAAACCATTCTTCAAATGAATAAAAAAAAAAATTACTAATCAATATATCGAGAAAAAATCTCTTTTCTCTTCATTAAAATGACCGACGCGAATCTTCTTCAATACTTTGAATAAATATATTTATTGACGCCGACATCTACACATGCCGGATGTGTTTGTATCTATTTATCAAAGAAAAAATTTTGAAAAAAGTAAAAATAGCATAAATAAAATTATAAATAAATTTGTTTCATTCTATTTAAAAGTAATGAAGTTATTTCGATGGATTTTCGGGCCTTTTTATTTATTCAAAGATGTGAATTACGCTCTTAATATAATACTATATCGACACCTGATATGTTTATTCTGAGAAAGAGTCGTGGGTGTAATTTAAAAGCAACAAAGGAGGTGCGTCGTTCATAGAAACACATATGTGTTGAGAATATATCGATGTACACACATCAGACATTTACTTTCCGTTCGATTACACCAACAAATAATTATATTACTAAATCAAATAATAGTTCCTCAGTAGAAAAAAAATTAAATAATAAATTAATATTCTATAAAAAATTAAATATCAATATTTTATTTATATTGATGACGAAAAAAAATTTAATCCTGCAATACAATTATTTATTTATTTATTTTATTATTCCGAGCAGAATTATAATCGCATCACGTCGATCAATTGTTGTTGTGGGAATTGATCTCGCAAATAAATCTTGCGGCAAAAATTCTAAGCATATTTTTTATACTGTATGCAATACAGTTCTAAAAAAAAATAATAAGAAATAATGAAGAAAATTTGTTTATTATTTACATCACGTATTTAATGTGATTGTATTAATTTATTTATTATAATTATTTAGCCGGCCTTGAGGAAATATCGGCAAGATTAAATTTAATGGTAAAAGCCGAATTGGCGGAATTGACTGCAGGTGCACCATTGAATCCTGGTGATCCCGAAATACGATGTCAATATCTTGAAAAATTACTCGGTAAGGTTTAAAAAATTCATTTATAAACAGTTTAATTTATTTTTTATGTTAAATAATGTTTTGAATGAGCAGTCGAATGCCCTCGAGAAAAGAAAACGGTTAAGCGCAATTCGTGATTTGAATTATTGATAAAAGTATTTTTTTTTTTACGATTGTCATTACGTATGGCTGTGGTATTTAAAGTTTAGTATGTGTTGCAATAGATTAAAATAATTTCATTCACTAAAATTATAAATATTGATGAGAAGTTATAAAATAAAAATTTTTTTTTGCCTTGCTTGAATGATTGACTGTACGTACTTGATGAAATAATGATTACTATTTTCTCTCTGCTTACTGTCTACTATATAATATTGTTCGCAGACCGGAAACGAGAAACCCCGACAGTGGTGACCGACAACGGATGGCCGGATACAGGGGGAAATTTGTACATCGAGGAGGGAGCTAAATCTACGAGATGTAAACGTGCACAAATAGCACGAATTCATCATAACATTGAGAGCATACTCAGTCACAAAGCCATGATGAATCGTGAATGATACAGAAATAAAATCATAGAGAAGTAAAAAATGAAACGAGTAAAAAGAAAAATTGCTAAATAATTAAATGAAAGAATGGAAAAAAAAAATTATTTTACATTTTTTTAAAATAATCAAATAATATTCTTATGACATTTAATTATATATAAAAAGTATTTTATTATTTTTTTTCTTCTTTGCACTGTTTAAAAACAGCAATTATCTATGTGAAACTATTTATTATTATTATTTTTTTTTAAACATTAACAATTGTATTAATAAATTAATAAAACACCATGACGCCATTTATATTAAATTGCAGAATTTTTTTTTCTCGCTTCTAAGTTTGTGTTTGAAATTTAAAAAAATATTAATTTCAATTACAAAATTAAAAACAAATAAAATGAGAAATATTTTTGCAACTATGTTTACACATGAAATAATTTCGTTTTTATTTTTTTATACATAATTTCTATTTTGTATTTGTACCCATTACACCTTTTTTTTTTTTTTTAATAACATCAACAATAATTCATTCAATTCTTACACAGTTAAATATAATTTCCTTTTTTTGTTTTTTATTATTTAAACTTAATTTAATTTTTTTTTATTTTGCTATTTAAATTTCTTTTAGTTAGACAAAATCAGAGCAAGATTTGTGTGAATGCGTGTGTGTGTGCATTTAATTTTTCTAGCCATTGCATTCATCATATTTTCGTAGCAGGTTTTTTTCCTTCATTTATTCAATTTTTTTCTTCTCTTTTTTACTCTTGTTATAAACTATTTTACACGTACGTACATATATATATTTTTTCTCATATCTTTGTAAACATGATCACAGAGTAAAGCTTTCTATTTAATCATTTCTTTTTTCTTTATTTTGTTTCTACAGATAATTTTATCTATTTTTTTTTTTTCATCATTTCCAGGCACTTTATATTTTTTATTTCAATTTTATCTTATTTTTTCCCCTCAATTATCCATCGTACAATCGACACAAAAATATGATGAGCACGCCTATATATTTATTCAAATTGAACCCCCAAAAATATGAAAAATAGAACGAAAAAAAAAAAATCTATATATTTGTTTATACATTAAATTAAATCATACGCCATCGTCATTTATTTATTCACCATTGAATTTTTTTCTTCATTTGCATCAATAAAAATCGTGCTATCATTAAAAAAAAAAATCATGTAAACAAATAAATGTTTACTAGTACGTATATATACATATATATTAATCAACTATTATAATATTAATTTCACATATTTTTATATCTTTATCCTTTCATTTCAATTTATTTTTATAACTGCGGTATTTTTTCCCACATGGTTTTTCTCATTAATTCTTGGAATGCACGACAATAAATTACTTAAGAGTTAATAAATAAACTCTATATATATAATATTAAATAGTTTTGTTTCTTATTTTCATTGCGATATACAGCATAATTTTTTTTTTGTTCGAATTAAATTAAAACTACTAAAAATTCATGTTGAAATTTTTTTCTCAACACATTCTTTAATTTTCTTCTTCGCGATGTAATTAAATATTCTTTTTTTTAAATTGTTTCAATATATATGAGGAAAGTACGTGTTTATTTATCACCATTTACACTAATTAATTCGCGTTTGTGTATTCATTTATTTATTTGTATGTATGGGCGTGTTCTTTCCCAGCATAATTTTTCTTTTCTTTTTTTTTTAATACTCATTTTGTACAAATATTTTTATATAAAATATGTTTAATTGAATCGGAGGCATTAATGTGAATTTAAATATTTTTCCGTCTTTGTTTCGAACTATTTTATCAATTAATTTAATTTATATTTGCGTTCAATATGATTTTTTAAAGCCGCAATTGTACATCGGATTTATTTTTAAAGCCTCCACTGCCGCATAAACTTTTATGTGCTCTGCACACATTTATTTATTTATTCATTATTTTCACGGCACTTGGGTATTACCACATAAATATTTATATATATATATATATATATATAATTATTATTTTAATAAAACATTTAAATTGAACTGAAATTAATAAAAAATATCGTGCAGTATAAGTGAAATGTTTAATTAATTAAAATTCTTTTTTATTATTCATTTATTTTTTTTTTTACTTTTTTTTTATCGGTCAAGTACTAATGCACTAAACACCACGAAATATTTTTCTTTCTTTTCATTCATTATTTATAATTATTGTGCATTGAACGATATTTTTCAAATATAACTTAATTCAACATTTTCGTGGCTTATCTGATAAATAAAAATCAATAATAAAGTTGTTATCATTAATTTTCTTTCCTCCATTCTTCAATATTGATTTTTTAACGTAATAATATAATTTATAAAATTATTTATAATGAATTTAATCAGAATTCCGGATCCTGTTAAATTTTCATTTTTTCTATCGCGTGCAATTTCTATTTCTCACTAAATTTTACTAAATAAAATAAAAATTATAATCTTAAATAAATAGAGCTCGGAATAAATTGTTTAAATTCTCATTTTCTCCCATATTTTCATTTCCACCATGTATGATCTGTATATGTAAAAGCTCTATCGGACGGATTAAAATTCTCGCATCGGTAAATAATTACTTAACAATTGGACAAGTCGATACAATAATAATAATAATAATAATAATAATAATAATACATAGATATATATATTTGTTCCTCGATTTACTAAGTATATATAAAAAGGCACAATTTTTAATTTTTTTATATTTATCAAATTCAAAGCAAGAAAAAAAAAATATCCAATTATTTTTATTCATTAAAATTTCATTTTTTTTTGTCTCATTGATGGCTTTTGCTTAATAAATGTGAATTAAATTGATAAAGATTGCAGCATTGTTCACCACAAATATTGCATTTCCATGGATTACTCTCGCTGTGACAGCCTTTGTGCAAAAAATATAATGTCTGATCAGGAAATGTTATTCGACAATAAGTGCATTGTAAACCTGAACGTGGATCAGGTCGCGTTGATGTTGCTGGTTCACCACGTGAATTAATTGTACCGTTATTATTATTATTATTATTATTATTATTATTACTAATGTTAACACTGTGACTGTTGATAGTTGTGTTGGATAACTTACGTCGTAAATCATCGCGAAGTAATGATTTTAATGGTGACACTTTTATCAATGATGGCAGTGGTAAATTGCTTGATGTTGCACCGCCAATGTTGACACCACTGCCATTATCGTCTAATCCATTTGTGTTTGGCTCTTGCTTTATTGGTATTAGCGATATCGATGGGGTTATCGTGTCATCGCCACCCCCAACTCTGAAATAGTTATGAAAATTGGTTAAATATTTTAAGAGAGATGAGGATAAATATATAAATGATCAACTATTTTTTTTTCTTCAAACTGTTCAACTAACCGATGAACTGTTGAATTTATTGACAATTGATGGTGATGATGATGAAGATGATGATGACTGCTGCTTGGTGCATTACTATTACTATCAGCACTCTGTGGACTATTTGGACTGTCGCCATTTAATGGCGCTGGACTTTGATTGCGCTGATTTGACGATTGATCATTGGTATATGGAATTGATATCTCAACGTGCGGTGTTAGGAAATGCATTGGTGGCGTTGCATTATCAGCTGAACGATTACCAGTGCTGTCACCACTGTCTGATAAAGGCGCTGATGGCATTGCTTCACCCGGCGAACAATTATTCATTAATGAACTTGAACTATTTGGTCCTGGATTGTCTAAATCTATTCCGTGTCTTGAAAAAATAAAAAACATTCACTTAGAAATTTAATTATATATTTATCAGATGAATGTAAAAATTTTTTTTTTTCTTTACCTATTAAAAAAATGCAACCTCAAACATTTCATTGTTGCGGCACGATAATTGCATAATGGACATGACTTAACCATGTCATGTTGTCCCACATGTTCATTTTGGAAATGTGCACGCATTGCAATTTGTCGTTGAAAGCCACGATTACATATTGGACAATGATAAGGCAATGTTTTTGAATGCGTTGTAAAATGTTCTGCCAAATGATCTTTACGAAAAAATCGCTTTTGACACACCCGACATTCATACGGTTTTACCCCCGTGTGTCTCATCTACAATAAGACAATTAAAAAAATTTTATTTCATCATTTAATTATTAATTAATGTTAAAACTATTTTTATTTACCTTATGTCGTCGCATATTTGCGCCATTGGAAAATTTCATATTACACACATCACACTCAAACATTTTTCTATGTGAACGATGTCCTGAATGACTACCCTCATCATTATCACCATCATTATCGTTATTTTCATTGCCTTCCACGCTTTCATTACCCACCGAACATTGATCTTGATGGGCGCAAAATGCCGTCTTATTTATAGTTTCATAATTATCACATCTGTCGCATCTACGAAAAACAATTTGATTCAATAAATTAAATTCAATTAAATTCATCTATACGGTTTAATTAATTAATCTAAAAATATTTTGTTGATAAATTATTTAATTTGCTAACCTGAATACAGGTACTGCACCATCGCTACTGTCATAATTTGTATTTAAGGCTGCTTCGTTATCACCATCCATTTGTTCATCATCACGATTATTGTTGTTGTTGTTGTTGTTTGATGAATCACCTGGTTCTGGATGCATTGAGGAGTGAGAATCTATCTCGTTTTCCCCACTTCCAACATCATTTCCATTTGACATTATACTGAATTTATTAACTTCGTCATTTACCTTCAACAAAAATGAAAAATTCAATATTAAATATAAAATTATTATTAAATGCCAATAAAAATAATAAAAATAAATAATCCTAATGTTGACGTAAAATTGTTGAATATAATCTATAAATATTCACTAAAATTATACATGTGGGTAGTTGTTTTAAATATCATGAAGGCAGTCAACAATCACATTAATTAAAAAATATGAAACAATTAAAAAAAAATGTTTAAAGTTCCATTAATATTTTGTTGTTTTCATCATTTTTACACACACCCACACACCTTCAATACTATCAACACATGAAACCTGTCTCATTCCTGTGTCAAAGAAACTCAACAAAAATGGAAATAAATACTACAGTGTGCAAAAGCCAAACTAGAATAAATAAAAAATAGAAGAAATAAATTCTTTGTATCCACATTACTTTTCCATCTATATGTATATATATATATATATAATACATAAATGTGTGTATATATAGTAAATATAAATGTGGAATATAGGCAAAAGTTATTCGAGAGCAAGGTGCAATGGTACGAGTTATTACCCAATGCTGAGAAGATTACGGCATAGAAACACCTGGTGGGTAAGAGCGCAATGCCAGGAGTGCACTGCACTTTGTCCCAGTTTTCGACTGAATCCGTCACGAGTGACGTAGTTTTCGCGGCTTTTCCCTGTGGAAATATATATACATGTATCCATATAATACACATATATATATATATGAATGACACACACATAGAAAAATAGCAAACGACGTATGACATGAACTATATTGACGTTCACTTTAAACTAATTTTTTCCAAGAACAAAAAAGCAATTTTTCTTATACACTTTTCCTTCATTTGTTTAATATATACAACAATAATGATAATAATAATAATAATAATAATATACGTATATAATTAAATTATCCCATGAAGATTATAAATTATATTTAGATGTTATTAATTATCAGTTTAATACGTGTATTATATTTTTATTTGTTTATTTAATTTTTGTGTGCTCGTAGAGATTATTTTGTATAGATTGCGTAAATTTTTATTATAATTTAAATGTTTTGTAAGGGATTTTGTAAGATGTGTTAGTAATGTAGAGATTTATTTTGGATGATTGTGGAAATTGTTTATTGCGTTGTGATTTATTTATGGGATTAATGAATACTTTTTGTTAGTGTATAATAATTTAGTAGAGAGATTGAATTTTTATATATACCGTGTGTGATTAAATCCATACGAAAAAATAAGCTTATGGACATGGAAGATTTTCCACACGACGTTGCTAAAGCGACGGGAGAATTTTTTTTGATGTTATTTCTTCATCCAACACGTGATTTTAGTCACATCAATTGCCGTAAGTACGAGCGCTGTAAGTGAATTCTTTTGGCGCGAAATATTTGAAATTATAAATTCTCCAATTTTAATTTTTATTATTGAACTTGTTGAGATTTTTAAAAATAAAATTTATATTTTATTTTTAGGATATATATTTGATATTTAGCAAAAACGTTCAACAATTTTGATACATTGAAATGTATATAAATATAATAAACAAATTTTCTATGATATTTGATAATGATCATATATGAATTAACAAAAACAAAAATAAAAAATGATGGAATTATTATATTCTTTTGAAGAATTTCATTTTTTTTTTTTTTTTGTAAATGATTTTTCGTTTTTTTTTCATTCTCATATATAAAATTATATATATATGTTAATAATTAATGAATTATATAAATGCATATTTTAATAAAATAACATTTAAACTTCGTAATAATAATAATCTGTGGGTCGTGTATCAACAATTCTTAAATATGGCGATGTGTCTGGTATCATTGACATATCAACTTTAGTCTTATGTATATTTATTTCAAGAATTATGCTATTTGTACGTTGCTTCGTTATTTCAATGGCCTTTTCAATTGTTTGATTGGTAATTGAACAACGAAATAAATCTAAAGTCGTAAGATTTGGCGCTAATGATATCAATTTCATTATTCCTGGATCAATAATATTTTCACATCGTGCGCATTTCAATACTTTTAAATTATAAAAATTACCAAATGGTTCATTAGTAATTTTGTCAAGTCTATTTGCAATTAATACCTCCAATTTTTCCAACGATGCAAGATTAGAAATTCCAACATCTGTAACTTCTTTACACGATGATATATTTAAATATTTAAGTTGCTTTAAATTATTTGAAATATTAATTAAAAATATATCGTTGATCATTAAATTTCTTCGTAAACATAAACGTTCTAAATTCTGCAAATTAAATAAATAATTGATTGATGATATTACTCGTCCTGGTGTGTTGAATAAACTTAAATCAATAATTGTTCGTTTTTCACCAATTATTCCCAATGTTGAATTGTCAAAACGATTAAACGGAAACATTTCAAGTACACGTAAATTATTAAATTTTCTTAATGCTGCATTTAAATAATTTGGATTTAAATTTCCCCATCTAATTAAATGTATCTCTTCAATTGCATCGCCTGGTAAATATTGCAAACATTTTCCACTTAAATCCGTGTGTCCAACTAGTCCACCAACTGATAAATATTTTAATTTTTTTGTTGCTCTAAACAATTGCGATAAATGATCCTCGCATTCTAATTTAACGTCTGTCATTATTAATTTACTTAAATTCTGATAATTATTACGTAATGATCTTATGTCTGATGTTGATAACCAAAATTTATCAATGCCCATGAGATTAATGCACTGTAAATTTGGACAATATTCACAAATAACTGACATTGGTTTGTGATCAGAATTCAATGGCCATTGAAGTACATTTAATTGTTTTAAAAATTTACCACAGCGAGTTAATACGTGTTTAACGATATCCAAATTATAATTATTACTTTCTTCAGGTAAACCCCACGTACTTTTTTTCACGTCCAATATTCTCACTTCCTTCCATGACTCTTTGCCCAAATTTCGCCATCGTTTGCAAACTATTAATTCATATAAATTAATTTATTGTCACATATTTAATTATATTTATTCATTCATTTTTTTTTACCTCTTTCACTTCGAATTCTATCAGCAATTGGTAAAAGTAAAAATATTTCAATAATACAGTCATCATTGAGAATATTGATACAAGTTTTGTCAATAACATTATCCTCCATTTTCTCTGTAATTTAATTAATATAAATAAAAAATTACTTGAAATATTCATTTGTATTGCTCTATTAATTTTTTTTGCTTAGTTATGGTATTAATATATGAATATTTACATACCCATGTTGATTAATAATGTTGTAAGGTAAAAATACTAGTTAAAAAATTGATGAATTAAGTAATGAAAATATTTGTCTTCATTGGCTTTGATCATATGGGATAAAAAATAATTTTTTCGTTCCAATTTAATTTTCAACTTGCGAATTTATTCGCAATGGTTGGTAGAAAATTATATTACGCATAGTGATGATGGCGACGATGTACATGGACACATCGATAATTTTTTCTTTTGCACAATCCCCCGAGCCCCGAGGGGAGGAAATAACAAAGTTTGTAAATTAAATAATCAGAGGGAGCAGTAAACGTGATTAAACAAAATGGCGGCGCTTAGGAGATTGTCGGGTTTGTTTGGTGCTGTTAATAATTATTATTTAAAACCAATTACGTCGATAGTTAATAACAATACATCGTTATCAGGTAAGTTATAAAATTATTTTATAATTTTGTAAATTATTCATTGACTTGCCATGGCAAGTTATTATTATTATTATTTTTTTTTTGAGGTTAGTCATGGAAAGTGTAATAAATTTAAAAATATTTTTTAGCTCAAAAAACGTGTCAGTTTCAACAATTTCGAGATTTTAAAACGTTTTTACCATGGCTTCCTACAGATAGGGACATTCCTATGGAAGTTCCTGAGTTGACTCAAGAAGAGGAAAAATTATCAAATGGTAATTGAATTTTTTATTCTATCATTTCAGATGAAGTTATTCTTTTCAATTAATTTTCATTTACTTACAGATATCTTGAACATTATTAATAAACAATTGGAAACGAATACACAGAGTCGATTATTCGCCATTGTTTCAATTAGTGGCAAACAATTTAAAGTTACTGAAAATGATATTGTTATTATTCAGGGTTATTGGCCACCGAATCCAGGTGATAAATTAAAATTAGAAAAAGTATTGTTAGTTGGTGGAACAGATTTTTCATTGATTGGTCAGCCACTTCTTAATCGTGAAATGGTTAATATTACTGCTACTGTTATTGAAAAAACATTTTCACATACGAAGATACGATTTCGAATGAGAAAACGAAAACAATATCGTCGAACAAAATGTAAGATGATTTTTTACTCAATTTAATCTTTTTTTTTATCACGAGTTCTAATATTTTTCTATTATTTTCAGTCGAAAGAACCCAGCATACAATGGTGAGAATTAATTCCATCGATGTTCAAGCACCAATTGACGTTAAAAAAGAAGTCGAAGGCTTAGATAGAATTTATTAAAGTCAAAAAAATTAAATGCAATCGTGGCATTTATTCTTTGTAAATAATTTAATATAAAGTAAACTACTGAGAAAAAATAAAAAACCCTTCATTTTTTATTTATCAGTCATACATATTTATAAATACGAATTTTAATATTAGACAATTGTTAATTTATTTAATGGTTACAAATCTTTGAAAAAATCTGATGGATTATTAATTTTACTGCTTGGCAAATTGTATTTCATTTGAACTTGTTTACCACCTTTTATTTGCTCCTGTAAATTCATTGTTTCGAAATATTGAACATTCCAAAATTTAATTAAATTATCGTGAGATGATGAAGCAATTAATGTGCCATTATTCGACACATCAATTGATTCAATTGGGAAATTATGCTGTCCAACAATTCCAAGTCGTCGATGTGGAAATAAACTGTATGCACGTAAATTACCGTCTTCACCACCAGTTATCACAACATTATCCGTTATTGGTACCATACAATTAATTGCTTTCTTAGTTAAATTTGGAAATTCATCGGAATGGTAACCGAATTCACCCCAATTAAATAAATACATTTTTCCCTTGCTTGTGCTTGCTAATATTTTTGTATCATTTTTAAACAAACCAAGTGATGTAAATTCTTCATCGTATTCCTCAGATTGACAATGCAATTTTCTAGCTGGTATATTTATTGTTGTTATCGATCCATCTCCACTGCCACAAACTAAATATTTTTTGTCATCATTTGTTAACATTGTGCTCACGTAATCATTCATTTTTTTCAATGAAAATTCACAAGTTTGTGATTTTTGTCGCAAATCCCACACTGTAACAAAAAAATCCATACAATTTTTTTTCTTACCAGACAGAATTTTATTTTATTTAATTTTTTTTTTTTCACTTACATTTTACAGTTCCATCCTCATCTCCAGTTGCAAATGTGTCTTCAGACAGCACAGTAATGGTATAAATAGGAACACTGCATCAATTAAAAATCAAGAAATGAATAAATGATGAAAAAAAAATTTTTAATCATAAAATTTGTATCTTACTCGTGAGCAGCGTCGTAACTGGCTTTTAATTTTTCTGTCTGAACATCTGTGATCATAATAGACTTGTCTTTGGATACAGAATATAAAATCTCACCGTCATTACTGAATTTTAAATCACGACAAGCTTTTTCGTGCAATTCAATTGTCGACACAAGATTCGTTTCCTCATTATTATATTTATATCTAAAAAAATTCCATTAAAAAAAATTATAATCATCTATTATGATCAAGGATATGGTTATCAAAGATGATGGTTAGAGTTAAATATTTACTTACAATAAAACATCTCCATATAAATTACCCAATGCAATTAAATCATTTATTGGATGAAAACATAATCCACCAACATAATCATCAATTGATATTGCTGGTGGATGTTCACGATGAAGTTCTTTTGATGCATTTATTGCTTTAACCAAATCATCTTCCTCTTGCTCATTGGATTTTTCATCATCTTCATTTATTTCTGATTGCTCTGAATCACTTTCTTCCTCTTCATTTTCAGATGAATCTACATCCATGCTAACATCTGAATCGCTATCATCATTTGTAATTAAAATTGTATCTTTAATCATTTTGTTTTGATTTATTATAAATTCCTTACTCCGTTTCTTAACCTCAAACTTCTCACGTGTTGTATCAAGATGTTTTCGTTATAAATTAATTAATTTAAAATGGCGTTAGAGGATAAGGGAATAATTAAACAAAACTGGTGTCGCCATCTATAAATACATAAAATATATCAATGTAAAAACAAAAATTAATTTTGTTTTCTCTCTCGATCCCAATTATTGCTCTCTACATATGATTTCATAATAAAAAATAGAACATAAAATCACAATGGAGGAGTAAAAAAAAATTAATTGATATATATACATATATCAATAATTGAATTTCTATTATTAATTGTGCTCTATTGTTTATGTATATTTCATATTTTTACAGTCATTTTTTTATATTTTATTTGTGGAAAAATTTGTATAGAAATTATTATTTGATTTTAATTTAAAAAAATGTTTGATATAAAAATATGGTTGATTATGAGTGTTAATTTTTTATTCTACTTAACAACAACAATAGCTACGAATAATAATAATGTAGATATTGTGCTGGAGAAAGTAAGTGAATAATAATAAACAATTGAAATTTAATGAAAAATAAATTGAGGTTATAATTTTTTACATTTAAATTGTATTTATTTTTCGTCTAATTTTTTGTTCTCAGAGAAATAATAATTGTTGTTTAGACATAGTAAAGAGAGCAATAAATGATAAATCAATGGGAAATATAATGACTGTTGCGGATGGAATAAATTTAAATACCGATGAATTATCAACAAATATTAAAGATCGTTTAACTGTTGAAAGAAATGCATATCCATACGTTGTTGCACGAAAAGGAGTTAGTTCCAGTAGTATATCAGCTAGAAAAGGTGTTGACAACTCAATAATAACCACTGAAATACCAGAAAAAATTATTTATTCATCAACAGAAAGTGAAAAGCAATTTAATGATAATAAAAATACAATGGAAAAATTAATTTCAGTCAATGAGACGACACAAATAAATTCAATTAAAAATTCAACTGATATAAATCCAACTGCTGTTCCAATAATAAAACATTTAAATACAACTAAAAAGAAATTTCGTCCAAAACCAACTGCAACAATTGGTGGAATTAATAATGATAATTCAAAGCCAATTGTTCATGGTGCACCAACAAAATCACCACCATTAGGAATGCCCACAAAAATTAATTATGTTGTACCAGTTATTATAACAATATTAATTCTTCCATTGTTTGTATTATCAATGATTTATATCTATAAAAATGGACGTGATTGTTGGGAAAAACGACATTATCGAAGAATGGATTTTCTCATTGACGGAATGTACAACGAATAAACAAAAAATCTAAATAAGATTAAAAAATATATAATTTTTATATTGATATTATTATTATTGATAATTATAATTGACAATTATTATTTGTACTATTAAATATATGTTTGATCACTGAATATTTGTGATTTTAAACATAAAAAATAATCTTTTCTCTTATTTTTTTCTATCTTGAGGTTGAATTCAATTTTTTATGTATGGTAATAAATCCCCAATTGTATTTGTATAAAAATCAGGTAATAATTCATGGTGTTTAGACTCATTTGACGATTTCCATGCTTCTAATTGTGTTAATTGAGTGCAACCAGTTAATACAAGCAATGTTTTAAATCCACAACGTTTTCCGAATAAAATATCGGTATTTGCACGATCACCAATCATTAAAGTACGCTTGGGATTTATTTGATAATTATTTTCTAGCATTTTTGCAGCATATGGTGATGGTTTGCCCATTATAATAGGCTGACGTTCAGCACAAGTTTCAACGCATTTAACCAAACTTCCAGTGCCTGAAAATTAAATATTTTATGCATTAATTAAAAGGAAAAATTTTGTTCAATTGTTTAGCTGGATTTTTCTTTATGTTTACCTGGTATTATTATATTTGTTCCAGCTGGAAATTGTTCATCAGTATTTGTTGCAATGAACATAATGTCTTTGTTATTTAAATATGATGCAGCTTTTAATACTTTTAAATAATTAAAGTGTAAATCAAATCCAACAACAACTGCACCGACTTCTGGATCACATTTAACATGACTGAAATCAAAATCTTCTGATAATATTCCTTCTGGCCCTAGTCCAATGTGACCTATTCCAACTCTGTCCAATTCTTGTGCAATCCCTGGTAAAAAATAAAATGATATTATAGCATAAACATACAGTAATAATAAATGATTAAATAAAAAAAATGAATAGAATTAAAAAGTGAGGTTATAACTAGTATAAATTGAACAAATACAATTTTTTTTTATTAAAATATTCACCTGATGATCCAATTAAATATACTTTCTTATTGAATTTAATATCTTGCAGGTATTGAGCTACTAAATAAGCTGTAGATACAATACTGTCTTTCGTTGCAATAAAATTTAACATATGACATTTTTTCACAAATTCATCACGAGTTTTTGTACTATTATTTGTTACAAAAAAAACACGTTTTCCCAATTGTGTAAATGCATTTAATGTGTCAGCTGCATGTGGTATACTGTCATTTTTATTCCATAACACACCTGCAAATAAATTAAAAATAAATTAGAGTACAATTAATAATTTATCTAGTCAATTTATTGGTGAAAAAAAATTTTATTCATTATATTTACCATCACAATCCGACAAAACGGTGTCGAATGAATTTATAAATTCATTTATTTCATCCTCTTTCAATGATTTTAAATTAATTGTAGCCATTTTTCTATAAAAAAAATTATGTTTGGACTTTTTTAGTAAAATACTGAACAATTTTCCTTTCATACGAATTGCTAATATTTTATACTGCGTATTTAATAAATTTGCAATCTGATTGACGTCAGTTTATATTTATCTCATTGAATAATTGCTTATTAAAGAGATGAGATTGGAGAAAAGTAAAATTTTTCTGACAAAAGATGACCATGTGGAGAAAACGAAGTTTTCTATGTTATATAAATCAATTAATGCGCATGCTTGCACAATTTTTTTCAAATATCCCGCCAAGCTGTTTCTGTAATTCAAAAATGGCTGTCCATCATGGCGTCCATTTCCGGCGGAGAGAGACACCACACACACATTCTCCATCAACGTGCTTTCTAACCTAAAAAAATAATTAATTTAAATAAATTCGAAATTTTACTCGGCGAATTTTAAATAAATTATAAATGGGTTATACAACTGATGAAGAGCTTGAGAAGTTTACTAGTGAAATAGATGAAAGAGAAGTAAACACAACAACAGCATCAGACACACAGACAGAAGAAGAATTTGAGACAAAAAGTAAAAAATGCAAAAGTTTGCATAAATGCACTTATGCAGGTTGCAATAAATCATTTTGGAAACCATCAAGATTAAAGTGGCATTTACGACAACACACTGGCGAAGTATATAAATCAAAAAAAATTATTTTCAATGCCCTACAAATTTTTTTTAAGCATATAAATTACTAATTAATTTTTTACCTTTATTCTTTCAATTTTAGAGACCTTATAAATGTGAATTTAAAGATTGTGATAAGGCTTATACAACTTCGTCACACTTGAAACGACACTCGAGAACACACAATCCTATTCATGAATCAACAAAGTAATACATATATGTTTAAATAATTTTTATGAAATGTTATAATGAATTTCGTTGATATTTTAATTTATTTTCCATTTTTTCCAGGTGTCCTAGTTGCAAATTAACGTTGAAAAGCCGAGAAAGCTTTCGGAAACACTATCAACGTGTTCACAATAATAAAAATCGTATTTCATGCAAAGAATGTGGTGTGGTATTTCGTAAAAAATGTAAACTTGACGATCATATGGCAATACACAATGGCATAACGTCATTCAAATGCGAAAAATGTAACAGAATATTCTCGTCAATTTATTTAATGAGAAAACACGAAAAGTCTATGCATAATCGCGAGTTGAAATGCACAGAATTAAATTGTAATGAAGAATTCTTTCGCTATATCGACCTAAGAACTCATCGTAAAAATGCTCATCCACAAGGTACCAAATAAAAATTAATAAACAATTTTTTCGATTGAGTAAATAAATTAAAAAAATATTTTTTGTTGCAGAGTTTCGTTGTGAACAATGTGGAAAATGTTTTAGGTATAAAAGTAAATTAAAACAGCACATACGTACGCATGAATTATCAAATATACCATGTCCTTATGATGAATGTAAAAAAGTTTATTCATACAAATCGAATTTACAACATCATATAAAAACAAAGCATATGGGTTGCTTGTTTTATTGCGACTTGTGTGGTATTGGTGTGTCAGAAAAATCATCATTAATCAGACACATTAAATGTATTCATCAACGTGAAAAATCACCGGTTAAAAAACGTCCTAAAGTCGGTGAAGAACGTCTTCAACGTAAAGACGTAGGTCTACCACGCAAAAGTATGGTTACAAAATTAACCGGAATTATTTTACCTCATGATATTGAAAAACAAATTTTAAATCGCACAAGAACAATAGAATTAGCAGATCTAATACCTATTGACTGTTAATTGAGGTAAAAAATTCGTAAACAAAATTAATATTATATAATAAAATTAAAGTTCATTTTGTTCTTTTTTTTTTACTTTATTTTATTAATCAATATACGAATTATTTACAAAAGACATTTATATTAGATAAAAAAATTACTTCCATTACTGAATATGTTTTTTTTTTACTGTAATGAAGCAGGAAATTAACGTATTTTATTATTTTATTCTTGAAATGTTTTTAAAATGGATGAATGATTTTTTATTTTATTTAAGATGATAAATAACAAGAAAAAAAAATTGGAAAATGAAGACATTTATTGGTGATTTATTTGGCGAAGATATTCAGGTGCATGATAATGTTGCTGCGAGTGAGCCAATGATGGATGAATTGGTGGTGGGAAACATCTTACGTGCTCAACACTTGTTGAATCGCTGTCACCACTCTTCAAATATTTATTTAATACCGCAAATATTTGCGAATTTAATACTTGGAAACGTCGAATACGATCCACCATTCGTTTCAAATGCTGAAAAATGATAAAAAAACAAGTAAGCAATTTATTATCTTTACTACATTTTATTAAAAAGTAGAAAGTAGTAGATAATACTCACAATTCCTTTGACAACTTCGTCTTTACCGTCCACTCTTTGAACTCGCAAAATATGATAGCAAAAATCTAAAGCTTCAAAGCGTCTCTGTTGTCCAAGTAAAACAATCATAGCGCAACCTGCCCAATGTAAACCTTCACCAAATAATTCTTCAACTGTAAACTCCGTTTCGCCCACTGGTATACAATAAACAAATTGTAATGCGCTCCATAAACGATGAAATTCCGTGCATTCATCAACATTAATAACGCCATTAGCAGGTGGTGGTCCAACCCAAATTGGATCGTCTAAAAAGCTCTTCAAACGACTTAAAACAACTTCAAATATTGACAAACCACAGCACAAACGTTCGCGTGTTAATAAATCACCTTCTCGTGCAATCATTGCTTGTTTAGCTGTGCCCAATTTATCAACATTCGGAACAATTTGTAATGCCGCGTACTTTGCCTCTAAACGTTTTTGTTTAGTCTCAGGCTTTTCACCCTCTTTACAATGTGGTCGCGGTAAAATATTTTGAAATGGCGCAGCATGAAGTAAATCACAAACTTCCTCTTGCGACAATGATTGTTCCATCAATAAACAAAATAATATTGTATTACCAAATTCACGGAAATTATGAAATAATTCTGTTTTAGCATCGGGATATTGAACAATATCATTTAATTGTGCGTGATAATAACCAAGAACGCCCGGTGAACCATAGTCATATCTTGGTAATTTACAAACTTTTGGCATTGCCTCCATTAATGTCTTTGTAAATTGTAATAAGCTGCCTTGTATTAATGATTTAACAATCTTCAATAATTCCTCCATCACAACAGCGATACCTTGATAGCCCAATAATTTACACATTGTACGGAAATGATATGGTCCAACAAAGCCCGAATACTGTCCATATTGTGTATTGTATGCCAAATTTAATTGCTTACTTCCCCATGAATAATGGTGTGACATTTGTGGCGGTTTATCACGATGAACTGGTTGAACAAACTGTAAACCACGACATTTAACAAAACGATTTGTCGCTGCATTGTAACAATAATTTGGTAAAAAATCATAATTTAATTCCCAAAATACATGTAAAGTTATGCGTCCGTATGGTGCAAGAACATTATGATTAGCTTCACGAAACATCGCATCATATTCGTCCAATGCCAGCCATTTAGATAATAATTTATGTGTAAGTCGATTCACTTGTAGCAAACCCTCGAGTTCAATAACTCCTGTTATATCGCCAGATTCAAATTTACTAATTGCCAAATCTAATGATTTTTGCATGTCAGCATTTATTCTTTGAGTGATTAATTTATTTAAATCAATGCTACGTCCAAGCAACTGTACGTGACGTTGTTTTAATAATGTCTCATAGCGATTAGCTCTTGGATATGGCAATAAATATGCGCCAAGTGCAACACACTCAACGCGAAAACGTTTATCCAATAATATTGAAGCTGCCAATTGTTTATAATGCGCAAATATTTGCTCAGATAATTTATAAACAAATTGATCAAAGCATAAATTAACCTCGGCTTCAACTTCATCGTATAAAAATTGCTTACGAAATATTGTTAACGCATAAAGTGCACTGTCATTATATAAATCCAACGGATATAAAACATATTCCATCATTGATGGTTCTTTACTACGTAAAATATGATCAGTTAATATCCATGGCATTGACATTTCAATGGGAAATTGTATTCGTTTTTCCATTGTTATTAAATCACTGCATTCCTCATTGTGATGATGTCGCACTTGGCATTTTTGTATTTTTCTACCCATTGTCATTTCCAAATAAAATTCACGATACCATAATTGTGATAAATCACAACAATTTTGCAATGATTCACTGAAATTCAATAAATAACCCCAGTAAAAGCTTGTCTTGTGAAATTGATCAATTTGCATTAAATATTGTCCGTCAATGTCCTTTCTTAACGTACGTTTTCCGCCACTTTTATCAGCTATCAATGACTCTAACATTGTACGAACCATATATAATTGTGTTGATGACGGTCCGACATTACGTCGCGGTACTTTAATACCAAAACCATTGTCTGGATCCTTTTTTCCTTTTAATGCTGGATCGCTGAGCGGCTCAACGCCAAAATGCCAATCCGCGCATGTTTCTCTCACCGATACCAAAATACTACGAATTAAATCGCGTTTATTTTTAATTGCTTTACGCAATGGTTCGCGTAATATTAATTGAACAAAATCCTGCAATTCAGCATAAATATTACGCCGTATTGCATCGATAAAAACTGTTTCTATACGCGCCATCAATACTTGAAGACCCTTTATCATTGCAATAACTTCAATTAATGCAAATTTTTCTTCGTCTGTATAATTATAACGTGTTGCACGTTCATATTCTTCCGCTTCTTGCGGACATTCTTTATTCATATGATGATCAGTTGGATGAAGAAGTTTCCAGCTGTATAATTCCGTGACAACTGATGTCCATTGTGACAATAATTGTAATCCACGAAGGGCTAATTCAGATGTATCATGATTTTCACTGTCTGATCCACATTCTTTGTATGTTGTTGTAACTTCATTGCTGTATTTAGCTAATTCACTGATGTATTTAACGTGATCCTCACGTATTTGTGGTAAATGAACCATTAAATCTGCCTGAGGGCTCATACTATTGGCTGATGCTGAAAGTGGCCAACGCGATGCCTCAAAATGCTTTGAACGTTTTATATAATTAAATGGCGCTATTTGCATATCACCAAACAACGGTACAACCTCTAAATTCTTAAATATACGATCAATACGATCTAACTTTAATTTTTTCTTCTGATCCAATTTATTTATATTGCATAGTTCACTGTCCATTAAAAATAAACCAAAGCCCATTACTTTTACTAGCATATGCTTTTCATTTGGTGTTAAATACATTTTTGTTTCAAACATATGAACACAAATATTAACAACGTCTGCCAATAATTCCTCATAGCCCGGAATTTTTTCTAAATTTTCTTTCACCGTGTCTCGTATTTTATTTTGCGTGGCTAGAAACATTGATAAATTTTGCGATTCCTGTAATGTTTGTGAGTCTGACATTACTTTTAAAAACTGTGCAGCACGTCGATAAGTTGAATAATCATTTTTAACACTTGATTTCATATTTTTCAATTCATCCAATACTGCAAACATATTTATAAATTTTCCCAATGTCAATAAATATGCTTCAGATACAAAATCTTTACGTTTTTCATGATGACATAAACGTTTAACTTCAGCAGAAAAACGTTCAATTGCTTTACGTTGAAAGTACATAAAATTTAATAATTTATTCACTTCTGGAGCCAATACCTCTACTGTTTTTTCATATATTTCAACGCGATTTGGTTGTTCATTAGATTTTGGTTGTGGTATTGCACGTGAACAACAACGCCATGTATATAACATCACAGCGTGTTCCAATCCTTCCTCCAATAATTCATTTAATGATGCATGAACTGTTGCCTCTTCAATATATTTAGCAATACCAGTTACAAAGCCATTACGATCCTCAAAATTTGTATCAAAATTTGCTTGATATACAACTGAACATGGCTGCGCTTCAATACATGGTTGTTCATCAGGCAATGTAAATTCATCTAATACATCAACATTTGATAGAGCATCGCCCAATGTTACTTTATCCGCCGTCATCTTGAGGCTCACGGACTAAATTGAAATAAAAAAATATATTATTAATAACCGCAAGCTACATATATAAGAAAAAAATTTATTTTGAGGTTATAATAAAAAATGAATTTTTTTTATCGAATATTTAATTAATTTTAATGAAAAGTATGTGATGAGAAAGTATTAATTTAATTTGAGAATCACTTTTAATCATGGTATTGTTTAGAGTTATGAAATAAATTACCTTTTTTTCTATATATACCGTGAAGCCTCTGACAATAATTCACTAGTGATAACTAATTATTTATTTATTGATCAATTGTTTAATAATTATTTTTTCAGATAATTTTGACGTGTACGAGGCGTAGACGCCATGGAAAACTCCACCCCAGTTGTTGGTTCGTATATAGATAGTTTATACACTGTGAATATTATTATAAGGATATTATTTTGAGGTTAGTTTGGATAAAAATGCATAGATGGTGATACCGTTGATTTCTAAACGATAAAAAAAATGAATTGAAATGAGATGGCAAGAATTATTTTAGTTTATTTAAAAATTAAACTCTCCAAAATATTTTTAATAGTTTATATAAATGAATAAATCATTTACATCAGCTTTTTCTTTGATGTATCGTTACCAGATTTTTTGTGGCTAACCAAATGGTGCTCGTTGGAAAGCTCGTACACAATTTCATATCAGTTTCATTTATCGTCGATTACTAGAAAAGGTTTTAAAAAATTTTTAAATAAAAAAATATAATTACATGATATTTATTGATTAACAATATAGCTTGAAAGATTCTTCAAATCGAAAATAATATTTAAATATATTTTAAATTTAATAATATACTTGATTACTTTAAGAAACAAAAAAAATTCTCAGTACCAATATGATCGTAAAATCTAATTGTTATTTTACTTGAATTACAAGTTTATTATGTCAAAATGAAAATTTTAAAGAGAATTCTATATCTATTCAAGTCAAATATCAGAGATTAAATTTTAAATAACATTTTACCAATTACAGACAACTAACTTGACTTTTTACTATTAACAAAAATGAAAAAAAAATTTTTTTCATCATATTTACGATCATTAGGACATTACGAATTTTCATAGCAAAAAGATAACTTCACATACATTAATATCTAGCTTATGAATTAATTTATTTTACTCATCGTGAGTCTTCTTCTTCTTTTTTTTCTTTTTTGGCGGTTCATCGCCATTTACATCATTACTAATTTCTTTACCATTAAAATCACCATTTTGATGTTCGTCGTTTAATTTTCTTTTTGCTTTCTTCTTCTTTTTCTTTGATGACGAATCATCTTCTTCATTATCATCAATAATTTTATCTTCAATTGAATTAATTACTTCTGCCGCTTCAGCCAATGCTTCTTTCATAACTTCAATATTCTTTTTCGGTACATCGCCAGTTTCATAAAATTTCAAACGATCCTCAACCTGCTGACGCAATTTATCACCAAAAATATTTGTCGGTGTATCAGCAAAGCAATCAATACGTGATGCAATTGAACATTTATTTGCCAAATAACGGGATATTCTTCCTTTATTTTTCATCCCAGCACGTCCAATAAATGTGGAATGAAATAGTAAACCGTACTTTGGTGTATTGCCCTTTGTTTTCAATGCACGAAATAGAGCTTTTTCCGCGCCGAGAATTTGAACTGTTGACGCTGGATACTTGGCTAAATTAGTTAATGAACCAGCATGAGCAATTAATCGTGCGCCAACTTGATCGCCAATTAATGTAGCTAAATTTGGTGCAACACTAGACATTTTAGCGCGTAAATATTCCGCCAATTGTTTACGATAATCAGCTAATGCAATAACGCGTCCAGCAAACATTTCAATATTTATCAAATCAACTGGACTGATGTCCATCCCCATTGATGATTTCGATGCATCAATAATTGCTTGGGCTTTTGCACTATCCATAACAATTTCCTCCAGTTCTGCGAGTTTATCATCATTTAATTCCTTGCGATTTTTAATTAATTTAGCCAGTTTAGCATATGTATAATTTTCTGGAACAATTTTAACGAGCTCTGGAAAGTGATAACTGTACCATTCACGTATTCGCATACTAAATGTATTAACGTCTTTGTCCAGTTGATCTAACAATGCAATACTCTGGATTATCATATTGTCCACACGGTTGACATTAAATTTAACTTTAGCCCGTGAATAACTGTGGCCTAATCCCAATTGTGCAATACCGGAACTCTTTGCCGTTAATGTTTTAATTAATTTCGGGAAATGATGACGTATTCCACGAATTAATTCGGGTATTGCGCCAGTGTGATCGCATTTTATACCCAATGATTCAGTTATACTCGCGCCCAATTTCGGATCTGACACGCCGAGAGTATGTTTGGATTTTTTTCCTGATTTTGGAATGCATGAGTCGAGAAATAATTGCAAATCTTCCGGTAATATTCCCTCGGATATGCTGTTAATATTCTCCAATGCTGATAGCGCTGTTTTAAATGGTGAAAATCCAACTAATGATACAATTGAAGTAAATTTCGATATGTCCATTACCGATGATTCAACTTGAGGCAGCAGCATTCCAACTTCTTCGAATTCACGGACGCTGAATACAGCGTAGCCGGCTGCATGCTCATAGAGCACAAAAAGCGACTGAAAATAATAAACAAATATGAGAAATAAAATTTATTTCAATTAATAAATTATTTGTAGGTTAAACACTGCATAATTGAATGATTTTTTTGAAAGTGCCAACAATAATATTACAGGAATAATTAATCGAAAAAATAATTTTGTTATTTTGAGGTTATGCATTGTTCTAATCGCATCGGCATCTTTTCGTTAAATTATTAATAAAATAAATTTTATTCACTCACCATGATGTCGATTAAATAATTTCAACTGCTAATGAAATATATTTATGCATGTATTTACTGTGTAATTATTAATTACTCTTGAATCTAAAGCACATGTGCTCTTCTAGTGGGCAAAGTTCCAGCTCCGGCACCAAATTTTCCCTACCAGTGGTGCAACACTGCCACAATTTATTTTCAATTCGAAATATTTCCACAAAATAACAACCCTGTTATCAATATTTATTGCTCAATGAACGATTTATAATCGTTCTTGCAATAATTAAATTACACGTGTCGGTAAATTTGAATCTAAAGATGAGAGTCACAGATATAACATTTCCTGTATGAGCACAGGAAGCCGAGTGAAAGTGACGCCATTACATTTCCGTCTTGGCCACCGACATGCTCGCGAAGGTGGCGCCACCCGTTACCTCTGCAGAAGCTTTATATCAATGGCGGAATTTCTTCGCTCTGAATCCATTGTCGGTACGTAAATAACTTTTGGCATGAAACTTAATAAATATATATATGAATAAAAAATGATCCTATATTAATCAATAACAATTTAATTAGGATCATCTGATATAAGAAGTATAAATATTCTATAAACAAATTTGTATATAGTATTATAATTAATGTTATATTATGTACATAAAATATTTATCCAGACGATGCAATATTTCGCATTTGTCTTATTGCAGCGACAATTCTGGCATTACAACCAACACTACCAGTTAAATAATCATCAACTGTTAATCTTAACAATAATGACATTTGTTGTAAATTAATTGACAATGATAAACCCAATTCGTCCAATACATTTCCTAAATAATCAATATCAGTTGCTAATTGTTTACAAGCACTTGAATTTAATTCAGATATACTCAATGCTTGATCTTGAAACATTTGGCATGTGCCTTTGGCAATTATTCCCAATAATATATCAGTAAAACTTGATTCTGATGAACCCGTTGTATATTGAGTATCAGCTGCTTTCAATGCATACATTAAACTTGGATTATCACGCAATAAAAATGGCTCTAAATGTTGGGGCAATGTCATTAAATATTGTCCAACTTGAGTGATATATTCTTGTGGTGCAAAACTAAAATCTGGCAAATCAGCATTTAAATTCATTATATTATCATTCATGGCAGTATTATTAATATTATTAGACCAAGCTGGTGCTTTTTGTATAAACATTAATTGCGTATAAATTGGCGCAAATATAACTTCATAAGTTGTACGATGTAAATCACCGCACAATTTATAAATTAATTTTTTAATAGAGTTTAATATTGTTGTATCATTATTTTGCAATGATAAAATTAATTCATTTAATTCATTACGTCCAGCTTGAGTTAATAATAAAATTTTATATTGTTTAAATACAGAAATCGTTGATAATGATAATTTATTATTAACTTCGACGATATTTATAACTAAAGTTTTTTCAAATTGTTCAATTTGCACCAATAATTCACCAATTGTTTGCAATAATGTTAAACACATTTGAAATAAATTCCAATCTTCGTGTTTCGACATACGACGTTCAATTTGTTTTAAACAATAATTATATTTTTCTATATATTGTTTGAAAAAATTATTCAATGCTTTCAATAATCCGTGATAATTGCATCCGTTTGTAAATAATTTACAGCGTTTATTTGCCTCCAATGAATAATCAATTACTTTAGATACGCTCAATGACATTGAATTAATTATATCACTCAAATCATCATGATTGCAATTGATTGAATTTAGTTGTTGACTCAACAATGCTGTTTCATAAATATTATATTTTGATATAAATGTTATATATGGCGAAAAAATTGCTTGGGCTAATAGCAATAATTTATTTGAATCGGATAATTCATTTGTTGACTTTAAAGTTATGTCAATTGATGTATTCAAATTATTTGAAAAATTTCGTGTTATTTGTTTCAATTCCATTAATATTGTCAATTGCATTGGACTTTCATGTTGTTTCAATGATAATTGTATGCAATCGGTTAAACTTGGATCAAGATTGCGCAATAAATCGGAATAAATATCAATTAAATTATCAATTTTTGTCAATGAAAATATTTGATTAAAATATTTCAATTGATTTTGCCATTCGGACAATAATTTATCGTAAAATAAATGTAAACTGTACGCAATTGTGTTTGTATTGTCGTGAAATTGTTCAATTATTTTACGCCACTCTTGTAACAATGATACTTTAACACAATTGTGATAGTATTTTAATAATTGTGGTAAACGATCAATTTTACGAAATATTTCAACGTAATATTTCGATTTGTCATAATTATTTTGCGTAAATGACTGAACTACTTGAGGACTTGTAATTGCTTCTAAACGATTTTTCAATCCTTCGAGTTGTAATTTTTTTTCCTCATAATCCGTGGCATTTATTAACATTGTTAATGATTTTTGCATACTAAATAATTTTATTGCAATATTTTCTACATCACCAGACTCGAAAACCTAAAAGAAAAATATTTTATTTCACATTTAAATCAAATTTCTCATCTAAATAAAATAACGAAATAAATTAATATTTATTTTCATAAACTGACCTCTTCAACGTCATTGGCAAGAACAGTCCAATTATCTGCTTCATGTAGTCTCTCTTTTGCCAATTGCAAATCAGTTTTCATTCTATCAATATTTTCCAGTGACGCCATTGACAATGCCGTATTTTTTTCCACCTTTATTAATATAAAAAATCAACAAATAAAATATTTATCAATCAACGAATAAATTAATGGAATCTTATATTTACCCGAACTATTTCGTCTTTAACAATAATCATTTTATCTTTAAGTGCAATTGCTTCTTGTTGAAGTAATTGTGTGTCACGTAAAATTCTCGGTAAATTCGATAATACAGATTGACTCGTTTCCTCAAGTGATCCATTGACTTGCTGCACATATAATTGCAATTTCGATACAAGTGATGAAACAAATCCCTAGAAAAAGTATAAAAAAAATTAAAACAACAAATAAATAAATTTCTTTAGAAATTTTTTTTCATTGTGAAAAGGATCGAGTTTAATTCTACAAGTGAAATAATTATTTCAATTAAGTAGATAATGTGAGAATTGCGATCTGATGTGAAAGAAAGTATACAAGAGAGAGTGTGAGAGATAAAAAAATAAAAAAAATAAATAACAATTTATTATCGTATTAAAAATGCGTCATAAAGTGGCATTGACCGTAAATTATAATATATAATATTAATAATTATTAATACCCAGACAAAAAAAAGTATGAAGTAAAGTTTTTTGAATAAATAAATTAGTTGAATATAGGATAATGAAGATAAAAGTGATGAAAATTGTGAAATGAAATTAGTACATGAAAAAATTCAAGTAGAATTTTTATTTTGATTAATTTCGTTTTTTATGATTAATTTATATATACGTGTAATATATATGTATATGTGTAGTTGTTGATTATGAAATTATTCGTAATATGACTCACGTCTTTGTCATCTTGTGCTTCAGTAGATTTAAATGTTTTGTTGATCCATTCTTTGACATCAAAATTATCATCGGAGAATGCCGCAACATCCTTGATGGGTGTCAATAAATTTTGAGGTTAGAAATGATAATAATTAATAATATTTTAATTATATTCAGCTGGAAGTTATTATCATATTAATTAAAAGTGATTATGAAGCATAGTTTAAATAAAAATAAAATTTATTAATGTGAAATGTGAGGTTATGTTAGAAAAATGAATTAAATTCTTTTTTCTTTAATATTATTGAGGTTCATATTGCGAATGATGATAGAAATTGATCACTCACCATATTAATTTATAATTTTATTTATTTATCGATTTGTTTGTTCGCAATAATGCTATAATTTTTAGAGTAAACTTGCGAAGTTTTCCAGGTTAAAAAAAAATCGAGAAAACAAGTGATATTATATATGTATTCTTGCTTTAGAATAAAAACATGGCGAATTCTGACGTGGTGAAATTCGGTTGATAAAACAGAATTCGACTTTTAATTATTTAATATAAAATATAATAATTGTGAGATAATATTCATGAAATTTCTTTCAGCATATTTGAATTTCGTGTTCATAATAATTTCAACGTATATATAATTTCATTGGGTGAATTAATAATTATTTAATAATTCAAAAATTTGAATTGGAAATCGCGGGAAAACTGACATTTTTGAATAATTCAAACTCGTACACTCTCCATTAAAGGTCAAATGATTAAATAAAATATTATGATGAAAGATTAAATAATTATCAAATAGTAAAATATATTCTATTACAATCAGTTTATGAATGTTTAATATTTATATTTATGACCTACAATGTCATTAACTTGACAATTGAATTTTTATCCAATTAGCAAAATCTAATTACCTTTTATTCCATCGCATGCAGTCTGAAGATGTCTGTAAATCTGAATGCATGCAACGTCAGTTATTATCCAATAATTGTTCAAAATTTCTCACTCTTAAAAAAATGGAGTACAGAATACAATTGTGTAATTTATTATATTGTTGGAAACAATATCAAGAAAATATACTTGATGAAATAAGATTACTATCAAGCCTAGATGTTGTTAGACAAGAGAAATCAACACGTAAAAGATGATTTATTCAAGGTACAAATATAACCTCAAAAAATTGTCATTTATTCCATATATAGTCAACTCCCTGAACATCGTTAAATCGAATCTCGAAATCCCTAAAAAAATAAAGATCGATAAAATACCCCCCTCAAAATAGTCAATTTATATTTTAATCTAACCTACAAATAAGTGAACTATTTCACAATAAATGATAATCAATTAAATTCCTTGAAAAATCAATGACTACGAGATTAAAAATACTTAAAAGAGCCTGGTAGTCGTTGATATTAGCTGTATAATAATTATATATCTATATCACCAGGTTCGCAATTTTTTTATGCGGGAAACATTTAAATATTTAAAATCCTTTTTTTATCTTTTTCTTTTCAAACATTTTTTTACAGTAATATCAACTTTTATATTATCAAGTGAGTAGATATTTATTTACTATTGGTCCGCTCATAACGGAGCAAAAATTTCATTCGCATTCCAGGCTAAAACTTTCCAAAGACAATCAAATTATATACCATAACCTCACCCATTTCATAGCATTCAAATTACTAATGAAACAATATCATTAATAATATAAAAAAAAATGTATTTTTCATCGCATAAACACTTAAACAAGTCAATATATTCATATAATAGCAGGCAGGAACAATAATTAATAATTAATAATTGGCTATTACTTAAAGTACTATTGATTAGTATCAATAATTTTTTTTTTGTTTAGTCTTTGACGTCGTGGGAGGGTGGAAAAGTCATTCATCTCTCTTTCTCATCTTCCTATTATATACTCAACACTATGTATTATATTTATTTATATATACATATATGTCTTTTGTCTCTGTCTCGGGGCGATCACGGCCGATCGATACTCTCGAGCGTAACCGAGACGGTCCTTGACCCTCTCTTTAAAAAAAAAAACATCTCTTTCCTCTTTCTCACTCTCCTTTACTCATAGTTGATATTTCCAATAATGAATATCGACCGGAACAAATGAAATTATTACGGTGAAAATACACTATATATGTACGTACAAAATTTCACAATTTAATCAACAATTTCACTGTAATATTACAGTGAACATAAATGTGTAAAATATAATTTATTTATTTATATTTTCTAAGAATAATTTAACACAACAATTTAATGAGTAATTTATTTGATTAAATTAAGATAAAGTATAATAGAAAAATTTTAATTAATTAATATTGAATAATGATAGAAAAAATGTTGATTGATCAGAGTAAAATAATTTTTTATTTTATTCTTTAATATTCCTCCATGTTATTTTGTATTTTATTCTTTTATATTCGCCCCCTCGACAAGCGTTGCAGCATAACGTAATTTTAATTTTTATAAATTCTTCAGCATCGTGAAGATGTGTGTATGACAACGAAAAAACTCTCTCAACACAAAGCAGTGGAGACGAATAAGAATATAAAACGAGAGAAGGGACAAATGCAAGCATCAACGTTAGTCACACACAACAAAGCGAGACAAGATGCCGCACAGTTGAAAAAAAAAAAAATATATATGTATAAAACAAAAAAAAAAAAAGACCGAGGAAAGAAAAACGAAATGAAAAAGAAGAAAAAAAAATCGTATTTGCGCGGGGTTTACGAATAAGCCCGAAGTTAGCCGAATGCAGTGAAGTGGGGATGGTTCGACTTTCGTGCGGGATGCGCAGACGTTCTCTATTTGGTCGTCATTTATGCGCGTAAATCCCCACTATATCTCTCCCACTATGCCTGCGTACGGCTTGTTCTCTCCCACTTTAGTAACTAACGCGTTCTATCTTGCTTGTACTTGCTTTCTTTTTTTTTTTTTGTTTTCTCTCTCTGGTCGTGTGTATTCTCTCTTACTACGGCAGTTGGTTCTTAGCGTCAAACCACTTAGGATCGCAGTGCTAGACGCTAGTGGTACTGAATATCACACGTACATACATACATTTATAATACACAAATACAAAATACAAACGACGTTTCAGTTCACAATTCTCGCTTTACTAACGCGGCATTCCGGCATTTTCCACCTGATCGTGTGCGGGCGGTTCAACGCCATTTTGTCACACACACACACGTTGTTTTCTTTAATATACTGGTAAAAAATATTATTAACATCAATCCTAACCTACAAAAATAACTTCAATCAATTAAATTAATGTGTAAACCGGGTTAACAACGCGTAAATTTTGTTAAAATCATTACTCCAATTTGTTAAATTATCAAAAATTATAATGTGAAGTTAATTATTATTAATTTTTTTTTTTTTTTTTTTTTTCGACATTGACGATTGGTTATAATTGAATAAATGTGTGTACAATACATGTTTGTAAGAGGACCAAGCTCCATGTGGAGAAATATTTAATCAAAAGAAGAAGAAATATTAATTAATGAGAATAAAAATAAAGTAAAGAAAAAAAAAAGGCAAAGCGTCATTGGCGTACATGTCTCGCGCGCATTTTGCCTCCTTTAACGAGGAGGTTAAGTTCGCACATAACCCCTAAATGTGTATTATATACTGTTTTTAGTGCGTGCAGTAACGTTATATTGGTGCAATTATTAATTGTGAGACGTAAAAAGCAGTAGTGAGTTTTATTTATATTTATATTATTTAATACGCATGTGCTTTGTGAATGTTTATTGTGATTATAACCAGTGCTTTACATGAACAATGGAACTAAAAAGGGAATAAACTCACGAAAAATTAATTTTATTTAATATTTCACGTGAAAAACACATTGAATTCTACTGTTCATCTATCCAGTGAGTAAAATAAATTTTTATTTACTAATTTTACTCATTTATTTATTTATTTTTTAATATTTATTTGAGGTTAAGCATACGAATATCTCATGTATAAAATATAATATATATTTCTGTGCTTATGTGTGTGAATATTCGTTGACCTGTATGATTATTATCATCATTTTATTGTTCAATTATTCGATCTTGAATACGGTGTATTTTTTTTTTTGTCTGTCGAGGAATTTACGTATGGCTTTTACTACTTGTTTCCACAACTTTTCTACTCGTTTTGACGCTTACGAATGGATGCGCGCGTGCGTGCACGTACTCGTAATTTGTTTGTTTTTTTATTTATTTCATTTTTATTTTTTCTATAGGTTTTATAAAACTTTTCTGTGAGAATTTCATCTTTTTTTCCTTTCTTTCCATCACTTCCGCCCATTTTGTATCTATATAAATGCTGAATATACATAATAATTAAAAATATTCAATGATTTTGTAATTATTTATTTAATATTCTATCGAAAAACATTGACGAAATAAATCAGCTGTTTATTTTCTTTCTCATCATTCAAATATACATGCATACATACATGTATTTATTTATTTATTTAATTTTTTTTCGGAGCTTATGTAATATTTATTATCTCATTATTATTTTTTTTTTTTTTTTTTGTTGTTATTGTTGGCGTATTAAAGTAATATTTCGCGCATGGGCGACGGCTACATAAGATGGGGTACTTTCCACCCCTCTTTACTCTTTACTCCGTTTCCTTTTTCTTATTTTATTATTTTTTATTTCATTTTTTTTTTTCCTCGTATCGTTTCTCCCTACCGCGCTCCCATTCGCCCCCTTAATTTTTTTATTTTCCCTCTCCGCGCGCGCGACGTCGGCAACTCCAACCACGGGGCTTCCCTCCCGCCATGTTATTTTATTTTGCTCTCTCACTCACTCTCTCATTTGCCGGGTTATGTTTTTTTTTTTTTTTGCAAAAAAGAAAAAAAAACGGAAAAAAAAAAGACGCCGACGCGGTATTGAATCGATATTAATTTTCGTAGATGCTCTCGTCGACTTGGTCGTTATAACACATCCATGTCGTCGCTAGTGAACGCATCATTGTGTTGAACTTTACAAAATAATAATAAAAATAAAAAATTTTTTAAATTAAAAAAAAATCTCAATATTTAAATTAAATAACAAACAATTTTTATTTCACCACAAAACTTCTGGAATCAACATAATTATTATCATAACAATGATAAAATTATTTGAAATAAAAAATCATTATTATTGATGATAATTTGAAAATAAAAAAAAAAAAAAAAATGGTGGTCGTGGTATTATTTAATCACGTATGTATAAATAAATTTAAATATTAAAAAATATATTTTATTTGGAATTTAAATTTATAGTGGGTAATTTAATAATGTGGAATTAAATAAAATAGAAAAATTGTTGATTCAAGAGTGAGAGAGGTGTATAATAGGATGGTCGAAAGGGAGGTGATGAAGAGGGGAAATGAAAAGAGTGAAGGCCTCCTCTTGTTGCACCGGAAGTGTTGGGGGGACTTTACCATCGCGAACGCGCAAAAAAAAAAAAAAAAAAAAAAGAGAAATACCGCCGGCAGGGGCAACATCGCCGCCACCAAGGTCACTGAGCTCTTTCTCTCTCGTGGAAATTTACCATTAGTGCAACCATCCATCCACCCAACCAACATTTAAAACTCATGTGCGCTTTCATGTTATTTCACTTCTTATAACATTTTTAAATCCAATGTGTATTTTTTTCTTCTTGTTTCCTTCTCGATTCAGTTTACGTACACACTTAACTTCACATTGCATTATTGCACTAATATTCCCACCGGAAAAATATGTGTAATGCAGATAGAGGAGTGTGTGTGCATGTGTATGAGGTTGTATTCGCTTTAGTCGTAATGAGGTTTATTTCTTTCCAAGTGATTTATATATTTTTATTTATCTCATATCGCGTGTTCTGAAATACATATTTTTTTAGTGACAAAAAAACAATTTTTTTTTTTACATTTTTGCTGTGGAAAATAATTGTGAAATGTAATTATTTTTTAAATGAATTGATAATATTTATTTAAATGTTGTAGTGATGAAATTCGTATTTTTTTTTTTGTTGTAGAAAAATTTTTAAAATAGAAATAATTATGAAAAAAATAAAATTGATATATAGTGAATGATAATAAAGATAATGTTTATAAATGACTGTGGAAAATTGGAAAAATAAGTTGACATCGTTGTGAAAAATAGTAAAAATTAAAAATAATTAAAAAAAAAAAATGAAATATATAATGAAAAAAAAATTATTGTTGAAAATCACAAATATATATTATTTTATTTATTATTTAGCACATAATTGTTGGACTATACATAGAATTCACACGCATACACACACATTTATATTTCATACTGCGATAACAAAACGTTATTAGTCTAGTTCCGTTTTTTTTTTTTTTTTTCATTTTCGTGCACCTTTCTCGTCGAATTATTTATTTCATTACTATCATAGCAATAATAGCAACGAATATTATTTTAATTGCGTTCATTATTCCTTTCTAAACAATATTAATATATATTTTTTGACTGGGAAAAATAATGGGAAAGTGTTTTTTTTTGTTCATTTTTCATTTTCCCAAATGCTCTTCAATATTATTTTTTTTATTTGTCAATTTATGTTTTATTTTATTTTCCACTTCTATGTGTTCTTTTTTTTATACGCTCTCGTCTTTTAGTTTAGTCATTTTCCACTTCTATTTTTTTTTTTTTTCACTCGTCATATATACCTTTTATTTTATTTTATTTTATTTTTTCTTTTACCTCTTTTACCGCCGCGCATTTCCCATCCGCATGAATGTTAGTTTTTTATTTTATTTTTTTTTTTTTTCTTCATGTACTTACTTTCAACGAACCCTTTACTGACTCTCTTGAGCTTCGAGTGAGCGTGTAAGCCACTTGTACAAATCCGATAGTGCCACGTGGGAATTTTCGTTCTATCCCGCCCGAGCACAAACGAGATAAAAAAAAACTTTTCCATTTCCATTTAACATTATTTTATTTATAACAATAATATTCACATGTGTGAAATTATTAATCTGACACTGTATTGAGAGAATTTTACTTGATTAATTCACATTGTGTTTACATAAATTAATTCATTTTTAAATCGGTAAAATAAATTTTTATCATTTTTTTTTTCTTGCTATTTTTAATTGCTCAGTTGATTGATTTCATTAATTCTACATTTAATTCTATGACATTTAACTTGGCCTTTTGTTACACATATGTTATTTGAATATATTAAAAAAAAAATTGAAATATTGGAGCTCATATAATTTAAATGATAAAATATTATTTTTTTATTTTGGGAAATCGAAAGGTCGAGTTATTTCTAAAATTATAAATTTCTCTCGGGGAAATTCATCAGAATTCATATCTATTTTATAAGCACATATGAATATATATTAAAAGGTCAATGTAATAGCGAAATAGAGAGATAAATTATTTTTATAACACTGAAATTAATTTTAATTTATCGAAGAAAAATAATTTTGTTTAAAATGCAAATTTAGTTTTCGCCATGGATATAATTAAAAATTGGGGTGAACATATGTTTAAATAATGATTGGATTGACGAGACAATAGTGGGGGGATGTGAAGAGAAAAAAATTTTAATAAAAAATAGGGCTAAAAAAGGGGTGGAAAGTTAACGGAAATAGAGAGACACAAAGAAAGCTGACCGAGGGGTGAAGTGAGTAAGAGGATAGAAAAAAAAAAATTAATAAAAATAAAAAAAAGTATAGGACCGCGCAGAAGGGATGACCACGAGAGGGTTGAAAGGGGTGCGAGCCATCGACGTCTATTTCCACCCTCTCTTCCAATTTTTTTTTTACACATTTTCTCTGTCGCTCCATTTTTTCCTCTTTCTGTCTCATTCTCATGACGTTACTCACACACACTTTTAAATGAATAATGCAAATTGATTTTGTGATTTAGCCCCCTTTTTCCATCCACTGTCATATATATACTCTGTACAGTACCCTTCGTAGAATGTATATGTGAAAAAAAATTTTTTTAATACATTTAAAAATTTTAAATTCAATTAATTTTTATTTCTTTGAATATTGCAATTTATTTTTCACTGTTTATTTAATTTTTTTTTTTTTCTGTATCGCCCCTTCAACAACGAATTTAAACTGACCAGCCAATTGACTAGATAGTTTCACAATTACCTCTCTAATATAAAATAAAAAATTGACAGAAGATCCTATATTATTTTACAAAAGAGGGTTTGGTTGTATAAAAAAAAAAAAAAACAGGCCTGGAATTACATCGTTTACCGCGTGCAAAGTCAATCGACAAGTTAAAACATGTATTTACGTATATGTGATGGTGTTTGCGTGCGTGCGTGAATAATGATTATGGTAGTAGTGGTAACAGAGCAGACAGAATTCTACGCCTGGAATAAGAGGGGGCGAATTAGCAAATGTTCGAGACAGGGATGAGGATGTTGGCGAGGGGTCAAATAAATTTGAAATAAGAATAGAAAGGAATTTTATTACATACACATATATAAATATATATTATGATATATATAATAGGATATATGTATAACAATTGTTGTTGGAAATTTGTTCTTCTGTAAAATTGTAGAATTTTTTGAATTATTTTGGCAGCATAAAATATGACGAGTTGTCGTACAAGAATATTGTCCAATGTAATTATATAATAAAAAATATATATGGGCATTATATATTTGGTGAATATGCATTTGGTTTGAAGTTGATAGCCCAGTTTAAATGAAATATCAAGCTTGGAAATTATTTTTATGGACAATGGCGTGTTTGAGACTAGACAATTTTATGGCTTTGAGAAATGAAAAATATTTTAGCACTTTACTTGGAATATTTAATTTATTTATTCATTAAATTATTTTAATATGATGAATTAAATTTTCATTTTACTGATTAGGAATTATTTTTTACTCGTTGAGAGATGGAAAAAAAAAACAAATTTATGTTACTGGTGCTGTCCAGATGAGGAAAGAATTTTTTTTTTCTTCCACCTCCCTCGATCTTATTTTTTATTCTTTTTTTTTCCCCTAATTTTAACTAAGAAATACCATGGTAAAACCGAGCTAAAGACGCAAATCGATCGACTCTTCGTGCAGTTGGTCCTTTAATAGGATCATCGAGCTAAAAAAAAATTGATGAAAAATTTTAGAATGAAAAAAAATTGACAACGGTGTGTACATCCTCGTCGTTGACTTCTCTTCCTCTCTGTTCCGCCCCTTCATCATCTACCACCCTGTGTATAAAAAAAAAAAAAAAGTGCTCGAAGACGAAGATTCTTCGAGCGAGTCTTAACTTGCACAAAATGTCAAAGCGAGTAGAAGAATGAAGAGAGGGCAAAGAGGAAGAAAAACTACCACCACTACTACTGTTGGCGCTTTTTTCCCTCGTCCTCCCTCCTCATTTGAGACTAGACTAGCAATCGTTGTTTAGTAGTGGGGGATGACTGTCAAAACAGCGCACAAGACGTGCGATATACGAAAAATATTCATATTTATGGCACAATTTCCGCACATTTCCCCTCACACAAAATGCGCTTTCTCCGTCTTGTCTCTCATTCTATCTCATTCTCTATTTCCATCCCCACTGCTATTGCATCTTCAATTGCTCCCACCGCGCGTGCCCAATTGTCCAATCACTGCAACTCGCGTTTCCCCACCCTCGCAAATATATCCTCTCCCCTCTATTAAATTTCTTTCTCTCTTTCCCCTATTTCCCTTCTATCTTCCGCTCATACCCCGCCATTCCATCCATCCGAGTTTTATACCCGCTTGCGTCTCCGACTACTTTAATGTTACATTAATAAAAAGCAACAATCAATATCTTGCCGGTAGAGGAAAAAAAATTTAATCTATAACAGAATTCCTGAGGAGTGAGCGAATAGGGAAAGAGAATAAAAAAAAAAAAGTGTATATATATGAACACGAGCGCGCTTATTGCAACGTTGCCAGTGTGCCCGTATTTTTTAAATAATTTCCAATCTTCCTCGCCACTTGAATGTAAAAAGTTTAATTAAATAATAATTATAGGGTAATTTAAGAATTAATAATGATTTATATTCATTTGTGTGGACTTTAGCGCGTTTTTAGTCAACATCAGCGAAGATTTTTGTTGCAGAAAAATATTAATTGATGATAAAATTTTCATTTAAATTTTATATCGTATAAAATTCAAGAGGAAAAAGACAGAATTAAACATATCACGTATGTGCGTACTACATTGCGCGTATTGTCGACATTGGGCATTTGTCTGAATGGATGGTTTGAATCGTCCGGGTTGGTTGGATGTCACAGGAGAAAAGAGAGGGATCTTGGACAATGGATAGTGGGTGACAGAGCGTAAGTTTAAGTGGGAAGAGTTTGAGAAAGAAGGCGGCATTATTATTTGCATAGACTATTGAATAGTTTGGACACGCTTCTTTTTCTCCTACCTCAATTTCATCGCGATATATCTGATGCGAGCATCATTTCCATAGACACGATGATGATGATGATGATGGTGATTGTGATGGTGTGGGGAGAAGTGGTATTTACAAACAGAGAAACAGCTGATAGTGCAGGAGAATAAATTTACACATTAATTATATTATTAATTTAATATTATGGAGGTTGGCATTTAACAATTAGCTGATTGAGTATTTAATATACAATATAAAATTCAAAATAATCAACTTGAAAATTTTTTTTTTGGTTTTCAAGTTCGATTTCTTGGGATTGAAAATAAAAATATGTTATTTTTTTCCTTTTTTTTCTTCTTATTATTATTATAATAAAGTGTAGGAAATTTTGGGAGAATTTTTTGACCTGCAGGCACCCTTGGATATTTAATTTTCTTCGTATTTTGATCCTAACTCATACCAAATTTTAATTTTATCTTTTATTTTTTTATTTATTTGTTATTTTATGATTTTGTAGCCAATGAAAATTTTTATTTTCTTTTTCAACATTTTTATTTTACGTTCTTGCCGATTTTTTTTTTCTCTCCCACGGGTCTTTGCTGAGAAACAAAAGTGATACAAGAGGCACGTGAATTTTTTTTTTCCCTCCATCTCACATGTCTTTCTCTTACCATACCACATATAAATATTCGTATATGTGTGTATTTGCATGTATTATTTTTCACACACAATCGCTTACATATATTAAAAAAGATGTGTCTTGTGTACTGTTCAAGTGCATCAACGATGCTACGTTATAATAAGTTTCATCCTGCCCTCTTATTTTATTCCCCTCTTTTCTCTATCATGCAAAAAAAAAAATTTATAAAATAAAATAAAAATTTATCAATCGTTAATATAAAAATATTGGTGCACAATCGACATTTACAATAATAATAAAAACAAAGACAAATAATTAATAAAAGAATAAAAAAAAAATGCAACTAAAATAAAAATTGAATTGGATTGAGGAAATGAAAATAAAAAAAAAGAAAAATTTCCTTGGATTCGACCTCGATGCGCATTCGCGACACAAGAAAAAAAATCAGATGCACGGCCATTGGCTGTTCTCAATTCGAATTATTGGCTTCCCCTGTCGCTGTCGTCCATCAGACTACACCTCTTGCTCTCGTCCCCTCTTTACTCTTTAGTCTCAACCACCCCCACCTCTATAATATACGTCTGTACACATTTATACACGTATATACAAGTTCTCATCTTACTCCTTTTTTTTTTTTATATATTTTATTTTACTCTTCTCCATTCTCTTCCTCCTCCAAAGCTTCGTCTATGTTGTCACCCCCTTCTCTTTAGTCTGGTGGTATGTTTCCTCCTCATCCTCTAACACCACCTCCAATGCTCTACCTCATTTCTCCGTTCTCTTTTGCCCCTTTTCATGCGAAAGAGAGGAAACGTAACGCTCGAAGAGGGCCGAAAAAACTTGGAAAAAAAATCCAATTTCGTTGCCATGACGACCGGCGCGCGTCGACTTTGATAAAGATCCCCTGCGCACAAGCAACTTTGATATGAAAAAAATAAAAAAAACGTTAGATATATGTGTGTATATTTTTTGTTTTTTTTTTTGTGACTCTGGTGGAGTTTGAAATATTTTTTTACCTGAACGATAAATAAATGCTGAAAGAATATGAGATGTAAAAATAAAAATTTAAGTTTCTTGTTATTAAATTGGAGATTAAATTTTGACATTTTCAACAGCTATTGGTAATTATTTAGAATAATTAACCAGAATTCTTCTGTATTTTTTATCACTGAGGATTTTTGGGATTGGAGTAAAAATTATAAATTATTTTTATTAATTGCAAATATTTATGTATATATTTATTTTTCTCATCAACTTTTATGGTGAATGTGTAATCATGGGTTAATAAATCATCCCCAACTTTTGTTCTGAGAGGGAAAAAATTTTCAGGAAAAAACAAAGAGATATATATATCTGAAAAAAAAAAAATTTTTTTTTTTTATTAAAAATTAAAAAAAAAGTTTTTTTTTTTTTTTTTAATGTGAAAAAGTTACGCCTGAGTGTGTAATAATCGCGTCTGGAAAATATTTAGATAGGAAAAAATAAATGCACCACTCTCTTTTCCCACCCGCTGCTTTCCCCCCTTTTTTCCTCACACAAATACATATATACATATACATTATATATTGTGTTTCATGAGGGTGTAGACTCGCATTAAAAAACTTTCTACCAAACGCGATATTTCACAACTTTTATATCCAACTCCAAAAAAAAAAAAAAAAATAAATAATAAATAAAAAATTTTACCAGACCCCTCATTTTAATTTTAATTTTTATAATTTTTCCCTCCATACACAAATACACACACACACACATACACATTCCTCTTTTTTACTCAATTTCCACTGGGATTGACCTGAAAAAAAAAAAATAAACCCCCATTTTTATTTAAAATAATTTTTTTAGTAACGAATATTTGCAATTTATTCTCCAACGTCAAACGCAGAGAAAGTCTAAAAAAAAAATCACCTCCCCCCTCTTGATTATCTCCCACCAATTTCTATATGTACCCCCTTCCTCATCCCCTCATTGCCTCCCTCCTCCACTTTATTCTCCTCCTCCCTCTTCAGTTGACCCGAACATTGAGGTTAGGTCTTGCGATTGAGGATCTAAACAATTTCCAAGAATTTCTCGCGACGTCTTTTGCCTTTTTCCAATACACACATATGTAACATTTAAACATAGTTACACACATATACAAATATATTTTATTAGTTTGTTGGTTATACATTTCATGTGTGGAATATAAATATAAATTAAATGACGAAGAAGAAACAGGAACAAAGGTGTTTATACCCTTGGGATAATATCTTATATATTTTTATCTATACCGTTAAGGTAAATGGATATGGGTATGTGAGTGTGTGTATGTGTTTGTATTATATTATATATGAAAGAGACTACGACAAACAGCCGGCGTTGACCCAGGCGCGGGATCCTCCACGCTCTTGAAGAGAGAAAAAAAATACTTTACCGCCATCCTTGTGTGTATATGTATACGAGTTTGAACCTGCGCGTGGGTAAATCACCTTATTTCCCGTGGAGAATATCTTTCTCATGATTTTCCCATATTAAAACCGCTACTCATTTGCTAGTTTTACTGGTATAACTTACTGGTAATCATGTATATACATAGATAGTGAGTTTGCCATTTTTTTTTTTATCTTTTTTGTTATGTTTTTGTTATTAGTGTGTTATGAATTATTAATTTTTTAACCGACACTTTTTATTCTTTGTCTTTGAGAATTCATTTCAATTATTTTAATCAACCACAAGTATTTATTATTGATTTAGAAAAAATCTTAGAATTAAATCTTTGCATAAATCCTGGGGAAAAAAATTGTTTCAATGTATAGACAACAATTAAGTAAGAAAGTTAAGTATAATCCTGAAGTGTATATATACAAGCAAGTAAATTCATACTTTATATATTTTTAATATACAAATCAACATCAAAGAAAAATATTGTATCATAGTGATTTATCTTTTCTTTACTCTCACATCTTCCTTGTGTCTCTTCCAATGATCTGAGTATTAGTACTGCTAGTAGTAGTAGTAAGAAAGTGGTGGGACTAGAGAATAATGGCGAAAGAGGGAGGATATTTTTTCGTTTTGCAAAACTGGTTCAATTTTTTTCCTGAAAAAGCGGGTGAACACCGCGGGAAACCGGTTGTTTCTACGGCGCTTGAAATATTTTTCTCCTCTTGCTTTTGCCTCTCCCCTACCTTACTTCCTCACCATCTCTCTACCGGTATATATGAAGAAACAAAATAAATAAAAGAAGAATAAACAAAAAATCAAATATAAAATAAGAATCATGCGGAGGGGAATGCAAACCTTCTTTATATATTTTTCTCTTTGTTCAGGGCTGTATCTAACATGCAGGGCTTTTTTATATTATTATATAATTTTTTCCACCTTTATATAATATCGTAATCCAAAAATGTTTTATAAAAATTTTTATTTATCAATTAATAGCTTTGCTAATATTTTTCGAGACATTTTAAAATTTATATTTCATTTATCGCAATTATTTTTATAATTAAAATCATTGATTTATTCACTTTGACAATTTTTACCGTTCATTTATATATGTATATATTCTTTTTTTTATTTGACCGGATGTGACGTCATTAACGATCGAGTTTTATCATCATGAGTTTCACGTGTCGTTTCATCGTACGTAAAAATCAACGCACATGTCAAAGAATTCGTGGCTTTTATACAGTTGGCCAACAAGTGGCCCTTGTATTCGTATTATTTTTATTATACCATCAATAAAATTAATAATAATTGTAAATCATATTAATTAGACATTCCAAAGATTAATTAAGGAATAATAAATTATTATTAATGTATTTTAGGACTTTATTTTAATTTATATAAATTGAATTTATATTTGAATAATTTATTTATTTATTTTAATTTTATTTATATTATCTTTTGGCGTTATTGTTGGGTTCTTGTGAGTTTGTGTTACGGTTCTGAAGTGGCAGAAGTCGGGAATGATCGTTAGACATCGTGAAATAAAATAAGAGAGAGTGAGTTGAATTGTATGGAATATAACGACGTTGGTGGTGGAGAAAAGCGCGCATTTAATCGTGTTGGAGACTGCGGGTTAAGACGTGCAGAGAAGTTTGTTGGATGTATAAAAAAAGGATGGAGTATATGCGATTTTATAAGAGAAAAATAAAGAATGACCGACAAAGAAAGAGGAATTGTGAGAGGGTGCAGGATTTGTAGTGGGATTTATAAAGTGGCAATAGCTTCGCCACAGCATTTTGTAGTATTGTAGGTCGTTGCGTTTTATAACGTAACTTATTCATTTTGCATTTAATTTATTCATCGAATTATGGTATTTATACATCTAAAAAAGATTTTTAGTTATGACAGAAGAGAGAAAACATTGAGATTTTTTTTTATAAATTAACAATAAATACTTTCTGTTGATTAAAAAAAATTTCCTGCATTTTTTTTTTTTTCATCGTTTGTTTTTTTATTCAATTTTTTTAATCGAAATTCAGTTCTGAAATTATTTAGGAATTTTTTTTATTGACATGCAACATTCATACAATTATAGAAAAAATAATTTAATCAAGTAAAAAATTTTAATATGTTGAAAAATAATTTTTTCAACATGAAAAACAAAATTACAATTTTTTTTTTTTCAGTTTGAATAATTTTAAAAATAAATATGTTTCACAGCAGTACAAATAAAATATTACAAATACCAAAAATAATTGTTATTTATATCGCTGTTAAAATTAGAAAATTTAAATAAATTTATTTCCTCATTTTTATTTTATAAATGCATTAAATAATTTTTTCATTTAAATAATATTATTTACTTGCATATATACGACTTAATTATTCTCTTCAATTTCTCTCCCTCTCTCTTTGAATTTAAAAATCGAAAACAAATAGGCTAACAAAAACAATTCATTGTCACAAATTAATTTTTTGTCTTCATTAATTATAAATATTTATGCAAAATTCATGTTTAAATCGTGTGAAGAACAATTGATTTGGAATATATTAACTCAAATAGACTTATATAGATATACAAGTATAAGTATTCGAATAAATCGAAGTGGGAGTGACACTGTGAAATAGTGAGAGAGGGGATTGTGAATGGAATCGACGCCTCTCTCACTCACTCGTGTGCTGCGCGCTCAAGATAACACACGCGTTATCAGTATAAGCGTAAAAAAAATATCACCCCAGCGGGTGGGTAGGGGGTGTGGGAAAAAGGAAGTATATAATTTTTATATATTACACTACCCATCCATACACATATTTTTAAAAAATTTTTTTTATTTATTTATTAAATTTTTTTTTCAAAATAAATTTTTTCCATAACTTTAATTTTTTTTTCTGTATAAAATGTTACATTTATTCAATCATAATTTTATATAGAATAATTTTAATCTTATCTTTGGGTCATGTAAACAATTTTTTATCTCAATTTTGAACCAAAAAAAAAATTGTTTAAAATAATTTTTCTTTATTTATTTATTTATTTTTTTCCATAACTTTATCGAATTTTCACGAATAATTTTTTTATTCCAACGTTATTAATTAATATCAATTATTATAACTGTAAAAAAAAAAATTATTCGACGAATTTTAATAACAAAATTTGAAAATTTTTCATCTCCTATTTTTTTTATATACATATTCTTATTTTAAATATATATGTATATACATAGGATAAATAACATGTGTACTAGGGCGATATTCCATTCGATAATAACAACAAAATAATGAAGCAATAATCCAAAGAAAAATAAATATAAGCTGGTCTCCTCTCGTACATCGTGTGTGCATGAAAATAATGGCAGCATTGCAAGTTGCAGTGGGAGTAATACATAGAGACAACAGGGGAAATATATATACACATATAAATAACGTAGAGAAGAGTATAAAGAGAAAGGGAAACAACGAGAAAAAAAAAAAAAAGAAATGAGAGAAAATAAAAAAAAAGTAATAATGAATATAAAAAAAAAAATTAAAATTGTCGTTGGACGACGAACGCCAATGTTATTTCTTATCGAATAGCCGCAGTATATATACTGTAGTACATATAGATGGATACATATGTGTATATACATATATATATATGTGCGTGTTCCCGCCGGTTTATGTAGACACGATGCTGGCGCGTTCTTTCACGCTAGAGTTGAATGAGCGACGTGTTGGGCACACGAACAAACACATAAATAATATAAACGTGACTGTGCACATTTATAAACATTTACACATTCATACAACTTTACTAAAAGTATGTATAATATATATGGATATATGTTTTAATGTTATGTGTGTATTTGTTTATTGTGTAGTGAGACATTGAGACAATTCATTTCCTCATTTCTAATGTAATAAATTTTAATAATAAAATTAAAATACATTGGAATTATAATGAATGCAAGTAAATGAGAAGGAAAAAGAAAATTTTTTTTTTTTCTCTCAATATATATTTTTTCGTTAGTCAAGTCAATTAAAAAAAATATATATATTTTTTTTTATTACCAGGAAACTATGGCGCAATTTGTTTTTCATGTAGCAGAATGACGTTATCATTTTAGAGAGAGTTGGAAATATATGTGTATGTATTTGTATTTTTTTTTTTTCTCTTTGTTATATGATAAAAAAAATGTCAGGCAATTGAAATATGTATATAAATTTACTACGTATATAGATATTTTTATTTCTGATATAAGAAATTAATATAATGAATGTATTTAATGTGTATGTAAAGATTTTTTATTTTATTTTTATTTTTGTTGGAGACTTTTAGAAATTTCACTTTGAGAAATTTTCACCTCGATTTCTGTAATCAAACTCGTGCTAGTGAATAATAGAAAGTCTTGTGTTCATATCAATAATGAATAAATTGAAGAAATGAAAGAAAAATCAGCTGAAAATATGAAGGATTTTTTTTTTTTTTCTGTTGAGAGATAAAAAATATTTAGATATTTCATATTTATATTTAATTTATTAATTTTTTATTTATTTTCTCTTGTTGCAGAACACGTTGGAGGTGATGTGGGAGCCGTGAAATTTTTAATAATTAATTACAAAGAAGAGAAAAGTGAAATAAAGAGGGAAAAAAAATTTTTTTTTTTTTAATATTAAAATAATCACTAAAAGATTTTCGCATGAAATATAAACGTTCTCGTGGTGTATCTGTTACCTCAAAGACGAAAATTTTATCGTCATCGTCGTCATCATCATCACAGTCGTCAACAGATACAACAGTAGCCACAATGACTAACATGTTTCCACAACAGTATTGCCTACGATGGAAATACCACCACAGCAATTTACAGACAATGTTCTCACAGCTGTTGGAAAGACAGGCTTATTGTGATGTTACACTTGCCTGCGAGGGACAAACACTCAGAGCACACAAGGTAAATAAACAATTAAATAAATAAATAAACATACAAATAAACAAGTGAATAAATTAAATAATTAATTAATTTATTCATTCAAATATTTTATCTCATTTTATTTTTTTCTGAAAAATTTATTCAATTTATTTCGCGTTCATTTTAAATAAATTATATAAATTATTTAAATTATTAGTGAAGGTTATGAACATCATTCGAGATTTTTATTTAACATTTTTATTTTTATATTAAATTTATGAAAAAAAAAATTTTCTTTATTTTATGAATTTTTTTTTTTTTTATTCTCTTTAATTTTTCATGCCGGAAATAATTTCCCTGCATAATAATTAAATCTATTCGGTGCTGAGAATAAGGAATAAGATAATAATAAAATTTATTCGACTGTGTGTGAGTGTGTGTGTGTGTTTGTACTTATGTGTTGATTATTTATAAGCTGCAATTATTTCGGAATAAATAAAATGTTAATCTAGTGGAGGAACAATGTCAATTATATCTATACACAACGATGTATTCATATACATTTGCAAGTTTAATAATAGCACGTGTGAGAGAAACAATCAGTTTTATTATTAGCTTTTTATTTTAATTTTTTTTCGTGGAGAAAAAAAATTTAATTTATAGTTCTATTTTTTCTTTTTTAATTCTTATCTCCCCGCGGTTTTTTATTCCTAATCTTCAATCAGTGATACGAATATATATCATATGTACAAGTGTGTGTTTGTGGATAAAATCATAATAATAAAGCAGGAAAAATGTGTTTGAAATAAAAAAAAAAATTTTTTTTCTACTCTCGTTTCTTTAAATATTTTTTTTTTTTTTTTTTATTTCAAATGATGAAGATAAAATTCTTTTACAAACTTTGTATGAGTTGCAACGTCATTAAATCTATCGGTGTAGCGTATATAAAAATTCAGGAATAACAATTTCATATATCGTTAAAAATATTTATATTATTATTAGAAATAAATGGAAGTAAATTATCTACGCTATAACTCCATTAAATTAATAATTTTATTACTCTCCACAGAGTAACTACACCACCATAACACTCATAAAATAGGAATATATTAATTAATTAATTAATTAATTAATAGATAAAAAACAAAAATAAAAATAAACAACTAATCAAATCAGAATTTTTTTTTTTTTCATTAATTTTTATTTATAATTTTTTTTTTTGTTTCAACTAATGTACACGTGCATTTTGATTCTTTCCCACATACATTAGTACGTTTATATGTATGTGTAAATGTCAAATCAAAGGGAAAAGAATAAAGGGCCCAAATGTAAAATGAGAAGAAAAAATAAAAATGAAATGAAAGAAAAATGAAAGAATAGAAAAACGTGTACGAAAAGCATATTCATTATTCCCGGAGCTATGAGAAACGCCTATCGTGGAGGTGGCTAGGAGCTTTGGGAAAGGGATGAAAAGAGGGTGGAGGGTATAAGCGAGTGAGAGAAAAAATAAATAAAATGTGGATATAGATATATATGTAGGTGCCGTTAATTAATTCAACGCCCGAAGGGACATACGTGAGTAGCAATTCTCTCGTCTGGTGTTGAACACATATATAAAAATTTATATAATCATATATGTATATGTGAAGTTTCAAGTTGAACGCGCGCGCAAAAATATCCAACAAAAGTGGACGGGAATTGTCGTTATTACACACCCCAAAGTTCAAATTTTAAATATAAAAAAATTTTATTTTTATATTTTTTACTTGCATAAATTTTTTTTATTAAATTTTACATACAATTCGGGATTGAATTATTAATAAAATTATTAATTGAACCATAAATAATGAATAAAAACGAAAATATTTATTATTTTTTATATTTATTAAATTTTTTTATTACTGAATATTATTTATATAATAATGAAAAGAAATTTCCTTTTTTTTATTAATTTATATACACAATACAAACTTGACAGAGTATATATATATATTTAAGAATGAATAATTACATTAAAAAATATATTTATTTTTAATTGTCAAATTAATGTTTTATATTTAAAATTTTTATTTTTCTTTTACACAGAAAAGAAAACTAAACTTAATTCATCCAGAAATAAATAACGGATTGAACAAAAAAATACCGTAAATAAATAAATGAATAAATAAACAAATAGCAAGATAAATAACTAAGAAATGAAAAATATTTCATCATCCATAAATTTTTTATTTTCCACTGGGCGTTTGCTTTCTTGCTTCTTTCTATTTTTCCTACAGCCTTCATTCTCTGTATGAAAGAAGAATCGCAGTTATACCAAAGATATATAGACTTTATTACCGACAAAATGAATGGGGCTGGGGGGGTTCAAGAGGGAGAAAAAAAATTGGATGCTTTAGTATGCCCACAAGACTACAAAATGTCTCGATATAAAGAAGCAGTAGCAGTAAGAAATATAATTTTAATTTTTTTTTTTACGCCTCTTCTTTAATTTTTTTTTTATATTTCTTTTTCTCTATTTTCCCTAGCTGTTCATCCCCCACTCTCTCATGCTTCCTTTATCGCTGTATATTTCACCATAAAAGACGCGAGAGGGGTATAATAAAACGATACAACGTCCAAGAAGTGAGATAGGAACGTGGACGACGATGGGGAATAAAAGGGGAAATATTGTAGTACCAGCAGTAGTGTGGGTGGAGGGTAGTTTAAACCGGGGGAAGAAGAGTGGAAAGAAGAGGAAAAAAAAAATATATATGGAAAGAGGCACACTGAAAAGTTGACGCCTTTCGTTCCCATTTCCTTTATGGCCTTATTTGCGGACACGGCGTATATAAAATTCGAGAAAATCAATACGGACTTCACTTGGAGGTATTAAATATTCAAGCTATTGACTGGTCGAGAAACTTTGGGCGGGGCTATATAACTGACGATAGAGATATTTTTTATTTTGCCTTTTTTTTTTATTTTTTCATTTCATTTTTTTCCTCCGTCGCCAATGTGTGTGTGTTTTTTTTTTTTTTTTTTCCCGACTGGCCGAAGGGAGATTCCCCTTTCTATTCCCCCTTTCGTCGTGCTACCCCTCTGCCTCCTTTTCCCTCCATCAATCGCGCCATGTTTTTTTTTTTTTAATATTTTTTTTGACCTTCCGCTGCTGATGATTCCCCCAGTCGAGGTTCTCAATTAAGAATCTAACCTCAGTATAATTAAAAAATTTTTAATTAATAATTTATGAATTTTATTATTTTTCACATTGTAATTATTGTTTTTTCTTTTTTCATTTACAGGTGGTGTTGAGTGCGTGCAGTACGTATTTCGATACAATATTATCACAATATGAGGAAAAGGATCCGATCGTTATCATGAGGGACGTGAAATTTTCTGATATTAAAGTTCTCGTTGAGTTCATGTACAAAGGAGAAATAAATATCGATCACGTATGTTTAAATTATTATTACTTATCCGAATACAATGATAATAATGTGGAAATAATTATTTATTTTTCGATATTTTGTTTTGTATAATGAAAAAATAATTCAAAAAATAAAGACAAGACTATCATCGTTACTGAAGACTGCTGAAGATTTACATATAAAAGGATTAGCGGAAGTTAGTTGGCGCAGTGATTCAACGCAAAATGAATTAAATAATAGTGGACACAGTCCGGGTGCTACGACCCCTGGCGTTGAAACTGTGTTGAGGGAGGGCGAGATTGACGATACACCACCACCAAAACAACGACGTAGAGGTCGACCACCCCTTGATGATCCACCTTCAGCACACGATGTTTTTACACCTAAAGTCTCGTGCGTTACCGGAAATGTAAGATTTTAAATTGGAAACATTTTTTTTCTAATTTTTTTCTTTCCTGTATTATTTATTATTATTTTTTTTTTTTTTTTGTAGGAGGAAATGATGAGTGAGGGCGATCATGAGAGTTGGGATGACGATATGATGATGAGTGACAACAATGATTCGACAATTCCGGTAAAATAAATTATTAAATTATTATAAATTTAATATATTTTTTTTTTATTGTTGAAGTTGACTTCAATGAATTTCTGTTCAACTTTTTATCTAATTTAATGTTGTGTTTTTCAGCTCTCGTACATGTCCAAAGATGATGGAGCATCAGATCAAGAGAAAAAATGTGAGTATTCCAGAGTAGAATTAAATTTATTCAATAAACTCTTTCATATTATATTTTATTCTTTATTCTGAAAATTTTTAACTCTATTAATTTTTACTTCAGCTTCGAGCACACCGTCAAATTCAAATGCAACCAATATGACGATTCCTGAACAATTTCGTGATGTTGTAAAGATGAATGATTATTTAACAACAGGAAGACGACAAGAATTCTGGGAGGAGCCATTTACAAGACGTGTAATGGATGCAATTAAAAGTAAAGAATTGGAAATGAAATCAGCTGCGGAAATTCTTGGTGTGTCATATGGAACATTGTATGGCAGATATCGAGACAGTTATGGTTGCCTTAAACACCCTTACAGGTATCAATCGAATAATATTTTATAATTAATTCAAAACTTGAATAAATTTCATTTTATTTTACAGAGTTCGAGACTTTTGGTCTGAGCCAGGACCAGCTGAAGTATTAGCAAAATTACGACGAAAAGAAATAACATTATTTCGTGCAGCTGAATTTTTAAATGTCACCGTCCACACACTCGCAACATATTTATCAACATTACAAGGACCCGATAGAATTTCATTAGCTGGCGAATTATCAAATGTTACTGCATCAATTGACGATCAAGACAATGACGTTAATGATATTATACAAAAAATAAATGCCACAAATACATCATCTGCATCGTCATCAACATCATCAACAACAACAGCAAATACAACTGCAATAACAACAACAACAACAACAACACAATCAACAATAATTAAACGTGAAGGTGGTGGATATGTTGATTTATCACCAAGTATAATAACGAAAGCAGCGAGCTCAGTATTGGAAAATAATCCCGATATCACAATTGTTAAAACTGAAAGTTTACAACGTAAACGTGATTATTTAAAAGTTACAAATACAGAAAATAATAATGCTAAATTAATGAGTGGCGGTGGCGCTGTTGTAAGTGAATTATCAACGACAACATCAACACAACAACAATTACAACAGCAACAAAAAAATCATGACTCATTGAGCATCAATAATGATCATAGCAAACCCTAACTATTCAGGCCTTATATCAGTTCAATCAATTCACGATTTTCACATTCGCATTCAACATCTAATATTAATTATTATTATTACAACAATAAATATAATAATAATAATGATGATAATAATATTATTAATAATAGGAATTATAATTATGATAATGATAATACTAATAATAATAATAACAATAATAATAATAATAATAATAATAATAATAATAATATTGAGTATAGACGAAGATTTTGTTCTAATCTCTTTACTCGATTTCTCACTAATTTCAAATAAAAATTTATAAAAATTTTAATTAATGTGGAATAGTGAGAGAAAGAGAAAGATGAAAAAAAAACAAAATAAATTTATAATAATTAATTGGTATTATATTTTTAATTAATTATATTTGCGAGGCACGATGTGAAAATACCAATTTTATCTTCAATTGGGTTTTAAATATTTGACAATGCCTTTTTTTTAATGGTTTTTTTAATAATGAAAATTATATTTTATGGTTATCATTCATGGATATGTGTTGTGGAAGATAGTGAGAGAGATATAGAGAGGAGAGGAACAATAGAAATAGTAGAGAGATGGTGAATTTTTTATTTAAGTTATTTATTTTCTTTTTTTTTTTTTTTTTTTTTTTTTTTTTTTTGAGCTTAGGTGATGATAAGAATTTTTTATTACGACATTTCTATGACACTAAGTGTTTTAATTTAATTATTTATATTCATACACACATTAAATGGTTCCAATTGAGAAAAAAACTAGACTGTGACACTAGAAGATTAAAAAAAAAAAGAAAAAGATGAAAAAATATAAAAATAAAAAAAAAAGAAAAGAAAATTGAATAATATTAAGGAAAAATAAGAATGAAATATTGTACACATATGCGCAATATCAATTATATTTTTTCTCTTTGTATATACATATATATATACACAAATATGTATGTATTATCTCTATATATATAATATATATATATATATATATTTATTTCACGTATTGGAAATGATAATGATAAATAAATTGACTATATTAATGTAATTATGACATCATTATATGTAACACGCGCACTCTTAGTCGATTTTTTAGACTGGAAGAAATAAATATATAATAATTTTGAGAGAAATGAAAGAAAAAAAAAAGTTATTTAGATACAAATTGCGCGCGAGCTTTTTATAGAAAGAAAAATGAAAGAAAATCCACAAAAAAAAATGAAATATAAACAGTATAAAATCAGTAAGCATCATTTACATGTATGTATGTACAACTAAATTTAAACACAACACACATGAAATATTTCCAATTAAAAAATTAAAATTTCTCAAGGTTTCAGATAATAAGAATAAATTTTTTTACTTATGAAAAGATATATTTTATTTTTCTCTCATGCAATTATTATTATTATTATTATTATTATTATTATTATTATTATTATTATTATTATTTGTGGTTTTTTTTCATATCAGAAACTGAATAACTGAAGTAGAAAAAAAGTATCACGTCCAGTTTTCCTGTAAATAATTAATGGTATTGGTGCAATAGCGAGAAGAAAAAAAAATGATAAATGAACAAAATAGAATAAAAAATAAAGAAAACAAAATAGATAAATGAATAAACGGTAAAAAAAAAATAATGAAAAATTATTTACAGTTTATTTATTATATTTTGTGCAATGATATATTTGCAAAGAAAACATAAAAGTAGAATTGGAATTACGTTTGGAGCTTATCATTGAACATGAAGAAGATAGTGAAACAAACGAACAATTTTCATTAGATATGTTGAAACAAAAATTAATTTTTAGCAATTATATTAGATTGGAGCACTATTTTTTTTTCTTTTTTTGGTGATTGAGTTCAATTATTGATTATGATGATGATGATAATGATTATTATTATTATAGATTATTGTTTAATAGTGAATGTTGTGGAAGAGAAAAATGATGAAAAAAAAAAGTGAAATAAGTATTGACAAAAGTTTCTGATGAAACTGGAATTAATGAAACGAATAACAAAATAGAACTCATGAACATTTTAGATTGTATGAAAAAAAAAAAGAAAAACAGATAAAGATGAAAATATCTTATAATCTTAAGAAAAAACAAATGAATATAAATAAAATAATTTGTTTTTTTTTTACAGAAACAAAAAAATTGACTGGATTTTACTCAAGTATTTCCGATTATATTGCTGATTTGTGTATAGAAAAACTAAAAAATTATATTATATATAAAACAAATTAAGCTAAATTAATTAGGAATTTATATTACAGCGCGTTTTTTCATCCTTTGTATTCCCTTCACTCTCATGCCATTGATAGATATTTTTTTTAATCTACTATGTTGTTTTTATTTTAAAGAAACGACAAGAAAAAAGAATTCTTCTCTTTTTTTCAAACAATGAGTAGGCACTTGTGCAGAAATTTACTTTGTGAACGAAGAAATATAAAAAAATGATATATATTTTTAATTCAACTTTTTTTAAAAATTCAATTGAATAAATAAATACGTAAATAATACGTCATAGTATATTTGTAATAATAATTTACACTTGAGCAAAATTATTTCATTTTATATTTTCTAATTTCTAATTCTTAATTTTTTTTTAGCATGAATTTTTGGCCAAAGTTTTTCATTCCAAAGATTTTCCATTATATTTTCGAATAATTTACGAGTGCCTTCTCCCATTGACCCTAATCTAAAGAAATTAATTTGTTTAATTTGTTTACAAGATAGAACTATTTAAATGAACAAATTGTTCATACATAAATTTCTGACTTATAAAATTCAACAGTTTGATTTCCAATGCAAACAAAAATTATAGTTAATATCATTAGTTTTTATTAAATATACATATATTTTTACACATTAATTCAACACAATTGTTAAATAAAATAATTCTTTATTCCAGTATGAGAAAATACTTTGAAACAAATTGCGTTGAATAAATATAATTAATTTTTTTCCACACAAAATAGACAAAACAATAAAATATATCCACACATAAACATTCTCACAGCGCTTTTTAATAAGTAATAATAATTTTTATATTTCTATTATTTTTTGTTTTCTTACAAAATAATGAACATTTGAACAAAAAAAAAAAATTACATAAATAAATAAAAATAAGACTAAGACATACCAAATGAAAAATGTGTAACGTTTTTGTTCAATAAGTATATCGCATATCAGGAGAGCAAACAAATAATTAAAATAAAAAAAATAAAAGAAACAAAAAATAATTTAATGAATAAAAAAAATTTCTGAAATTCTCTCTCTTCTCTCTCTCTTTCTCTTTCTCACTTTCCCTAAATCTGTCTCTTAAAAAAGAATAATAAAAATTATTATTATTCAAATTTATATTGAAATGAAATTTATAATTTTTAATTTGTTAATTAATGGCGTGAGGGTGTCTTGAAAAACGTGAATATATTAATTGATATTTACTCTATAGTCAAAGAGTATACGACTAAATGAAGTATTAACGGCAAATGGAATAAAATTAAAAAGCAAAAAAAAAATATTTAAAACGTTAATTGATTTGAACAGAAATATATAAAAATAATGGAATAAAATGAAAATGCATAGACCGCGGTCCAAAAATACGTGGCCATATTTTTGAGATATATAATCCAATTAGGAGCCCGTGTATCACAAAATATAAAACGTATTTTATTATTAATTATTATAACTACATTAATAATAATATTATTATTAAAGTTATGATAACTTATTTGTAATCAATATAAATAATGATATATGAGAATTTTTTAAATTAAAAATCCTCATTTTTGAATTTATAAAAAATTACAATTATTATTACATATAATTCTTTGCCTGTAAGGTACAGATATATATATATATATATGAATAAAACCAGGAAAATAATATTAATAATAATATTGAATTTTCAACTAGTGCAGATGAGAATGAGCAGCAAAATAAAATAGAGTCGATGAATAAATGATCAATGATTAATTAATTGAATGAAAAAATAAATATAAATGAAGTGACGGAATGAAATTCCAATTTTTTATTTGTTCGTTTTTTATAAATTAAATAAAGTTGTAATCGTTCTATGAAGAACTTAATATAAATTATTATAATTAAACAACAAAAGGAAGATAAAAAAAAATACAAGAATAATATCAAATATATAATATATATAATCATATACATATGATACACATATACAATTGCGAAAAATAAATGTATACATGTGCTATTCATATAAGAAAAAAAATTATATATATTATACTATATATGATAGATGTGCATATGAATATGCAAATTCGCATCAGAATTTGTAAGTATATATATATTTAAATGAAAATATATATATATACCAATTCAGTAAGTGTAAATGTTTGTAAACAAATTATATGAAACAATTATTTGTTCAGTGCCTACATATTTGTTTTTTTAATAAATAAAACAAAATAAAAATTCTGATATTTGGTGTGAGAAGGAAGTAAATGAATTCACACAAAATATTAATTGAATTTATTCAATTTTTTTAAATTAAAAAACATTTATTTATCATGAAAAACAATTATTTAATAAAGCACATTTTTATATATATATAAATATAAATACATTTATTTATATTTATATATATGTATTAATAAAAAAAATTGCACAATTTGTATTTTAATATTTTTAAATTAATTGCTGATGCATTATCCACAGTGATACCACTGTGACTCCACCGCGAGTTAGACAAATTTATTTAATATACAATAATTATTCTCATTTTGTTTATATTTATTCGATAGAAATATTCACAGACTGCGGGAAAGCATTTGATTTATTTATTTATAAATTTGCGATGGATAAAAAAATATAATAATGTGGAAAAAATTACCTACATTATCGACAGTAGGACAATGAGATTACTCTAGATAACTATTGTATAGAGTATTAAATTTTTTATTTTTGAATTCAAAATATTACCGCGCAATCGCCATTTTGAATTTGAATTGTCGCCCGGTTTTTTTTTTTCTTGGCGATTCTTTTCTTATTACAAATATCCATAGGCCAATAAAAACACTCGAATTCAAAAACCCCACCGTATCACTGTTGATATTTCTCCCACTTTTCTTTTTCTAGAACCAACTACGCACTGAAGGGGGTGTGTTCAAAATACTTATATACATTATACACTACAATAGATTCCAGAATAAAGTACCTTAGAGTCTATTGTGTCGTTGCATTTACAAGTTGCAAGAAGCTTAACGTGAGTTCAAAGAATCATTATCAAACAGTCAATTATACATTTACATGTCTTTGAAAATAATCCTTTTTTAATTTATAAACATTTTTATGAAATATGAATATGTTCGTTTACATTTGATTGATAAAAAAATATTCAGTATTTAATAATCTCGATTGACAATTGATTAATCGAATGTTTAATTGTAACGGTCGTAATTTATCTGATTTAACATTTGAAAAAGTTCAGTTAAAATTTAACAGGTTAGTAAAATGGTTGAATTAATTTAAGTATGATTTATTAAAATATTTATTCAGATTTTTTGTTATTTTAATTAATTAGAATGATGAGAGTTTTGGTTAATCGACAATTGCCAATGCCGTCATTGTCAAATGGATATTTTCCGTATAATCCAAGTCTTGAGGATGAATTAAAACGTCTTTTTGTTGATTTTACACTGGACTCTATGAATAAACCAAAACAAAGTGGTGAGTAATATTTTATTAATTAATATTAATTACATATTAAATATCAATCATTTAATAATATATTCCATCGATAATTATATATAATATTACGAGATAAATATTTATCATAATACATGATTGAATATAAATTGCAAATTCAGTACAAGATTTATTTTTATTTTTTTTCCGAGTTGACCGAGGTCATTTCAAGTCTTCTTATATTCATATATTAATTATATTTATACATGTATATGAAGAGAAACAAAAATATTTTTATCATAAACGTCTCGCATTCCTTCTCACAAATAATATCCGGTGCATTTATATTATATCATCTATAATATGACTCATACAGTCTGTAGAATTCATTTTGTCAATCGAAAAAAAAAATTAAATACAACAGTATGTTTTTATTATTACAAAAATTATTTTAGAGGTATAGGAAAAAATTATTTTTATTTCCACCATTTTTGCCAGAGGTAGAAAAAAAAAAAAATAACCGAAGGAGCGCTGGTAATCCTCTGTCGTCGTGCAGTTGAACATTTGCTCGCATAAAAAAAAAAAAGAAAGAAAGAAAGCATTTGACCAGTAATGTATGAAGAAAAAAAAAACAAAGACCTTTTTTCAACGTGCGTTCTTGTTTTTCTCTTTCAAATCTTAAATCTTTCAAACACATTTATATATGTATATAATATATAAGTTATCGTAAATTTATTACTACTTATGGGAATTTGACACTTTCTCAAGTGTGGTCGTTGATGTTTCTTTTTTTTTTTTTTCTGTTGAGTTTTATAGGTTTGTCTCTTTGTGAATCATTTGTATATACTCGGAAAATTAACCAGAGGGTTTACCACGCTATTTTATTTTATATTTTATATGTACATAGTACATACATATGTATTTTATTTTAAAGATAGAAATATACAGTGGAACAGAGAGTATAAAATAAAATAAAAATAAAATGGTGGATTTGTAGAAGAAAGAAATAAATAAAGATAATAAAACTTTGGGGGATTTTTGAAACAAATAAATAATATACTAAAAGACTGATGAATATGATGTAGAGGTAGAGGAAGGAATAGAAAATTTATAGAAAGAAATAATTAAATAGATAAATTGAAAATTAAATATTTATTAAGGGTAAAAAGAATATTCGTTATTTTATTTTATTTTTTGATTTATGTATAATGTTGTGAAAGATCACAGTTGCAACATTTTAGTGATCATTATCTGTTTATTATTTTTGTATGGAATGTGTATGTACAATTCTTCGAATGTATTTATTCTGAGTTCCTGGAATTTAATGTAAAGTGTAGTGAGTGTCAACACATTTGTGTTTATATTATTTGAATGTCAACATAGCATATCACTTTCTTTCTTTTTTTCGAACATACGAGAACTAATATCAATGTAATACGTACGAATAATTATTCCTTTCATCTATGTAGTGTATACTTAATTTAAAGTAAATTTTAAAATTCAATATAATTTTATATGTTCATTTTTCTATTTCAGCTGAGGATGTTATGGAGGAATTTCGACACAATGGAAAGGACTATGAATATTGTCCAGAATTGGAGAATGGCATAATGCCAATTGATTTTACACGTCGTAAAAAAAAAAATAAACCATTAGCAAAAGAGTGTGTATTTTGCAAAAATAATGGCGAGGATGCAAATTATTATAAAAAACATGTGCTTAAACATCCTGATGGACGAACCTCTTGTCCAATTTTGAGGTAAATATATATTTTATCTTTTACATATGATATTTTACCTATTTCCTACATATTAATTGTTAAATAAAAATTTTTTTCCATCTAATAACCTTGAAAAATTAAATTTTAAACACAATTAAAATTATTTTTATTTGTAAAGATCTTTGGTATTATTTATTTATTCAATTTAATGGAAGAAATATTTAATTACATTGAATAATTTATGGTTGTAAATATTATTGTAAACATGTATTGTTTCCTAATTGTTATTCTGGTATTCAGTAGATGAAATTTCAATTCATATCGCATAATAGTTTTATAGTTAGGACTATATTGTTGGGGGATTTAATCCTTTAATTTGGGGATTCGTTTCTTGCCTAGGACTGATTATAGAATTTAATAATTTCGAAAGGTCTTGTGGTGACCATAGAGTAGTTTGTCCTTTATTAATATAGTCAGGTAGACAGAGATAAATAATTTTTACAATATATACAATTATCGAAACAATTTCCCATTTTGTTCACACAATTATATTATTTTTGTTTTTTGTATTTTTCTCTCTAGAGCTTATGTATGCCCAATTTGTGGTGCACGAGGTGATTCAGCCCACACAATTAAATATTGTCCAGCCAATCAAAATCCAGAAATAATTCCAGTTATAAACAAATTGAAAGTATTACGTAATTCAAGTGGAAAACGGCGCTCAAAGTAAGCACACAAGTATTAAATATTTACAAATACGTATTATTAATATTATCTGTTTATTCTTATGTATGTCGATTCATACAGCAAAGATCATGATTTGCTAAAAGATTATTACATATTAATATATGTATATATATACAAATATACGTATATATATTTGATATATGATAAATATTTAAACATGAATTATTAAGTTGAAAAACTAAAAATATATATGACAGGGTGAATTTGTGATTGAGAGATAATCGAAATTATTTTCGGGTTTATATATTTTTATAAGCATAAATATAATTAAGTGAGAATAATACTTTTCAAGTTATGCATTAAGTAAATTAATGCTAAATGGTGAAATAATTAAGATGAATAAGTTTATTACTGAGAGTAAGATATATTTGACTGTTTGCGAATTATTAATAATGATTTTGAGTTGTTTTTTTTAAGTATATTAATTATGAGAATGCAATTATAATTATTTTTGATTATGTCGAGTTGAAAAAAAAAAAGTAGATTAAGTTATTTTTCTTCCATTTGTATGAGATTATTTTTCAGTGGAATTAGTTCGGAGGGTTTTTTTTTCTTTGATTGAAGGACTGATTTTCTTTATTATTTTTTTTTCCACTGACTGAAGAGAAAAGAAAAATCTCCTTTAAATGAATTGAATAGAAAAAAAAAATATGAATTTTTTTTCTGGTTTAAATTTGTAATTTAAATTTTACAATGGCATTTTTATTCATTTATTTTTCAAATGAATGTTATCAGTCTTTATTTTAAACAAATGTGCATTTCTAAAAGGCCGAAAACACAAACAAAAAAATTTTCATTCTTTGATGTATTTTTTTTTTCTTATTAATTTGGAGATTTTTCTTCGTTTACACAATAATTATGAATTAAGCAGAAAAAGTACAAATAGAGTATGAATTAAATACTCGAATAACAATATTATTAATTATTCTTATAATTATAAATAAAGCACTAAGAGATTTATGACTAAAATTAATTATTAAAATTATCAATGATGGTGGAGGTTAAATTCTATATTTTGTGCATTTATGATCAAGTTTTGAATCTTGAAATGAATTTTTTAATCAACTGAAATAGACAATAATCTTCTAGTTCATTAAATAATGAAAATACTGGTCAAGATGAATATTAATTATTGAAAAATAACCCGAATATTTTCATACGAAAACACTAATTGTACATTTTATACTTTTAAATTTATTTCCTCAACCATTTTTTGTTGTTTTTCGCACTCTACAAATTTTTCATTACTTATAAATTATATATAATTCTCTTTTAATATATTTACATATTTCTGAGGATTTATTAAACATATTATGCAATGAGAGTGTAAAAATAAAAAAGTGGATTGACAGGAAATGAATTTACAATTGCAAATAATATTAAATTTTTTTATTCCTTCACATTTGCTTTGTTTCTATTTTGTTTTTTATGACTTGAGTCACTTTTTTATTGTTATATTTCATACATTAATTTTTTTTTCTCCCCATTTCGAGGTTATAGTACTATAATTAACAATATTTCATGACCACCACCATCAATAAGACTTATATTGTGCTAGCAAAAATAAAAATTATATAATATGTTTATTAAGACAATATAATTACAATTATTAATTTTGATTTTGTACGTTTATTTAGTTTATGAATACAAAATAAAATGTAAAAGTATTTGTTTATCATTCTCATATTCATCAAGTATCATTTCATTTATTTATTCATTTTTTTTTTTAATATTTAATCACGAACCAAATTTGCGAGTCCCTAGATAAAATATAAATTATTAAAATCACGATATTCATAGCTATACATACACATATACATAAATATATCGTGACTACATAATAAATACTTTATTTTTTATCTTGTATATTGGTCACTCACTGACCCACTGACTATTAATTCATTCGTGGGAATTCCCCATTCAATTATGGGAAAAAAAGATGAAAGAAGAAACAATTTTGTAATGTTTGGCACAGTTATGCAATATTATATTCCTCTTTCTCTTTATTTAATCTTTTTTTCTTCATACGCATATAATTAAGTAGGTCAACCTCACACACACTCTCAAAATCAAATTCAATGCTAATTCCATCTATTGTAAATTAATAAACATAATTAATTCCCAATTTTTTTCTAGGTCAGGCTTCACACATTTTCTATTTTATTTAATTCAAAAAGTATTTCAGGTCCAGATATTTCTGTCATAATTATTGAAAAAAATGCTCTTATTTCTTGACTAGAAATAAAAAAAAGGGAACGCCATTGAAAACATAAATCATTGTGTCAAATTACGTCACAAATAATAGTTATGACATAATATATATATTTTTTTTATTGTTAAATCTCCTATGTGACACTCGTGCCATCGATAAATATTGTACAATAGCTATTATTATAACACACGACAATTATATTTTATATATTATCTAGCCAGAGAATCATCGAAATGTGACGAGTATAATTCGTGTCAGAAACACACGTTACATACATTCATATATGAATGTATATAAATATATCCGGACTATTCGCAGTATATAAAAGCCAACCGCAGTTGCTTTATCCCTTTCATTTATGTATAAATTTATTTATCGACGACACGTTTATAAAATCGCATTTCTTAATATTTAAATTATCATTGAATTCAATAAATTCAATATCAATGTCGAGTTTATTGTTTTTATTAATAATTTTCACAGTAAGTGGAGAAATAATATCAAATTTTGAACGTAGACCGTGGCGATGGCCTGATGATAATAATATTAAATCAATTAACGTAAATAAATCACCATTTTTTCATATATTTAAACACAAATTTAAAATTCAAGTTGTTGAGAAAATACCAACCATCGCACCATCAGCCAATTGTATTTGTGTGCCGTATTATCAGTGCGATTCAAACAATACAATAATCACAGATGGCGTTGGAATAATTGACGTTAGGTAATAAATTAATTATAATATTTATTTGAATTTTTTTCCAATTTGTGTTTTATAAATTATAATAATTGTGATCTCAATTGTAGAATTCGTCGGTGTACAGGAGAGTTAGAAGTTTGTTGTAAAGTCTTGAATTTTATGCAAAGACCACCACCGTCTTCAATGGCGCCAATTGTTACACCAACAATTAAACCAACAACAACTTCAACTCATGCGCCATCGACTTTGCCACCAACATCGCCATCGACTTTGCCACCAACTTTACCACCAACTTCGCCATCAACTGTACCTCCTACTACTACAACAACAACAACAACAACATTATCTCCAACATCATTACCATACAATTGCATTTGTGTTGATCGTTCCCTCTGCAATTCAAATGGTTTTGTAATAATTGCTGGTGAAGGTATAATTAATCCACGTCAAACTCAATATCCGTGTCCACTAGTCAATCAAATTTGTTGTCGATTACCAACAAATTCAATCAGCTTTCCATCCTCATCTGCATCCTCATTAGTAACAACAACAAAAGTTCCATTGCCAGCACAAAATTCCTGTGTTTGTGTAAAAATTTATCAATGTAACGCAAATGGCATTGTGATAATTTCTGGTGCAGGAATTATTAATCCACGCTATCCAAATTATCGTCAAGGACAAGTTACAACATGTAAGCCTGATGAATTGTGCTGTAATTTACAGCGTGAACAAATTGATGGACAACAAAATATCTCACCAATTGGATTTCCAAGTGGTCCTGCAGCAACTAATTTAGCTGGAATTAATCCAAGGGCTAATTTTAGTGATAATAAAGTTGCTATGGGAAGTGTTATAAATCAAGGAACATCAAACGAATGTATTTGTGTTAAATCATGGTTATGTCCACTGGCAAATATTATTGTCGTTGATCCTGCTGGTATAATTGATTCTAGATTTAGATATTGTATGATGGCTGATGAAGTTTGCTGTCGTCCGCAAGGAATTCAGAATTTAATGCAAGCTATTTTGCCTGGTAGTAATATCGTTGTTATACAAAATGGCGTCATTAATACATCATCTGGTACTTCGTTGATGGTTTGTGGTGTTCCAGCACCAAAATGCTCTAGTGGTAAATAATTTTTGATTTTTCAATACAATTTATTATTCAAGCAAACATTGTGTAGAAAATAATTTTGATAATTGTTTTAGGTGAATGTTCAACTGCAATTGGGGAAACTTATTTCGCTGAATTTCCATGGATGGTCGCAATCATACTTCGACAAAATGGTGGTTCGGGATTATTTTTATGTGGTGGATCAATGATTAATACACGAGCTGTTCTCACAGCAGCTCACTGTGTTTTAAAGTATGTAAATTATTTACAACATTCTTAATAATTCTTTTACGTTATTGACAGACATATTTTATTATATTTTCATTTGTTTAATTTTTATTTTCTAGTCGAGAGAAAGGATTATTGGTGGCACGTTTTGGCGAATGGAATACTGCTGTTAATACTGAACCATTACCATATCAAGAATCTCAAGTGGAATCAATTATTACTCATCCAAATTATTATACAGATGGTCTTTATCATGATGTCGCTGTATTAATTTTATCAACTCCAGTACAGATAGCCGCGAATGTTCAACCGATCTGTTTGCCTGAGCAGGGAAAAATTTTTTCACCGGGAATTAGATGTTTAGCAACTGGATGGGGTCGCAGTGGCTTTGGTAAATTATTTATTTAAACCACTTGAATTAATTTAATGTATATTTTAAAATTATTTAAATTATTTCAGATGGTCAGTATCAAACGACATTGAAAAAAATTGATTTGCCTGTGATTGACCATGGTGAATGTCAAAAACGTTTGCGATCAACTAGACTGGGTGAATATTTTCAATTACATGGAAGTTTTATGTGCGCTGGTGGCGAATTGGATAAAGATACGTGCACTGGTGATGGTGGTGGACCATTAGTTTGTCCTACATCATCTGGACAATACATTCAAGTGTGTATTTTAATTTATGATTCAATAATATAAATGCTGGATGTATTTTTCATTATTTAATATCATGAGTAATGATTTTATTCTAGGTTGGAATTGTTTCTTGGGGTATTAATTGCGGTGAGAGTAATGTTCCAGCTGTTTATGCAGATGTTGCTCAACATCGTCAGTGGATTAATCAACAATTAGCTAATTATGGCGTTTCATGATGTCGGTGAATATTATTAAAAATTATTATTTATTAATTAGTATATTTTCTTCATTTAATTTTTTAATGAACGGAAATGAGAAAATGATAATTTTTCAAGACTGGATTAGAAATATAAATAATTTTTTATTTTTATTTCATATTAGATGTTGCAATAAGTTGAAATATATTTATATATTTCATATCTTTTAGCTTTGCTCTACATTTGTTACAATCATCAGTTTGAATGATGATAATTGTTTAAAGATGAAATCAAAGGTCAAACTTTGAGCCGACGAGCATGTATATTATCAATCGTATATTTTTTTTCTTGAATAAATTTATAAGAAACACGTAAGATAAGACATTAAATAATTTAAAAATTCATGAAAATTGAATTCTATTGTAAATAAAAAACACGAAAATGAAATAATTTGAAAAAAAAAACTTTGCCAATTTGGAATTCCCGGCTTGAAAAGTATTAAAGTAAAAAATTAAAACATTTATTATGTAATGATATTTAATTAAAAAATATCGAGTTTGGAATTTCCAATCTTAAAATTTCAACATAAAAAAAATTTAAATAGATTTTAAATAATTAATAACACCGCCATCATTCATCAGGGTTAAATCTCCAATGTCAGGATTCAACATGAATCATCTGAAGTAAATGATAAAAAATGCTATCCAACAAGTGAATATAAATACAAATTATACAGGAAAAAATTTTAATGTATTTATGTGTGGTAATAAGTAGTGTGGAAATCATGTAATACATATTGTGAAACTTTATGTATGTATGTATGATTGGTGTGGAATAATAATTTCGTTCGATTGGAGAAGGGATAGCAGCCACAAAAGTGGGGGTGAAATTATGGTCAAGATTCTCAAGACATGTTTGAGACTTTTAGCATTACATAAATAACGAAGGTAAAGGAGAATTGTGGATTTTGTTGTGACAGTCAGACTTGAGGCTAGTCAGGGTCGAGTTCGTCATTTGTACGCATTTTATACTCGTGTAAACAACACTCTAATACGTAAGTGTAATTATTGTTAATTCTATTATTTAATATAATTTCAAATTGACTAAGCTATTCATGAAAGAATTTTTGAACCTTTTTCAGTTATAAAAATTGAATTCAAAAGATGGAAATTTTATCAGTAATCTATTCATTTTATTTTTCTTTGTTAAATAATTTTCACTGAAATTGTATAATAATTATTTTTAAATTTAAAGTAATATTATTCTGGGATTTTCCCAAAGATTTTCCCGGTGTTATTTAAAGTTCTCTGGGTTTTTCTAGTCTTTCAAAATTATTTATGACTTCTTTACAACAATCTATTATATATTTGCTCAGTTTATTATATTTATTTAAGCAAAATTATTCATTAGTAACCAACTTGAGTTTTCAACTGGTCAAATATTTATTATACAATTCACCTTGAAATTTAATTCATCTCAATACTAGTTATGTTAATTCTATCTCGCATTTTTAATACTAAATTCCGTACGAAAATTATCATAAAAATTTTTTTAATGTACAAAACATTTTTTTTTTGTTTCATGTAATGACCCGCAGTTATCTTCAAATAATAATGAAACGTTCAAGATTATTCATTCCATTATTATTGATATTATCCATAAATTTGTCTTCTTGTTGGCCACAAAATGGCCCGAATTTGGATAAATTAATTGGCGATGTATTTGGTCCAAATCCAAATCAAAAACCAATTGGAACGCCACCGCCTGCAGTTAATCCAAATTCTGGTTCATTAACTGATCTGATAGACGATGTTTTTAATAAAAATGATAATAATGGACCACGACAAACTGATGGAACATATTTAGGAAGTAGCAATGAACAAAGAAGCGACGATGATGGCGAATGCGTTCCATATTATCAGTGTCAAAATGGAACAATTGTCGATGATGGCGTTGGAATAATTGACATCAGGTTATAATTAATTTATTAATTAAATATATATGTATGTAATATTATATATACTTATTAATATTAAGTAAATAATTCTCAGGTTATAAATTTATTTATTCTTTTTTGTTTGAATCTTGTAGAATTCGTGGACAGTGTGAAAATTATTTGGATATTTATTGTGCACGTCCAAATATTTTAACTAGTGATAATCGTGTTACACCAAAGCCTACTATTAGACGTGGATGTGGACAACGAAATCCAAATGGTGTTGGATTAAGAATTACTGGTGATCAGGATAATGAATCACAATTCGCTGAATTTCCTTGGATGCTCGCAATTTTAAGTGAAAAGGGAATCGATCAACGTGGACAAAAATTACTTGTTTATCAATGTGGTGGTTCATTAATTCATCCACAAGTAGTTTTAACAGCTGCACATTGTGTCAATGGGTAAATAATTATGACAAGTTGGAATATTTATATTTTATAGGAAATTATTTATATTTTTATTTTGTAGAAAAAGTCCGGATCAAATGAAAATTCGTGCTGGTGAATGGGATACGCAGACGAAACGAGAGCCATTTCCACATCAAGATCGTGAAGTGTCAAGAATTTTTATTCATGAAAATTTTCATCCTGGTGCATTGCGTAATGATTATGCACTTTTAATTCTAACACAGCCGTTAGAATTAGCAGAAAATATTGATGTTGTCTGCTTGCCAGAAGCTAATGAGGTCTTTGATGGAGCTCAATGTTTCGCCAGTGGATGGGGAAAAAATGTCTTTGGTAATATTTAAATTCATTTATATAATGTAATTTAATTTATTAATTCAATTTTCATGTGAAATAATATACTTAAAAATCAATATTTATTCTTATTATTAATTTTGTTCTCAGGTCAACAAGGTCAGTATCAAGTGATATTAAAAAAAGTTGAATTGCCAGTTGTAAATCGACAAGCTTGTGAAACTTCACTTCGTTCCACACGTCTTGGACGTTATTTTGTGCTGGATAGAAGCTTTGTATGTGCCGGTGGTGAACCTGGCAAGGACACATGCAGGGTAAAACTAAATAATTATAACATAATTTTTAATATTTGAAAAAAGTAAGAAAAAAAAATATTTCTTGAATTTTTCCCTCTTAATTTTTTTTTATTTCATTTTCAAATAGGGTGATGGTGGTAGTCCTTTGGTTTGTCCATTGCGCAATGATCCAGGACGTTATGCCCAAGTTGGAACAGTTGCATGGGGTATTGGATGCGGTGAAAATGGTATACCTGGAGTTTATGCCAATATTGCCCACGGACGCGCCTGGATTGATCGTACTTTAGCACAAAATAATATTTACCTTTAATATTTTGATATTCATATCAATATAAAAAAATTATGATGAATAATAATTCATAAATAATTAATTCTTAACCTATAATTAAATGAGTTCGCGTTTAAAATTTTCATTATAATTATAAATAAAATATACAAATGATCTTTATATTTAATAAGTACAATAAGTTGAAGAAATAAAATAATTATCAACTTAATAAAAATTTAAACAAATAATATAAACATTAAATAGTGTTTTTTAACAGTTATCAATAGAATATTTTTTAAATCGCTAATATAACCTCAAAAATAATAATTTAATTTAAAAAATATACATATCAAATTAATAATTATATAATTAAATTAATTTTAAATATATATATATTCATATTAACATAAAATAAGAATAAAAATTAATTGTATATTAAGAATTTGAGTATTTAAAAACTATTTAAAAAAATGCGGGAAAATAAAATGGCGGTAATTCAAATAATTAGTTTTTCACTTGACTAGTGTATTAACATTTGAATATTTCTACCACCAGATGCGCGCGTCTAGTGCTTTATATTTCTTCATGAAAAGCTGCACAATTCTAACCAATGGGCGTGGACTATTTTCAATTTCTTTGTCTCCAAGATTCCCCCCACTACAAAGATCAACGGACATTTCAACTGCAACTTGTAAGTTTATGTCACACCATGCTACTTTCTTTTGTCCCTTAACGAGATGAGGGCTTATTACACAATTTTACGTGCTTTTTAATCCATATAATATCGTCGTACAAATCCAAGTTCATATAATATATCTTTAATTCAATCATTCAACATCAAGTGCATACAAATATTAATCAACCATGGCAGTTTTATAGTCTAATTTTTTACCAAAAAATTCAGTTTTTGTTTTTTTCAAATAGCATACAAAGCACTTATATATATATATTTTATAATAAAGTGAGTTATTTTATGCGCGCGATAATTAATTTTTTAGTAGAAACAAAAAAATTAGAGTACTGATCCTGATCATCATCGTCATCTTCATGTGCTGTGAGTAAATAAATTTATTATACAATATTTTTATGTATATATCCATAACTTTTTGCTTGGTATATGGTTTTATTTATTGTATATAATTATATTATATATAACTGTTTTTTAATATTTTTTTTAATTAATTCATTACAATTCTAACAAAAGAATTTATTTGTGCGCATTTGGCGGTCCGCCATTTTGAGATGGGAGAGGAAATATGTATTTTTTTTTTGTGTCGCACGAAATATTTATTTTTATTTTCCACACACTGTTTACTTTGTGTTATTGTTATACCTGGGATACTAGCAAATAGCTTTGTCTCACCGTCTTTTCTCAGAACCAACAGAAAAAAAAAAGGTTGAATTTTTTTTACTTATTATCGGTGATAAAAATTAATCTCCAGATGTATAACGCATAGGTAATTGGAAACCAAAAATAATACTTGACTAAACAGTTAATTTTTTTTCCATTCTTCAAACATTTAATAGTAAATTAAATATATTAACGTTAGATGATAAATAATTGTTGAATTATTTTTGTTCTTATTAAGATAGAAATAATTCTTGTTAAAAGTTTACATTATTTTTTTTTAATCTTTTCGATATCATTTTAAAGAAATAAAATTCGTCAACAAAATGTCGGAGATGAAGTCAACGCCGTCGTCATCATCGCCAAAAAAGGATCCACAATTAACGTTGCCATCAGATTTAAAATTAAAAGATTCTTCAACAAATAAAACGAATAAAATGGAAAAATTAAATTTACGACAATTATCATTCGTGCCACATATTCCTTTATATGATATATCAAAAAGTAATTTATTTTCACTCAAAAATCGGCGTCAACTCGAGAAATTTGAGATTAATAAAGATGAACAATCATTAAGTAGTCATTGGAGTAGCAACACAAGCTTAAATAGTTGCAGTATTAGCAGTATAAAATCATCATCGGGTGGGTTTCATTTTAATTCAATTAATCGACCGCGAGCTTGTAAAATGAGAAAGGGATCATTGTCAATGAATTTACGATCAAGAACTCAGGATGATACACGATGTAGCTTCTCTATTTCCCAACAACGCCAATCAATTATTGCTAAATATTTATCAAGAAGAAATAATCATCATCGACAAGAAAAAATATCATCGGATACAGATGATACTAGAAACCAGAATGATGTGACAATTGAAATGAATAAACGTTGGGATAATTCATTATTGTGCAATAATGAAGAATTAATTGTTAACAATTATAATAATGATAATAGTAATGCAGAAGGTAAAGGTAAATCACCATCAAGTTCAATTTTACTGGCGAGGATTTCGGAAACATCGAGCTCATTGAATATAACGTTTACAGATGTTGCTACAGAGATAAAATTTGATGATTCAGTAGAAGATGAGAATAAATCTGCTTCAGCATTAAAATCAAGCTCAAGTTTAAATGTTGATGAACAGAATGGACAAAAAATTGGAGAGAAAAATGAGCCAATAATATTAAAAATAAATAAAAATCGTATCAACGCTGCGCGAAACGCACGAAAAAAACATAAAAGGGATAAAAAAAAGAGGCAACAGAGTAAAAAAAATGATAATTGTTGGAACTCGCCATCTAATAAAACAAAAAAACCTGAAGAAAAAAACAATGAATGTACTGCTGCTGCGTTATCATTGGAAAATGATAAATCCAAAGATAATACATTAAAAAATATATCTATTAATAATAATGTTAATTGTAGTGATGCTAATGGCGATAATTCTGATCACTTTTTGCGACCAAAGCTTCATTTTTATTCGAAAAGTCAAGCTAATCACTTAGGAATACTTGAAAAAAATGCGAAAATTATTCGCGAGCGAAGAGGCTTACCGCCGGTTGTTAAAAGACTAAATAGGGATAAATTGAAAAGCAAACCAAGGCGAAAAACTACAACAAAAGCAAAAGGAGGTAATGAAATTAAAAGGAGGCCGGGAAGACCAAAGAAAATTAAAGAAGATAATATTACTGCTGTACCGGTACAAAAGATTGTTGAACAACCGCCGTATGTAGAATACGAGGATGGAAGAAAATTACCATCACTACCGATGATTGATATGAATTCAAAAAGTACTGTTACTGCTGCATCGAGTGATGGTGCTAGGGATGATTCGTTTTCAATTGCGTTGAATAAAAAAAATTCTTCTCATGAGAATTTGAATGAATGCAAAAAAATCATGAAATCCGGTAAGATTTATTTTAATTAATTATTAAATTGTGATTAAAGTAATTTTTATTATGATTTATTGTTATTTTCTCTTCTTATTTTTCAGGGAAAATTACTGCTCATAATGAGGATGAAAATTCAGGAAAGACCGTAGATATAACATATTGCAATGGCGACAATATTGATGAATCAAAGGAAGAAATAACGTTTCGTGAATTTGGCAAAGAGAAATCAGATAAATTGGATAATAAAAAGAAGATGATAACTAAAATCCCAGCTAAAATTATTGATGATAGAATATTACAAGAAAAAATAAATTTATCAGAATTAAATAAAAATACATCATTAAATAGTAATGAGAATAAAACAAAATTAATTGGACAAAATCGACAAATTCATTTTACCCCTGAGGAGATGAAGAAACGTAAAATTTTGCACTCAAGTGAATTCAATCCCATAAATAAAGATGAAATGAATTCGTTCGGTATCAGAACAACAATTCCGTCACGTCAATCATTATTACCGACTAAAAGACCATTGATCAGTGAAGAAATTAATGAAAAATTGCTGCAGGCATTTGAAAACTGGGCTAAAATTCCAGAAATCGCTGAATTTTTTCGAGAACCACTAAACAATGAAATACTTAAACCGAAAACTAGTATAAAAGATCGTTTAGGTAATTATGTAAAAAATGATAATGATAAATATCAAAAAATTCAATCTCAAAGAGAAATAATTACGATGAGTTCACGAAAAATTACACCAATCAAACCAGTTCCAATATCACTATTGCCAATTGCGAGCCCGGAAGAAACAATAATTTCAAACAATGTCTTCAATAAATCGCAATTCATTAATTATCACAATGGAATTTCAAGAGAGCATAAAAATCAATCGATCCCATCAAATCCAATGATGAAGGAGCAATATATTCCTCCAATTGAAGATATTCAAATGAGAACGATAAATCCTCCTCATCAAATAACTTCAAACGTATCTGCATTCAATCGAATTACTTACAAACGACCATTAGAAAGTGAAAAATCATCAAATTTAACTGAAGAACCGCAAAACAAACGTAAAACAATATGGAAACGCAATTGTGATGATTCAGAGTCGGAAGATTCATCAATGGAAAATACAATGGCTGATGATTGTTCATCAAAGAGTCGAAACACCATTAAATCAAATGGAAATAGCCAATCATCATCAACAATAACAACGGAATCAATAACGCAAATCGTCAAGAAATGGTGTTATGACGGACGAGAAACAATATCGCCAATAGCAAACGTTGATGATAATTCAAATAGTAGTCACAGTTTAAGTAGTGTTAAAACTATTATTTTTTCGCCGAATAAAAGCAATTTTTCTAATTCATCGCTTTCTCATGCAAATAATAATGACGAACCAAGCGATAAATGCACGGAAATAAATGAAAAAATGGATTTGGAAATATTAAATAATGACGATAGTCGTGACAGTTCAAGTTCATCAACTTCAAGTTATTCCTCAACGATTCCATCTACGAGTTCATCAGCAACAATCTCATTGGTCATTGATTTAGTTGATGATTTACAGGCGAATAAAAATGAGGAGGATAATACAGGACATTTTTCACCCATCAATTCACCAGCAAAATCATTAATTATTGATTTACCAGATGATTCGAATGCAAAAAATGATGATTATAAGCAATCATTGTCAAATTCATCAAGAAATTCGTCAGTTATTAGTCTTTGTGATGACTTAGATATACCAGAAGACAATAAAGAGGAGGAAAAATCACAAAATGAGATCGTTAACCACACAAATGAAATAAACAATGGAAATTATAATATTAATGATAATAATAGTAATAATTTTAATAATAATAATAATAATAATAATCAGTTCAATTTGGATCCCGAAGATGAAGAAAAAATTGATGACTGCGACGTTATTTCGTTGTATGCAGAATCAATTGAAAATTTACAGTGAGCATTAATTTATAATTAAATAATCAATTGTAAATAAAAAAGTTATAATTATTTTTTTATATATATATATATACAGATATTATATATATTAGGGGGATATAAAAAATTTGAGATCTTTATTATTTCGTTGCTATTAATTACTTTTTTTATCTTATTCATTGCATTTTTTTAATATACAAATTTGCTTTTTCACAAAAACAAATTAATTTTCTGAATCTACAACGGGGGCCAGCAAGAGCTTTTTCCATCTGCTAAACTAACAATATATTAGAAATTGTATAAAATTTTTATTTTATTTGTTTAATGAACGTGTATGAATAATATTTTAGTTAATAAAATGAGGAAAAAATAATTTTTTTCTAGGTTAGACGACATTGATATAAAAGATGATCCCGAAGAAGAGAGTATTTATTCATCATCGTCATTAAATCGCTATAATTTAATGAAATCGGAGAATATTGGACGCTATGTCAGTCAAAATGTTCGTGAATTTGATGCTCTATATAATAATGAAAATAATGACGATGAAAATAATAATATGCCTAACGCGAGACCAAAAGGAGTTTTTACACGTCTTCAACCACTAAATTCTGCTACTGAGGAGTCACAAATCATTAATAACAACAGCAACATTCCTACACAAAATTTGACTGATCATCAACAATTTAATTGTCAATCAACAGTGAGACATTATAGTTATAATAATTTTATAAATTATAATGAAACTCAACAAAAATTTCGGGGATATTGTTACAGTATTCTTAAACGAAATACTTGCAATAAATGTGACTGCAAATTTAAGCACACAGTAAGTAAACGAATAAATTAATTAATTTGTTTATTAATTAATTGGTAGAGTAAAACAAAAATTTTATTAATTTTTTTTTTTTAATTTTCTTTAGATTGAAAATTATTTGTTATGTTTGCATTTGGGTAATAGTTACGAAATTAAATCAGTTTTAAACTATGCAATTCAAGAAAGATTCATCTATTATTTAAAACTTGTTTATGAAAATTCAATTAAAAAATTAGATTTACCAGATATTATTGAGGTATTTAGTTCAATACTGTCGTTGAATTTCCCACATGTTATTTATGAATGTTTCAATAGTACATTGAAAACAATTCCAAAACGTAGCAACAAAATGCTTCAATTTATCGATGGTATTTGCAAAAATATACAACCAAGTACAAATACAACTGACGATAAAGTAACATTAATATTGATAGATTCATTGAAGAAATATATTGAACCGGGCAAATATTGGGAATATTTGCGTAATTTAATATTGAAAATGGCATTCCCAACGTCAGGAATAATCGAATTAATATTAGATGAATGTTTGAGGCATAAAAAATCACCTCAATATATTCACGATATTAAAAAAAGTATTATTAATAACGCAGACGAAAATGTATTGACAGAAATTAATTCATCGATTATGAATAATTTTATGAAACTTGTGGAAGATTTACAAAATTTTGATGAATCATCACCAAAACAAATTGATAATACTGCAATTGTATCCTCAATTGCTTCACCCGATTTGATTAACAACAATAATTCGGATAAAACTAATACTAAAGAACAAAATGGTGAAATTATGGATAATATTCCTCCAATAAGAAGAATATCATCAAATTTACGAAATAGACTGGGAATTAGACAACCTGATGATTCAACGAAATGGAAATTAATTAAAATTGGTGAGTTTGTAAGAATTTTATATTTTATTAATGATTTGAACTCAATAAAAGATAAAAACAATTTATTGTGTGTTATACTAAATTAAATATTTCTCGTATTAAATTTATTAATTTTTTTCCTTTTTTTTTTTCAGATAATATTGACAAACCGAATTCAGTTTTTCAGAAAAGATTGGAACGATTACATGGCGATCTGAAATTATTATCAATTGCATTGGATGAAAAAAATTACGATACCATTTTAAGTATATTAACAATTGCAAAAGGTTGTTCTTTGCAAGAGCATACTTTTGCATATGGCAAAGGATTTTATGAAATTTTATGCAATTCTATAATGATTGCGCCTGAACACCTTGAGAAAATGATACTTATTACAGGTAATAAATATTTCATTAAACAATCGAATGGTAATATTGATATCGTTTATGAATAATTCATAATATCAAATGATCAGATAGTTAATTGAATACTTTTTAATTAATATACACAGTAAAAATTGATTTAAAAAAATTTTTATTTGTTTTTTTTTTTTTGAAATGTTGAAAAAAAAAATTTTTTTTTACAATTTATTTTATACGAAAACTAAAAATAAGTTTATATATGCATATATATTCATTTGGCATTTATAGAAATTATTATTGGACGGAAAAAAAAGTGCAAAAATAATTTCCAAATATTATTTTTTATTTTTTATTCTAAATATTATATTTAGAATATTTATCAGTTATTCAACGTAGCAATTGCAAAACAATATACTGGAATATTATGTATAATTATCTGTTAATTACTTTTTCAATCAAATAATTATTATTTTTTATTTTTCATATTAAATATTTATAATTTTTGATTATTAATAGAGTGAGAAAATAAAACACTTAATGAATTTTAGTTATTTTTATAGTCATAAAGTTGGATTAAATTTTTTTTATACAAAATTATTTTCTTTTATTTTTTCTCTCGTGATTTTTTTTCTCCCTTGTTTTTCGCATTCCTTTTTTTTTTTTTCTAGTAGAAAATGGCAGGGTGCCACATTATCTATCAACAATGTTGATGAACATTGGAATTGATATATTACAAAAATTAATTAACTTTGGTGCGTGGATTATTGCGAAAAAGTTATTAAAATTATTGCACTATTATGGAAAAAATAATGTAAATATAATTTATAACGAATTAACGTCGGCATCGTTTATTTTACTATCTGCTGAAATTTACATTGCCAATCAACGACCAAAAAAGGCATTCGAATTGATAAAACGTGAGTGTGATTAATTTGTTTATTAACAATCGAATAAAAAGTAATTTCAAATTAGTGAATGGTGAATCGTGTGTTTAATATTTTGAAATAAATCGTTGGCGTACGTAAGTGTAGTTATTAAATTAAATAAATTGTATCGTCTACGCAGTTTATTTATTTAATATCAATAGAATAATAAATAAATAATCCCCGTGTGAATGAAAAAAAAATAAACACAAATAAACATACATATTTTATATTTTTTTTAGAGAACAATTTGATGAAGAAAGAACGAAATGAATGGAAAGTTGATAGTAAAAATGACGACGAAAAGCTGAGAATAATTATTTTGAAATTATTATTAAAGAGTTTGTCTTTAAATCATGTAGATTATGCTTTTTTATTGTACATGACTGTTTTAAAGGATCAAAAAGATAGTTTTACGCCTTTAGGTAATTTTTAATGAAATTCAAATTTTTGAAATAGGAAAAGATATTTTTTCATTTTCAATATTCGGTTTTATTTCTGTTTAGATTTATCCATGTTTACGGATTGTATTATTTTGGGATTATTGAGAGACGGCAGAGACGATGAATTAATCGAAATGATTGATTTGATATTAAAATATTATTTATTCGCGAGTCCAATGACAATTCGCGCAATGATTGGAAAAATTTTTCATTTAGATGAAATTTTATCGCGGCGATTATTTATCTACGCTTCGCAAATTGGTATTTATCCGAATTTGAAGGTAATTATGAGAATTAATGACAATGCACTGATATAATGAATAATAATAAATTAAATTATTTTACATTGAAAGGAAAAATAGGAAAAAAATTAAGATTTTTTTTTTTTTTTTTTTAGTGGTTGAGGAACGTTGAATATTTTCTTTTAACAATAAATATTGATTGGATTGAGGAAGAAATGTATCTAATAGTGGAAGATTATTTATGTGCATTGTATAAAAAACTTGGAAATGATTTACGTGGCATTAAATCACGTAAATTATTAATATTTTTAAATTTTCAACAGGTTAGTTTTATTTTTCTAATCAAAATATTTTCACAAATAAATTATTATTCATAATTATTTTTTATAGATGTATCCATCATCAGAACAAATGTACGATGATAATGTTAATAATGGTAAATTGAATAACAGTACATTACTCGTAAATGCAAAGAAAAAATTGCAAAACGCTTTAAAAAAATTTGATCCGCCATTAAAATTCTTTCCACATTATCAATCTTATCAATTGTGCAAATTTGTCAGTTCTACAGTGATCAATTACATAAAAGAACGATACATTAATAATATTCAAATAGAAAATCAGTGAAAAAAAACTTTAACTAAAGCACAATTTTATATCATTGTTTTTTATATTTTTTTATGTTCAATAATTTTTCAAATATTGAAAAAAAAAATTATTTTTAGAATAATTATACTCATAATATTATGTATAGATAATTGGAAATATTATTTACAAATTTTCGAAGCTGTTTAAATATTATATTTATGTTTATTTTTAATATTTATATGTTTGAATAATAATTAATACTCAATCAAACTCTGGTATATCATCAAATGAATAGCCTGGTACTTTTCTGTATGCCATTACAGCAACTCTTACATGATATGCACCAGGTATAAACATTAAAGCACCAAGAATTATAACTGGCCACATTCGGTCTTTATACTGAAAGAAAAATTTGTAAAAAATATAGTCATTATTCATTTTATATCATTTAATTAAATCACTTGACATTCAAAATAATTTTATTTTTTGCAGACCTCTCAATCATTCATAAAAAAAAAAAATTAAATTATGAATTAAGGATGAAAATAAATTATTTTGGTTATACCTTGGTGTCTATGTGTCCGCTGACGATTAAACTTCCAATGATTAACATTACTGTCCCGCCAATAAATAATAATGCAGCTAAAGTAATTGCTTTCCATGGTATTTTCACTGGTGGTCTCGTAAACTATTGAGGTAAAATAAGAAAAATACGAAATTTATATATTTATCCATTTCATTCACGATTTAAAAGTTATGTTTTTATATAAATTATTTAATTCAATTTTTATTTATTATTACTTGTGAATCAACGAAGCCATTATCAGCCTCACTGAGTTGTGTGTAATCCACGTTGTTGAATTGTCCTTTGCTACTATTTTTCGTTATGTTTTTTCGTTTTGACATAATATTGATTATTTTTCATATACTCATCTGCAACAAAAATTCACAAATTACGTATATATTTGCATATGCGTATATGAGTTCATTAATTTATTCTAAAATATTTATTTAAAATGCAAAACTATAGGTAAATAATATCAGTATAAGTTATTTTTAAATTTTTATTTGAATATCGCGACGACATAACCTCACATTTTTTTAATTAAAATTTTAGAAATGAGCTATGTGAAATTGTTTGATATTTATAGCAAATGATAACAATAATGTGGATACACTAGACGATTTTATTGATTATTCAGTTTTTTTTTTATTCTGTTTTAAATTATACATGTTATTTTTATCGCTCTATTGATTAACCTCAAAATGCACGAACAATTGCAACAACGGTAACATTATGAAATTAAATACCGATGCTTTGTTATTTTATTTCATTGTAGTGAAAACGTGACGTGATATTTTGATAAACAATATACAAACGTATACAGAAGTATATTATTAATTAATCTAACAACAAATGTAAATACTCTAACGCCATCTTCTGGTTAGTAAATAAATATTAACTGTTGATATGGCAGAGAATGACTTTATCGCACGTGGATATTACAGATTTCCCACGTGATCACAAGTTTGAATTTAATTCAAATGCATTTATGCTCTATATTCATTCGTTCTTAGAATTCATAAAGTATAACGTACGAATTTACCTCAATTTCAGAGATTCTCATTGCCTGGACGCAAAGCAGTTTCATTTTGTAGATGAATTTATATTTTTTATGAGAGGAAAATGAGGGAAATTTTATTCAACATATTCAAGCCATAAAAACCACATTTTCCGCCTACGTTAAATATTTTATCGTAGTCTTGCACGCAATGTTCGAAGTTAAAGGTTAAGTAATCTACAGAGCGATATATAATTATTATTCGAGGTAATTATATTACAATTATCATGAAATATACATGAATTGTATAATTTATAAGCAATAATTGAATATACGCACATTTATATTCATCAATTTCACTTCCAAATATTTTTTTTCTCATTCTCAACATCAAACTTTCAGTTTTCATCCATTATACAATTATTTATTCATCCCCAATTTATTCTTACGACCTTGAACTATATTAAAAATTTCTACATGCTCCAATTTATCATTCTAAAATTCAAAAATAAAAAAACGATTTCATTCCTAGAAAAAAATAGAATTTTTTCTTTGAATAATTTCAAGGTTATGCACATGAGTCCGCATTAAAGGTTAAAATCTCCCTTCTATTTCCTTTCTCTCATTATTTATTTATTAATATATTTTTTATTTTCATTTTCATGTACGTGATTGGCGTAATACTTCAACCAACAGTTGGTATGGATTACAAGGGTGCCAAAATGCAGCAATTGAAGGCATATAAACCATCAAGTGTACACATGCGCAAAAGCATTGGAATATTTTACATGTATGCCTGCAGTTTTATACCAAAAGGAAGGGTTATTTTTCTACTGCGATATCAATGTGTACATAATCCTCGAGCACATATTGATAAGCAGCAGCGCCACATAACGGTGGCGTATTGTAGTAAAGTAAAAACCCCTGTGATAGAGGGTGGAGAGTTGAGTCTGACTGTGCGACACATCCATCAAATGGCCCGGGAGTTGGTCGCAGCAAATTCTCTCTGTCAGTGCGGGCAATTGGGGCGGTGAGGGTGGTTTAATACCTTCCTCGTATATTTTATTCCGACATGTTGACTCAATTTTTTATTTAATAAAATAAATAACAATTGTTGAGTATAATAAAGAGACGACAAATTATCAGTTAAATAGATTAATAAATAGAGAAAAATAATAGATTAAATTAGATAAAAGAATTAATGAAGATAAATAAATTCGCAATATTATAGCGATTGGATTAGGAAAAAATCTGGGATTAAATAAGAGTTGGAAATAAATAAATGGTTTATTAGATATGTTGAAGATATAAAGAAAATAATTGCAAGTTTCGTTGGGAATTAATTAAATTTATTTATCTTGTTTTCCATTAATCGACCGACAGTTACGGAAGTACAATCTTGTTATTTATTTATTTATTTATTTATTAATTATTATATGAAAAAAAAAAAAACAATTGTAAAAAATTAAGATAGAAAATTGGGGGAAGTTGTTCAATTTAATTTTATTTACGTGTGAATTGAAGAGTTGAAGAAAATGTGGTGATAAAAAGAAGAGAAAAACGATTTGAGAGTTGGAAAAGACATTTCATTTATTTATTTATTTTTTTTCTGTTAAAAGAAATAAAAAAATTTTGGTTGGCGTTAAGAGAAGTGGCGAGGAAAGGACGAAGGGACAAAAAATTACCTCGTGTGTGCAGCTGAGCGAAACACCCACTACTACACACACTGTCATAAAGATAGAAGGAGGAAGTGCAAGGAAAAAGAGAGAGGCAGAGAGAAAGGAAGAGAGTAAAAAAAATCCGTCGCAGATTGTTCCCCTTATATACACTTCAAGTAATAAATATATACCTATATACATAATCTAATCAATAAAATTTTCATTCATTTTGTAACAGGCAAAAAGAGAAAAAAAACTTTTTTTTTTTTAATCATTTCATTTTAATTATCAATTTATTTCAATTATTATTTTCTATGGGGGATTTTTTCTTTTAATTTAAATTATGCTGTAATAATATATATATTATATTTTTATATATTTTTTTTTATTAGTGTAAAGCCATTTAAAAATCTCCAAACAAGTGCGAAACCTTTTGCAAACCATTTTATATTGTCATTATTACATTTGGAAATATATATATTTATGTAAGCTTGTGGCGCAACATTGTCTGACCCACATTAGAATCATCTACTAACGTCAAAACAAAAAAATTTGATTAATAAATAAATTACACTGATGAAAAAAAAATAATTGCAATAAAAAATCTGTACTAGATTTATTTTCGTAATAATAAAAAATAAGTACATTTTATTTTTAATTATAATTCCAAGTGTAATTTATATTTTCACGAGTTAATTGTAAAATTAAATCGTGAAGATTTAAAAATGTTTGAAAAAAAAAAAATAGGAAATCTTGAGATTTTAAATTAAAGTTTTTGTTGATGTTTCTGCTACTGTTGGAGTATTGTTCATTTTTTGTGTTCATTAATTTGTAGAAATCATCAAGAAGGAGAGGAGAAAAAATAAAAAAAACCCAGAGCGGAAAATAATAAAATAGAAGAAAAATGGAGTGCCCTGAGCCGGTGGCGCGGGGCCGGAATTTTCGCTTGCTCATTGAGTCAGAACTGCCGCGCCTCTTGGATTTTCTTGCTGAATACTTACCAGAGTCACTCAAGGTAAGTGTATCCATATATGTATATACGTACACATACCTCTATATAAATAAAATAAAATAAAAATGAAAGTATAATTTTTCAGATCGTGAAAAACGATCGAAATAAAATTAAATCTTTCATTTTTATAAATTCATTTATTTATCTATTCATATATTATTACATTGAATTTATTTATTATTTATCTTTTTCTTTCCTCATACGAATAATGATTTATTTACATAATCATATAATTGAATACATAAATAAATAAATGAATGAATAAATGGATAAATGTAATATTATGCAGCATTGATTTTTATTTTCAACAACTATGAATATGTCGTAAAGAATAAAATAACCGCCTTCACGTTTTGCCAGGACGTGTGACCTTGACCGTCACATGCACCGACAACTGCATACATATACATATATACATGCATATAGAAAGAGAGAGAAAAAAAATGCGCATTTTCACAGTATCCTGTCACGTTAATTTTTTAATAACTATTTATAATATCATTGCATTCAAATATTCAATAATCATAATTTGAATAACAGTTTGAATAATTTATATTAGATGAAAGTTTTACTTAGGGATTTAATTTACTAAGTTTATTGTCGATAAATAATAATTTTTTAATATTTATTTGCAGTTTCATCAGACGGTGCTGACGTATATGAAAGATCGAGTGTGGGAATTTCATTTTTATGTTGCTGATGAGTGGCCAACTGTGCCAATATGTCTGCATTTTCCGGGCATGACATTGTCTGTAAGTTTCTGCTATTCAACTGTGGAATAATTGAGTAAATTTAATTAATTAGCCAATTTGTTTCACCTTCAAATTAATCAAATTTTCTTATTTTTTTTTTTTTTTTTTCGCCGCAACATTTTATGCATTACGCACTTTTATTTGTGTCGTTTACACGCATTGATCGGTGTGACACAGTAACACACACGATTGAAATTGCATACTCGAGTTTATTTAACTTCATGTGACTGATGAACAAATTAATTATGCAAAAAAAAAAATCAATTAGAAATTAATTTGCTGCTGGGTTTTTTTGCTTTTATTTCAGTTAAATTGATTAAATATCCCGTGTGTGTGTGTGTGTGTGAGTGTATAAAGCAACGATTATTTTTAATGAAGAATATTATTTAAAACTTGATAAATATTAGTGAATCATCAATTTCTATGACTATATTTATTTATTTTTATATGTTTATATTTTTTAGCCACATGGTTTATTGTACGAGAGTTTTGGTGTCTTCTGTCCAACTGATAATTTACAACATTTACAATTGCTACGCGATGAAGATATATTAATTGACTGGGAAAAGCCATTATATATTAATTTTGTACATTGCACAATTGCTGATGAATTATTCCGTCTTTATAATGGAATTGGGACAATTGAACGTGTATTGGGTGATGTATGGGCGTGTGATAAGCCAGATAAAACGTTAAAGGACATTGGAAATAATGAAAATGATGGATGTATTGGTGATAATGGTGATGGTGATAATGTTGATAGTAATAGTGAGGTTCAAGTATTGCCATTGTGCGCTGAACATGCTGAAGGAATACACGAATTATATCCAGCCAATGATATGGAGTGTCACGAAATATTTTTACGTTTAATTAGATGTCTTCCGGCTGCTGGAGTATTTGTTAAAGGACAATTGGCTGCTTGGATGATACAATCATATTATGGCGCAATGTTTTCTATGCAAACTAAACCAGAATATCGCAGAAAGGGATATGGAACACGATTAGCAAGGTGAATTAATTAGATAATAATTTTATGGTATTTATAATTGTTTGATATTCATATTAATTTTTTTTTTTATTACAGATTTTTGTATAAAGTTATTGTTAAGAGAGGCTATGTGCCGTTTGTCGTTATATTACCACAAAATGAAGCGAGTCGAAGTTTGTATAGAAAATTGGGATTTAGAAAGCTTTATCAAACAGTACGTGCAATATTAATGCCACATGGTTGGCAGGAAATTGCTAATGAAGATAATAATGACGAGACAATGACGGTTATACGTGAGAATTTGGAAAATGATGTGAAACAATTGAGGGTTGAACAACGGGTTATTGAAGATTCAATTCAATCGCAACATGACGCTACGAATAATGATGATGTCGATGATGATGACGATGATGGGATTATTCAGGATGAAATCAAGTTATCGACGGATAATGATGATGAGGATCAAGTTGCAGAAAATGGTTTTGTCAAAGATTATGGTGATGAACAATTGGAGAATAGAATAGAAAACTTGGAAATTAAACACAATGATAATAATGAAGGTAGGACTTTAAATAATAACGAATAATTTTATCATTTATTATTATATTTTTCGTTATTTTATTTTTATTTTTTATTTCGAAGTGAATTGAAAATTAAATTTTTTTTTCATTTATTTATCGTTTGAGATCAATATTTAAATGAAAAATTTATTATTATTGTGTGTATAAATATATGTGATGAAATGGTGAGGGGAAAAAAAAAAGAAAATACTATTTTCTGAAATTTCAAATTAATCCAAGAAAAAATTAATATAAATATAAATAATGAACTAATTATACGACGAATTTTTGCACGAGGTCCTTTGGTGAAGTCATATCATATTTTTCAAAAATATAAGCGAGAGAAAGTGAAATTTTTTATCGTAAAACAATTGCCTTAGAATTTTTTATAAGTTCGCGAATAAATAAAAGAAAAAATGTGAAATAATAGGAAAATTATAATGAGAAATTAAAATCTTTAAAACAATTGGTAAATTAAATAATATGAATGAATAACAAATATTATACGAGCCTGTCTGTGATTATTATTTCCCAGTATGAATAAAAAATATAAAAAATAAAAATACTGGTTAAAAAAAATTTTAATAAATAAAAATTGAACAAAAAAATAATAACCAGGTACTCGTGCAAAAATTCTAAGAAATACGTAGGAATGCTTTAACTAATTGTTTAACCAACTAAACAATCCGAATAATAAATAAAGACATTATCATGTCTTTATTAAATTCACTTTAATTAATTTATTAATTGATTAAACAAAAAAAAAAAAATTGATAAACGACAATGAAAATTTTAAATCACTTCTTTCTGCATACATAAAATTGAATTTAATTTTTTTACAAATATATCAATTAATATTATTAATTTAAATTCCAATCAACAAACAAAAATTCAAATATCAATGCTGAAATTAATTATCGAAAATTCATATAATTTATTTATCTACAAACAAAAGTTAGTATGAAAAAAAAAATCCATAGCCTTTAATTAAATATACATATATATTTGTTTATGCAAATATATGTGTGTGTGTCTATAAATAATAAATAATTGTATACAAATATCGCGCAAAAAATAATTACAGAAATGATGATAGGAGGAAAAAAATTAAAATAACAAAGTACACGCTGTAGCTTGAAATAATTGAGAACAGAAGTGAGATAAAAAAAAAAAAGAGCGGAATATAAATGGAAAAATGAAAGTCTTTTGACTTTTTAAAATCACAATATACATATATAGATAGGCTTGTATAATTTTTTATACGTTCTATATACATAAATATTTAAATAATACGTATGTATAGTGAGTGGAACAAATTGATAGGAAGAAACAACAAAAAGATTTTAATTCTTGTGGCAATAATATTTTTTGTTTTTTTTCTTCAATTAGTATTTAGTATTATTATTTATTTATCCACAAAATCATTATAATTAAATAGTATCATTTTAGATTTTTAATATTTTTTGATTATTTTTACGTTGCAATTATTATTTTTTATCATTTTGAAAATTATTTCTTTTCTTATTTTAACTCTGTGATATTTAATTTTTTTTTTTTTAAATATTAGTCGTTTAAATTATTGATCAATGTTTGGATAAATAAAAATAATTTTATAATAATGAAAGGACCTCTCTCAAGGATGTGTGTCAATTAGGAAAATAAATGAAAAGTAAATCGATAACAATATAAAAAATTAACTAAACGATCGAGATCGTTCCAAATATTAATATTCAAATAATAATTTTTTATTGTTACAATTATTATATATTTAATATTTATTTACATGCGCAACACACGTATGAATTTATACAGATAAAAAATAAGGAAAAACAAAACAAAATATTATTGCTTAATTAATCAAAATTTTTATTCATCTTTTTTCTTTTTTTTTTCTTTTATTTAAACGAGAGAGAGAAAAATATTCCAAAGAGAGACGCAACGAAACGAACAAAAATATAAATTAAAATTGCAAAAATTGATGCATAAATATAATTAATATATTTGCTATTCTAGCATAATTAATTCACGGCAATATATTTAAATTAATTAACAATAAAATTAATATATTAATTTTTCTAGAGGCCTAAATGAAAAAAAAAACAAACATTTCTTTTCAATTTAGACAAATTATTAACAGAATTATGCTCATCAATTATATTATTAATTAATTAAATTACACACGCGTGCATTTACATAATAACAATTTTAGTCTTTTAATTAATTCATCATATTCCATATTCGCACCCTCTCTAAAATTTCTCTCTTTCTCTTATATATACATATATATAAATAAATTAAATAAATTGCTGAACATTAATATATATTATATAAAAATCAACACAACTAAGAAGTCTTCAGTCCAATTTGTTTATTAAAAATCAATTAATTATATAAGATTAATGGGAAATGAAAGAAAAGAAAATAAAAATAAAAAGACAAGTAAAGATAATATTTAAAAAAAAAAAAAAAAATAAAACATGTATGCGAATAATAAAATGATTCGATTGATTGACAAATACTACATGAATCATACATTATTAATTTAAATATTTATAACAATAATTTTAAGATAATTTATTCCACTCATTTTACAATTATTAAAAATTTATATAAAATCAGGTTATGAACTATCGCAGATGGTAAAATATAACCTTACCATCAATCATTTTTCTATCAACAGTCGGTAAATTAAATTTCTTCTCTTGCACACGCACACATTAATAATAATAACATATATATAAATATAAATACACAAATTACGGTAAGCACAACCTTGTGTTGAAAAAAAAATAATAAATTCCAATAGAAAAAAAAAATGTCTAGAATAAATCAAATAAATAAATCAACAAAATGAATTATCGTAAATAAAACAGGAATATTTATTACTTAAATTTCATTTCCTAACAAAAATAAAATGCATAAATTAATGAAATAAAAAAAATTCTTCCAATCAATTAAATTCATTAATTTTATTCAATTTAATATTCAAGTTAAAAAAATACATATACAATTATTATTATTATTATTATTATTATTATTATTATAAAATATATAACTAATGTTTTTGGAATGAAAGATTCATTTTAAATTTATGTACGAATGTGTGTGCGCGTGTGAGAGTGTAATATTGGTTAGGTTGCGCGCGCGTATGTATTAGTGTATATATTTATTTTTCGTCGTTCGTATGCATTCGGCAACGTTCGGCGATCATTCGGATTTATCCCCTCTTAGCGCTTTGCGCCATGGAAGGGACTCGCTGTCGAGCCAGTGTATCCGTGACGTCACATAATTAGAGTAAATACAAAGTAGTCTTGACGGGACAGTGGTGAGTGGTGCACTGTAATGCAAGTTTGTGCGCGCGTTAAGAACATCGTGTTGCGTTTTTCATTTTTTTTTTTTTTTTTTTAATTTTATTTCAATCACCACTAACAATTACTAAATAATATCCAATTAAATATTTATAAATTATACGTACATATAAATAATCAATATAAATAATTAGGAACAATTATAAGTGAATTAATTATTTGTGAGTGTGATTTTAGTGTATGTTTATGTTTTATTAGTGGTATATATAATATATATATATTTTTTTTTTTCTTTAATTTAATTTTACACTCTCAATGTGTTAATTATTTTTCATTAATTATTATCACAATTGGTGTTTTTTTATTTCAATTATTATTATCGTTATAATTTTTTTTTTTTATTCACTCACCCTCGTTTATTTGTCGAAAGAAATTTTATAAATACACACATATATACATATATATATATATATGTACATATATATTTATAATACATATGTATATATGTGATTTATAAGTTTGTGTGTATTTGCAAAAAAAAAATTTTTTTCCACTGCCACATTCATTTCAACACATAATATTAACACAAAATAATATTTAATTAATGATTGATACGAATTGGAACGAAATAAATGATAGCAATAATTTATAATAACAATGATAATAATAATTGTCATTATAATTATGAATTAAATGAATATATATATAAATAAAAAATAATATTCTTAGATGGTTGTGAAGAGTTTACGTGACATCCGGGAACGTAAAAGATGGATAAAATAGAGGTGAGTAAAGGCAAAATAATTTTCTTTATAAATAAATTAATTGATTGGATGATGGGAGGGGAGGGAATATATTATTTGTTTATAATAATATTCATTATTTTACGAGGAATAATAAACAAATAATATATTAAATTTGTATAATTATAAAAGGATAAATGTTAAATAGTGATATTGAATTAATGAAATTTTTTATTTCTCTTTATGTATGATTGCAATATTTATTTTGCGGTGTTAATTTCGGCAATGACGATGGAATATTCGTCTCGGTATTAATGTGTATATATTTAATAATATGTGACTGTGTGTACCGACATCTGGCAAAAGGAAATATCTGGTTATATACATATATTTTATATGATACGATTAGAGGACCCCCGTAAAACTTATTTCTCGCTCGCACTCATTCTCTTCTCTTTATTTTTTATTTATTTATTTATTTCTTTTTTTCATTCTTGTTTCTCCCGCGACGATTTTTTTTTTATCGTTCCTCCTCTCTCTCTCTCTTGCCCATACTCACAAACATATGTACATATTTATATATACAGTGTAAGTATATAGAGGCTCTTGCACACGAATGTGTTTGTGTATTTTTTTTTTCTTCTCTTCATTTATATCTCTTTTCCTTCTCATTCTTATTGTCAAGTTGGTAAAGATATTTATAGCTATGCGCCTTAACCCGATTTAATGTCACTACACACACACACACATATAATTATTACTTCAACTTATTAAATTTGTATGAATAATTAAAATTAAAATTATGAGAAAAAAATAAATACCAATATCTATATTATTATTTTAATTATTGCTAATAATAATAATAATAATAATAATAATAATAATGACAATGATAATAATAATAATTGTCTATTAAATAATTATAAAAAAAAAAATTATATATATGAATTTTATTAAAATTAAAAATTTTTTTTTTTCGTTGGTTGATAAATTTATCATTTTTCTTTCTTTCTTCGAATTATTAAACGATAAAAATAAATTTATTATTATTATTGTTTGTTATATTTCATATTAAAATAATTGCTTTTTAATTGATATTAAAAATAATTGTATATGTGTGTCATTATAAACGATTATGATTTGGGGAATGAATGTAGAATGAGAAAGAGAAAAAGAGAGGGAAAAAAAAATAGAAATAAAAATATCCCACGGTCGTTTCAGACATTTATGGTTTTGACGAAGTAGAATAAGTGAGATAGAGCGATATGAAATGTGTGAGTGGGAGGCAAAAACGATGGCGATTCATAAGAGAGAGAGAGAGAGAGAGAGAAAATGAACGCGTGTGGAAAAGAAAAAGGTGAAGCGCTGAGAGGAGGGAGCGAGTGAGTTGGATGCAAAGTTTGTATGTATAGAAATTGAAACAGAGATATATATAATATATATACACATACAGAATGATAGAGTGTATGTATATATAAAAGTAAAGAGGCAGGAGGGCGAATATTTTTCTTACTACAATACTCGAACGAGCTATTACGTGGCGAATCAGTAGACAATGGCTTTCAAAATTCTGTCCATTATAACCTTCACAACGACAATATATGTCTCTTTCTTTATTATATCTATTTTCCTCTCACTTTGAATATTAAAATTAAGTAAAAAAAAAAAATTATATTCATTAAAATTAGTCATAATATATGTAATATTATATACATGTGGATGAATTTATAAATAACTGGATATTCACGATAATGTTTATATTAATATAAAATAATAAGTGAAATCAAAAATATGCATGAACAAACGATTTCTCTGTACGTGTTATTTCACGTCGTTATTTATCTTCTTTTAATGTTTATTTTTTATTATTTTTTTTTATACACATTTCCGAGCTTTTTTTAATTATATCACGTTCGTTCTTAATGTTTGCTTTGATGACGCGTTATCGTGCTATTTATTTATTTATTATTTTTATCATTCTCGCGCAATTTAATTTTTATTTTTCATATATTAAATATATTTATAGATTAATCAACAGTATTATTTAAAATTTTTTTAAAGTGGCTTGTTGGCGTAAGGGGTAAGGTACTCGCTTCAGGCGCGAGGGGTCCCGGGTTCGAATCCCGGACGAGCGCTCATGAAAAAAAAAAAAAAAAAAAAAAAAAAAATTACTCGAATATTTCTCGTTCAATAAATATCAAAATTTTATTTCATTATTCATTTCCATATTTTTTTTTATATTCAATATCATTCCAATATAATTTTTTTTTTTTTTAGTTTTATTTTAATTTGTTATTCTTTATTATTATAATATATATTTACGTTAGAAAACTATTTCAACTACTGCATTAGTAATGCTCGTGCGCCAATCAAGACTTTGTGTGAGAATTATATATGTATATATATATGTATTTATGCTCTTGACGAGCAGAATAAATGACTGGGTGTATGTGTATTTATCCACGAGTATATAATACATATGTACGGGTATATATATGAATTGGCATCGAACGAGTTATACAAATATATATATGTGCAGAAAAAGTTGGTTTTTCTCCTCTCAGATGTCCATACAATCATAAATATTTGTATGTATATTATATATATGTACATGCACAACAATGATTGCATTCTTGTATTAAACTTTTTATGAAATTTTATTTAATATTATTTATAGTACAGAGATTATTTTTTATTTCGTTTTTTTTTTTTTTTTTTTTTCTTTCCAGAGTTTTTATATTTTTTTTATTTACTCAGTTTTATGTATATTTATATTGACTTTTTTATTTATTTTATATCAATATTGAAATTATAAAACTAAATTGTTTTATCATATTGCAAATAATTATATGTATTCATATCTCAATAATATCATTAGCAATTCGTTCGTTATTATAATTAATTCAATTCGTTTGTATAAACGACAAAGTTTGTATTGCAGCCATTGTTTTTATCGTATAGTTTTCATTTTCCTAAAGTAAAATACATAAAAAGCAAAGAGAATAAAAAATAATATTACTGATAAATGAATATTAATGATTTGAATAAATATTAAATTAAAATATATTTATTTTATTCAAGTTTATTATTTGCAATATTAAAGAGGAAATGTTTTAATTATTTTTAACTTAATTTTTGTGTCATATAAAATAATATAAATGAAATTATTTAATGGAAAAATTTATATATAATCAAATTAATTATTTGAAAGTGAATTAAAGAAAATTATTTGATTAATTCTAAACCTTCCATCGTTTCAAAGTTTTCATCTTCAAGGTTTCAAGTTTTATTATCAATCAATTGACGCTATGAAAACATCAGTTGTCTGATGCTCGTTATAAAACAAAATAAAATATATCTTATTAGTAAAATTATATATTGATAAAATATACTCATTGCAGCTGAATATTTTTCCAGCACATAATTAAATAATTAAAATTAATGTAGTCATATCGATAAAAAATATTTCCCATCGATAAATTAACGATTATCTATTTTTATATTTATATGTTTATTATGTAGTGGCATATTTTATCCAGTAACAGGTCATTGTGACGATATTTAAACGGCAATTACTAATTTTATTTCAAGATATCGTTCATATAAACTCGTCTGAATTTATGAAAAAAAAGAAAAAACAAAAATTTTTTTTTCTATTAAAATTCTCAATTTATCACATCAACATTTTACAAATATTATTCCTTCACATATCAAAGTATATATATACAATGTTTAATATACATTAAAAATTCTTTTGTGAGTTGTCAAACGAATACGACTCAAAGTTTATATATATATTTTTTATCTTCATTTAATTTCAACATTTTTACACGTGATATCAGTATTTTTCATATTGACACAATTATAACCTGAGAGTTAATATAAAATACACGAATGCATAAATAAATATATATTAAATAATGCGATAAAAATCATGAAAGAAAAATAGAAAATAAAATTTCCCTATGAATTTTTTTTAATATTAATTGAACTATATTTAAATTGATTAATGTAAATTTGTCATTTCATTTATAAATTCCTTTTTTATTATTTTTATTTCTTTGTTTATTTTATGTGGATGTGCGTATGTGTGTATTTGTATGTATATATATACATATATGCAAAGGAGTGCAGCTGCCGCGAAACGAGATTAACTCTATAAATATATATGGAGAGAGCGAGAGAGGAAATGTGTTGGTTGGTGTTTCAATGTATTTTTCCCACTCGCTCTCAACTGGTTGAAAATGTTATAAACCCTCCCCCCCCTACGCCAGCGCACGCGCTTTATATCCATTAAACTTTTTAGCATGACTGTACTCTTAATACATTGGAAATAGTTATGGCAGTGGTTCTCCAATCATCTCTTTTGTCATACACACATTCAAACTTAAATATATACACATTCAACATACAGGAAAATATAAATAACAAATAAATTTATTTTACTGTGTGTTCCATGTTTTGACCGCATTCGTGTTTATCGATTTAATTATGTAACTGCTTTTGTGTATTAATATTTCGTACGATGAATATAATAATTAATATTAACGAAAAAAAAATAAAATAAAATAAATTATGATTCGCTTTTTTATTTAATTTTATTTTTTTTTTTATTTAATTTATGTTGACCGCGTCGTTGCGTCATTTGATTGGTTATAAAACTTAAAACCTTGAGGATGAAAATTTAAAAATGATGGAAGGTTTTTTAAATTAATTGAATCATTTTTCATAATTCATCGTTGAATGTGAAATTGATGAGAAAATAATGTCGTTTTTCGAATAATTTAATTATTCATAATTACCTGAGTTTCTTTAATGAGGAATGGAAAGTCTGATATGGAAAATATATAGATAAATTATCGTAGGTAATAAAAAAAAATATATCATTTGTATTTATTCACATTCCTGCATTTTATTTTATTTTATTTTATTTTTGTTACATAAAATTCACATATCAATTATAATAATTTTTTATTTTCTTTCTGAAACAGAATTTTTAATTGAAAAGAGACACGAACATTTAGTAACTGTATTATTAATATTTATAGCTAATGAGAATCTCGAAAAAATGCAAAAAAATAAACATTGAAATCAACCCTGTTTTGATATTTAAAAAAAAAATAGTAATAAATCTACTTTAGACTTGTAATTGTATAAAAAATGATATTATTATCGTCGTCTTTCTCATGATATTTAATTGGTATATATGTGCATATAGTATATAATTAGTTTTTGCTATAGAAGATAATGGAATAATTAACGTAGTAAAATGAATGAGTCACACAGTCACAGTGAGCATAGAAAAATATTATTATAATTCACGAATAAATTTTCCTCATTTCATTTAAATACACATGCATAGACATATATGTATATTAAACAAATGATTGCAAATGAAAAATTTATATTGAAATAATTATTCAACTGTAAACAAATATAAATTTAAAATTTCTACATTTTATATTTCATATCTTAATTTTTTATAAATTCATTTTTTTTTTTTTTACAGTTATTGGGCGGTGCTTGCTTCAGCCATGGCCCATATACATTTTACAAGGCAGTGAGAATTGGCAATGGACGTGTATTGAGACTTGGTAATTTTTTTCTAACAAAATTATGGACTGATGCAGATTTAGTGAGCATTGGTGAATTACAATTATTGTGGATTGACAGTCGTGGTTCTAATCAACCGCTTGCATCATTGAGATTATATTTTTTACCTGAAAACACACCTGATGGCCGACGTGATACACACGGTGAGGTAAGTAAACCACAAGAACAATTGTTCCTTATTTATTTATTTATTTATTAAATACAATCAATAAACCCAAAATCATTCTACTCTGCTGATCGCATTTGAATCATCACTCTTGCTTTATAAAAATTGTAAAACCTCCAAGAATAGAAGCCTAAAAATTTCCAACACCTGAAATTAATACTAAAAAAAAAAAAAAAATAATTATTAACATATAAATCTTTTAAATTTTTATTTATTTCCAACATTGAAATTACATAATAACATATTCAAATAATATCCATGGAAAAAAAGTCTCATTAAAATGTAAATATCAAATAAATTCAAGTATTTATATATACTTGTGAAATTAAATGAGCAAAAAAAAAAAACGATATTAATTATAGAAAAATAATAGGGAAAATTTATGTCTATTTTTCCCATATATACAGATGTCTATTTCTACACATAAAAGGACAAATAATAATAATAATATTAAAATGGGGGGACGTATGGGGTGGGTGATAGGTGGGTTATTGTATGAGTAAATAAACTTCCGGTTGTGAGTGTATGTGTATATCTTATTGGTTCATGTTGCGCATGCCTAACGGTGGCGCCAATCTGGCAAATTATTAGCCAAGTTTTAACCTCCTCTTGCCAGGAGGATAAAATGGCAATGCAGCACGATAAAAGGGGGGTGATGTAGGTAGATATAAAAATAGGGAGGAGATGAAGGAGGAGGGTTTTATAAATAGGGGAAATTGCCAAAAGGGAGAAAGAAAAATTGGATATGACAATAATTTTTATATTTATCATTTAATTTTTTTTATCTATCACAATTCAATTTTAAAAAAAAAATTTTATTTATTATATATTTATGAGATTAATTATAGAATTATTTGTTTAATTTTTATATTAAAATTAGTGGGGTGTCGATTTTTTTTTGTTTTTGATAGGACGATGAAAAAAAATTTTTTTTTAGGGTTTTTCTTTATTTTATTTTGATACATTTCATTTATTTATTTATTTTTTTTCTTTAGTACTTGCTCATGTCTCTCGTGAAAGGATTTCAATTTGGAAATTTATTCAACCCCAACACAAACATATATATACATGAGTTTATGTATTTATATGTAAACAGTTGTGGGTACGGCCTTGATATATATGTTTTTCTCGGACGAAGAGAACTCCAATAAACGCGTTTCATATATACACGTGCGCAGTTTCATCGATCCTCAAACTTCCTAAAATATATATATAATACATATAAACACAAATGTGTTTTACATTTTTTTATCTCGACCATTTTTATTATCATTCTTTCTTTTTCTCTCAACTCCTCCCACACACATACGCACAGGGAGAGAAAAATTTTTCTTCATTAAAATGAATGAAGAAAATAATACAATTTATTTTTTTGTATTTATTTTTGACTCATTTAAAATTAATAATGAATAAATATTTATGTGTAAAATGATTATTATAGTGTGGAGTGCAGGTCTCCCGGTTTTAAAGGGAATAGTTGAGAGGATCGGTAAAGATAAAATGGTAGGGCTAAAGGCAAAGTTTATAACAATAAAAAAAAAAGAAAAATACTCTCCCAGAAAAATGTATAAAAGGCAAAAAGGTTCGTTTGCTTCTCTCAGTTCAAAACCAGTTCGCGCATGTCTTCTCTCACTTTCTTCTTCATCTTCATCTTCTTCTTCTTATTCTCTTATTCATCTTTCTCTTCATCACACATGTATACATACAAATATAAATACATATGCATGTATATAAAATTTTTCTCAACGTTTGCTTACGCCTATGTCACCTCCTGGAGTCTCCCTCACAACGAGTTAGGCATATATATTTTTATATTGAATGTGCCTCTCATTTATTCACAATATCTGTATATACACACATTATAAATATAAATATACATTGAAAAAATTCTTGCAAAAAAAAAAAAAAAGTATATATATTAAAAATATAATTTAAAATCTATTGATTTTCAATATTATTAATAACTCATCTATTTAATTGATGAAAAATTAATATTGCTTTGAGTATTAATATTAATTTCGTTCAATTATATAATGCAGTTGAAAATAATATTAATAATTAATAGATTTGATTGCATTATAGTAATTAAAAAATAATTATTTTTCTTTTTTATTTCGCAAAATTTACTCTTATGCAATTATTCGATTTAATAACGTCAATATTCAGGTAATTGTATAATATACCCAATGACCCTCTGCAAATATATTCATTCCATGTATATGTGTGTGTATGTATCTATACAACACCATAACTCAAATGTATATAAAGATACATAAACACAAGCACAGAGAAAGAGCTAAAACACACATGGAAATTTGAGTATCTACATAATGGCGATTGTATATACATATAAATACACCCACACAGATTATTTTTCATTTGTATATATATATATATATATATGTGTGTGTAATTATAACGATGTATTCGCTTGTGCATAGTGTGTATATATAGATATATAAACCTGTTCAGGCACGTTCCAATATGAGAGTGAGGGAAATAGAGAAATGTGTGTGTATCCATGGCAACCCAACCCCTTCCGTAAATTTAACTCCCCCTTCCCACCAACCCCAACCACCCTATCCCCACTCTCATTCCATTCTATCTCCCCACTATTTTTTTTTTTTTTTTTCGTCCGCCTGCATCAACCATTTTTTTTTTATCTCTTTCATGTTTTTTTTTTTTGTTTTTCATTATTCTTTATTCGTCTTCTCCTTTTTTTTTCTCTCTCTCTTTCTATTCAATCTTTCTCGCTCGAGACTCTATTTTCCATATTTTTTTTTTGACCAGGAAGTGCTTGGAATATTTATCAACACTTATTTATAATTTTTAGGATTTTTAAACGTGGGTGGGAAAAAAAATTTTTTTTTTTTTTTGCTTCACTCGTTTATTTGATTGTTTATTATTATTTTTTTGGATATATTAGTTGGGTTGGTGGCAATAAAAGGGAAGGGGAAAATTATGTGTGTTGCATATAAATATATGTTGGTGCTAGGATGAAAAAGAGAGATAGAGAAGGATTAAAATTTGAGTTTATATACCTGTGAAAGTTGTATATTTCTTTTATTATTGTTATTTTTATTTTTTTTTTTGCATATGAAGGACAATACAATTATTTTTAAAATTCATCTGTAACATATTACTAAAATAAAATAAATGTCTCTTTGGAGTAAGGGTAAGCTTCTTGATTTGGGTGCGAGAGGTCCAGGGTTCAAATCTATCTCTTATGAAAAATTTTTTTTAAATATTTGCTACAGAATAATTGTTTTAATTTTTTTTTTTTTAATTTATTGAGGATAATAAACAAATTTAATTTTTCTCAATATTGCAAAAACAAATAAATTTATTAAACAGTTATCTCACTCCAAATTTATATTTCAAAAAAAAAAATTATTTATTCATTATTTTTAAATTTATATTTATTTATTATTTATTCAAGTATAATTGTTAAAAATGGTGGCTATTAATTTTAACCATACGCCAATGCTTCAAGGGGTCGCTGTCTTTGTATAAATATATATATATATGTATTTATTTATTCATTTTTTCTCTCTTGCGCACACTCTCGATCTCTCTTTCTCATTCTTTGACGCTTTAAAGTCCAATGGCGTGCGCACAAATAAATATTAAATTTTTTTTTCTCATTTGTATACATTCTTGTGTATGATATATACATACCGATAATTTTTTTTTTATGCTGAACAATTTACAAATTACTTTAACTACGTCACAGGGAAATAATGTCTTTATACACGCTTATATATATTTATATAGCATTTAAATCAACATCATAAATTTCTTTGAGCGATAAAATAAAAGATTAAAAGTTCGTTTTCTAATAATTAATCTAGAATTTTTTTAATGGAATTAAAATATCATCACATTAGTATTTATTTTTTTTTTCTGCAATTAACTTTCAGGTTGTTAAAAATGTGATGATGGGAATCGAATAAAATATAAATAGTATTTTTTTTATCATTGATTTTATTGTTAAAATTTTTTTTTTAATTTTAAATTGAGAGAAAAAAAAATTTATTTGTGATTTTTATCGTTTTTTTTTTTCTTCTTTTTTTAATTGTCCTGGTTTATTTAATAATATATTCATGTGTGTGTATGTGTGTAGAGTGAGATAATTTTGAAGAAAAAAAAAAAAATTTAATAATGGAGCCACTGATGCATCCGCCAATGGATACCGTCCTTGGCACTCGGTTGCGAGCGGAAAAATCGTTGTCCGCTTTTACGTTGATATCCTTGCTAAATTAAAGACAAAACATGTTCTGTCATGTACCGAAGGCGAGGGTTTCACAATAATAGGAAAAAACGTCCGTTTCTATTTTTTTCTCTTCTTCATATATTTTATTTTATTTTTTTTTATTTTTATTTTACTTTATTTCATTTTATTTTATGTTATTTTTTACTTCTTTTATTTGTTTCTTTCTCCGCTTCTTATTTTTCTTCCCTCCCATTCCCTCAATTCAACTTTAAAGCGACTATTTCTTGCTATATAATTTAATATTAAATATCTCTATCTCTCTCTCTCTCTCCATCATTTTTATTTTATTTATATTAATTTTATTTTTTCGTTTATCGGCTCGTGCACATTTTTTACTCAATATTTTTCCAATCTAAAAATATATTATGAAAAATAAACAAATAAATAAATTATAATATATAAAATTTATAATATTTATTCAATATTTAATATAAATTATTGAATAATTATAAATAACTTTATTCATTATTAAATTATTTAAAATAGTTTTATTAAATTATAAAAAGAGCCGGATTTTTAGCGCATGATACATATCTCTGAAGTTGTCTCTTCATGTGCCATATATATATATATTTATATGTATATACATATGTATGAATATACGTGCATATATATAAATAAATATATATATATATATATACACTGCCATGAACTGAAAGTTATTTATAATGCGACGGTTGGGACGTGGTTGAGGTTGCTACACGAATTGTGTATGATGGAATCGAGTGTGATAGTGACTACCTCGACATAGGGTACAGTCTAACACGAAAATTAAATTATATATATATATATACACATATTTATATACATATGTGTGTGTATATAAAGCGAGAATATATAATTTAAATTGAGAAGAATAAATTAATTAAAAGAAATAAAATTGAAATATTAAAATAAATCTTAAATTATTATTTTTCTTCTTCTTCGTTATTATCGTTAATTAATTAAAACGCATTTTCATTTACAGTTGAATAATTATTTGCCAATTATATTAATGTGTAATTAAGAAAGAACGAGAAAGAGGAAAAAAAAAAAACAAAGTTGTTGCAATTTTTATGAATATTTTTTTATTTTTTTTCTTCTTTAATTATATTTCCGGAATTTGAATGAATTAATGGAGTAAATATATGGATATAGTAATTGATGGGGAGACAAGTTTATGTGAGAGATATCAAATGCAGCTTGTATAACTTGCAACTAACTCACTCAGCAAGTAACGAATCAACCAAAACGTTTCTGTAATCCCACGGACATATTAATTGCGGTCGGTATTTTAACTTAATTAAATTCGTCAATTTGGAGAAATGAAAAATAAATAATTTCCAATAGATAAAAATATAAATTGATAATACAATCCAATACATAAATAAATAAATAAATAAATACATAAGTAAATATTTATATATGTATATATAATGTAATTATTTATTTATTATTATGTGCTGTGTTCATTTTTAATTTTTATTTTGTAATAAGTGTGTCACAAGAAGAAGAAAAAAAAAAATATTTTGAGAGTGCGTTTTTTTTTTTCGCGTGCTCGCGCGCAAGAATAATTCTCTTGCTTTTATCGCCTTTGGCATTGTAAATTATATCCACATATATATACTTATATATGTGTTTATATATATTGTATATAGATTGAGTAAAAATGAGCGAGTGAGAGAGAGAGATAAGGTCGTGGCTGCCGAGTTCGAAAAGTTATTATGATAATATAACATGCCATTGGACGCGAGAGCCGTGAGGTTTTATTCAATAAACCGGTGCCGTCGTCATGTTTCCTCCCCACTTCATTTTAAATCTATGTATATATATATATATTTTCCCGCCAATCCCCTCTTCCCTCATCTCACTTGGCCCCATCCACTCTTTTTGTGCCCCTCTACTCGTATGGAACAACTATCAGAGCCAAGTGACGCAGATAACCGTTTAAACTCACAAAGAAACATGAAAAAATTGAAACAAAATTGTTTTTTTTTTATTTATTCATTTTTTTTTTTTTTTCGAGCTTGCGCTTTGTTTTTTTTATTCGCCAATTACTTGATGACATTTTCCCTGTTTGTTTAATCGCTAAAATGCACATATGAATAGAATATTTCACCATTAAATTTAATTGAATTAAATAATGAAAAAAAAAAAAATGAAAAAATTTATTAAATATTATTATTAAATTTTTTTTTTTTTAATTCGTTTACAGTTATGAATTATTGAATTATTTCGATTCAATATTATTTATTGCAAGTATAACTATATTCTGAATAAATTAAAAATGATAAAAAAAAAATTTTGAAATGCGAATTAAAATTAAAAATCATATTAAAGAGACGAAGAAAAAAAAAATAACAATAAAAAATTATTACAAACGGATTACCAACGACGAGAGGTCATCCAGAATGAATAGCATAAATACATGATTCTATATGTATACATAGATGTATATGTGTGTGTATTTGGATGAGAGAGTGTTGTATTAATGTGTGTCTGTATATACATGCATATTTCTACTTGTTTAAATGCGTATATACGCGTTTGTGTCTGCTCGCGCTGCGCGCTTCTCTTTTTCCCCTCCATTTTTTTTTCTTCCCTCCCCACCTACACATCTTACCATTAATCAACACTACACCGACACTTCTCGTATACATATACCAACAAATATCTCTGTCTGCCTGTGTATGTGTGTGTATAATGCATATATTTAAATTCTATAGAACAATGCTGTTTATATCTGGTAAAAACTTAAATAAATTGACGACACAATTTATGATAAGAGTAAAAAAATAATCAAATAAAAATATAATTTGTTTTCATAATAGTAAAAATTGTATAAATGGATTAACACTTTTTTAATTAACAAATAACTTTTTTTTTTTATTGATTTTTTTTTTTTTTTTTTTTTCCTTTGGTTTTTGTTGCTTAGAATAGATTGTGTGTAATCAAGTGTATTATATATTGTATTATTTTTATTATGAAATCAATTGAGAATCTCTGTTAAGAGCAGGTTGACTCCCCTTTCTTTCACTTGCTCATTTTTTTTTTATTTATTTATTTTTTTTTTATTTTCTCCTTTACTCTTGAACTATCTTGGATCCATGTTACACGTTGATGTGGACCTATCTTCGTAACCAATCAATAGCTGTTTGATTAATTAACCTTCACAAATGTGCATTATCTCTTCACGTAATTCATCGAATGTGATAAATACTTTGATTTTTTTTTTTTACGATTTATTTTATAAATCTATTTATATTTATTTTTACCTATTGTCTATCTCAATTTTTCAGAGAATAATAATTAAATTCAACAGTTTATTATTTATTTTTTATCATAAAATGGCCGCTTTGAAATATTATAAAATAATTTTTTTTTTTTTTTTTTTTTTTTATCATATGAATAAACTTGTGTGATATTGTAGAATAATTATATTTATAAACAAGCATCAGGCAGGCATGTGAGTCAACAATACACATACAAACACACACACGTACAATCACCTACAAAATTAAATATAAATTAAATTTTGTACTTTGCCTCTCTGAATTAAATGACAATTTTTAATTAAAAAATGAAACAAACTGTGGAAAACAAATTAAATTATTGATCAAAAAAAAAAAAAATAATAATAATAATAATAATAATAAAATCAAATAAAATAGGAAAACTTTCGTTCATAAATATACTTTTTTTTTTTATTTTTTTATTTTTTTTTTTTCATTTAAAAATAATAATTGTGCAAATATATTGGTCATAATTTTAATTTCATTAAATCAACACATTTTGTCATTGAGTGTACACATGAGCCGTAACGAGGTTGCGGCAATGTCTGTATGACGCGTATTGTATGTATATATATGGTTGGCGAACGGCGGGGTGGAGAGGAACAAGCGAGTTGGGAGTTGGTGGAGGTGGTGAGAAGGCGGTGGTGTGCGGGATAGTAACATAAAGGGAGATACGTGAATAGACGGGTTGGAGCGTACAGAGGGGAACATACACACACACACACACACACACACGAAGTATGGTCAAACTTATCGCGTTGACTGTACGACGAAATAGAAATGATTAAAGTTTTAATAACCGTGGCGTAGGGCACAAAATTGCAGATTATATACATATATACATATATTTATATTAAAATATATATGTATATATATATATATATATATATATATGTGTTTATGTGAGTTTTGACTGATGATTGTGTAATTCAAGTATAGGAAAAAAAATCAGCAAAAATAAATTAAATAAAAATAAAAAAGTAATTTTAATATAAAATTAAATAGAAAAAAATTACTCATTTAATTTTTTATTATTTTTATTATTTTTATTTATTATTTTATCTATCGAGTGGATAAATATATATGTATATATAAACATTTGCTCATTGACGTCGATTAAATAATCAAAGCTGAGTGTTATCTTTACCCCTATATTTTCCCCTCGACGGTTTTTTACTCCTCCCTTATATTTTTATTTCACTGCTTTCAATGTAAACTCTGATGATAAATTATAAATACAGTTTGTTTTTCTAGTGTGACGATTTCTATATTACCGACTGGTGATAGGTATTTTGATATATTTCGATGACAAAATGTAGAAAAAAATATTTTTTTTTTCACTTATGAAATCTTCTTTTTCATCGTATTTGTTTATTTATAAGGAAAATAAATGATAAACATTCAGATGTTTATATTTAATTCATAAAAATTGAATGAAATAATTTTTTACTTGAATACCAGTCGGTAAAACAGATGATGACATTTACTTATTATTGTTTAAAATTAAATTATTAATTTTTTTTTTTATTTGATGGATAATTCCCAGTATTTTTTTTTTATTGATAATATTTTATGTCTTTATAAAATATTATTTTTATTTCGATATTTAATTAAAGAACGTGGAATTGAGAATCACTGAATCGAGTTGTGTTGCACAGGAATAACATATACCACACCACTAAAATTTTACCCACTTCTCCTTCCACCCATTTTATCTACATATATACAACACTACTATGTATTTGGTATTTCTATTATGTTCAAACATTTACAGTTAAAATTCTCTGCATATATATGTGTATTTAAAATTAAAATTAGTTTATTTATTTTTCATCTTTTATTTATTTTTTTTTTTTTTACATAATCATTTGGAGTCGGTTCGTCAAAAAATAATGAAAAATATTTAGGAAAGCACATTGGCCTTCATTTCCTCCTTTTACAAATACACATACATATTTAAATAAATATATAAATATATTTAAGTACATTAATATAAATGCAATATGTTTATATGCATCACGATATAATTCATAACAATGATTTATGTCTCTCAGTGATGTTTAACACATAAAATATTAATATTATCCAACATGAAAACATTATTTCACAAAACTATACAAATTAATAATTTTAATTATCTAAATTATAATTTGATATAAATTTTGTAAATTCCATAAATTATTATTTTTTCATTTTTCATTTCCCATAATTATATCCACCAACGTGTATATATTTAGAATAAAATATTTCATCTATTCCATTAAACGTTTATCAATAATCAATAATACTTTCAAATCAACATAAATAAATATACATACATATATATTTATATTTATAAACAACATCAAACACGACACAGTGTCTCTACAAACAGGTTAATATTATATCAGTAAAATTCTTTAATCGAAACTCAATATAAAAAATATTGTGTCAATAAAATAAACAACAAAATAAAACTGAAAAAAAATTAATAAAAAAAAAAATCCATCAATGTAGATAAAATAAATTAATAAAAATAAAAGGGAAATAAAATACTTTAACTATATAGTTTGATACACAAACAAATAGATAAATATAAAAGTCAACAAATTAAATTCAATAATAATAATAAATAAATAAATAATAACAATAATAATTGTGTGTTGAGAATCACTGTGGATAACGTGCGATTTTTCTCTCTGTTTAATATTTTCATTCTCTCATTCTCTCTCTTTTTCTCTCTAACTGACTAAACACGACGAATATGTCAACGGCAGTATCCTCCTCTACCACCACTACAATTCCCCTCTTTATTCCCCACCATCTATTACCCATTTCTCCTCCCTCAATATAAATGTATATGTATAAATTTTTTTTTTTTTTTTTTCATATGATTTTCAAATATACTATTCGTCTCTCTTTCTCACCCCCCTCTTGTTCTCTATATTTCAACTAATGAATTTTATCTCCCCCACTTTCTCCATTCTCACCCTCGCTTTATATATAAATATATGTATAGGGAAAGAGAGAGAGAGAAAAGAGTGGGTTTGTCTCTGTTACTCCAATGTGATGTGAATTGTAATTATCGGAAAATTTCACTTGAGCTCCAACAACTAGGATTAAAATTTAAATCAATATAATTTTAAATTCAATTTTAAATACAGACATTTTTCAAATCCTCTCAATTGTTTATATTTCAATATGAATTTTTTATTTGGATTATGTGCAGGTATTTTTTTTTTTTTTTTTTATTTTATTTATTTTAATTAGATATTTAATTTGTGGGGAAAAAAAAATCTCAGTATCAGGCAATTTTTTATTGCATTAAAATTGAGAGTAATGTATTGAATAATTTTTTTTTTTTACTATTTTCTCAAATAAATGCCTCTCATAAATATAACGAGGTCATGCACATAAATATTTTATACATATCATATATAATACATATAAATGTATTGTAAATGATTCATATTACTTATGTGCCACACGTCTGTGTTGACATGTCACCTGATTGTAACTTCCTGTAGATTTATCAATTCATTGAAATTAAAAAAATAAATAAATATTAATTGTAAGATAATTTTTTTTTATTTGATTTTAATGATTATATGTAAAAAAATAATTGTTTGTTTTTTTTTTTCAGGATGAGGTGTTGACAATATCAGAGAAGGTTGTTGTACGTGTTCATGATTTAGTGACGTGGTTATCGCCAACATTAGAATGGACATGGGGTCGTGAAGTTGAATTTCCACCGTCGAAAGAAACGATACATCAATTAATTGATGAGAATAATCATAAATATGATGATAATAATTCAACAAGTATGGCGACACCAACAGTGACATTACCACAAATATTAACTGATCCAGGAATTGATTTTTCTGATGTGGAGAGACACCAAAAAGAATATGAAATTAATATGAGCAGTTGTAAAAAGCAAGATTGTCAAACGCGAGTTATTGTATTGTCATATCCGAGGTATTGTCGTTATCGTTCATTATTACGACGTTTAGAAGGTGCTGAACCGTCATGGCTATGTTCATCAGTCGCAGCAGCACTTGGAGGATTTACTGCATTACCTGGCACACGTGTATTATTTTGTCGCGATACATTTGATTATCCTGATCTTGAAACGCACGAATTATTGTGCAATCATTTAGGTAAAGATTTTATTTATTTTGAATAAATTTGGTTAAATTGATATTGAATTGGATGATTTATTAATGAAAAAATATGATTTCAGCGCCAAAATTGAAGGGAAGACCAAGAAGAAAGCGAAAGAAACGTAGTGTATCACCTGGTGAATCTTCTAATGAGAGTGAAGCATCAGTTGCGTCAACCTCACGTGGCCCAGTATTACCCATGGTGAATAATAATACGTCAACGATATTAAAATCATCGGCGATTGAAATGGATGAGGGCAGTGGTGGTGATAACACCACTAGTATCAACAATTTAAATATAATTGATAGCACTGGTATACGTAAAAGTGAACGAAATACAAGTGATGATGAGAAAAAATTTATAAATGATGTACAGAATTTTATGAGCTCACGTGGTACACCCGTTGGGAAAATGCCACTTCTAGGTTATAGGCAGAGTAAGTTTAACGTCATTAAATATATAAATATCATTTTTATAAATTAAAAACTTGAGTAATTAATAATGTTATATTTTTCTTTCACAGTTGATCTCTATTTATTTTACATTAATGTCCAAAAACTCGGGGGATATGAAGCGGTAAGTGCTGGACGATTATGGAAATCGGTTTACGATGAAATTGGTGGTAATACTGGGTCAACCAGTGCTGCTACCATAACGCGACGTCATTACGAAAGGTAATTCAATGAAAAAAAATTTTTTTATCATGATTTTTAATTTAAAAAAATAGTTTTTTGATATATGATAATTTTTTAGATTATTGCTGCCATATGAGAGACATCAGAAAGGCGAGGAAATAAAAATACGAACCAATGGACGACGAAGTAAATCGATGTGTGAAGAAATACCAGAAATAAAATCAGAATTAACAGTGTCATCATCATTATCATCTTCATCATCATCATCATCGTCGTCGTCGTCGTCATCATCATCATCAGTGTCATCATCGCCGTCTCCGCCATTGCCAACTAGCGAACTAATAGATGTTAGTGTTATGATGAAAAACTCATCATCAACAGTAACAAATCCATCAACATCGCCACCACCTCCATCTTCTTCATCGCCATCATCGTCAATATCATCATCTCCATCGCCTTCGCCATCGCCGTCGCCTCAACAGTCCCAACAATTATCAATACCAATTTCAACACAACAATTTACAACAATTTCGCCTTTATCTAGTGAAAAACCAAAGACTGAGGTGAAGACATCATCATTACGTAGTGTTAGAGTTAAACCCGATCGTTTAAAATCATTAAATACAATAATAGCAAGCAGTAATATAAATACAATGAGCAATTACAGTCAAAATTCATTGCCAAGTCCACCGCCATCGTCAAACGGATCTTTAACTTCAATATTATCAACGCCTGCAACAACACCATCAACAACACCAACTGGTATACAAAATAATAGTGTACTTGAACGACAATTAAATAGTCCATTGATGTCACAACATTTACCACCATCAAGTTCACCATTGTGTTTACCAATTGTACAAGCGGCGACGAATACAACGGCAATCATTACATTAACGCCACCGCCTGACAAAGACATCAAGGAATTAAAGTTGGATGTTAAACAAACAACCATGTTGGCACAAGGCAAAGAAAATATACCGTTAATTAGTGAAAAATTATCAATGCAATCGCCAAAATCACCGGAAGTCATTGATTTAGAGATGGAAAGTGAAGTTAGAAATGATAAAATAATTATTCCTAGTTTTAAAAAACGAAAATTGGAAATTTTACGCGAGGGTGGACTTGAAGTTACGGCAGTGGAACTTGATTCAAGACCAAGTGTTATACAAGCAACAATAACTCCAGTTATTACGCCAGTTTTAACAGTTAAAATTGATGATAAAAATGGTCCATCATCGTCAACGTCATCAACATCAGCAGTAATACACTCACCTAAACTTATTTCTGTTACTGTTACGCCTGATATAGATCATATGTTACCGTCACCTCAGAATATTTTACACGTCCGTTCTCAAAAAAATAATAATTCATCGATGAATATTTATAGCAACGCTCGCGCAACAAATTTAGCAATATCAGCCAATTTAAATTCCAATCAAATTCATAATAATTCAACTTTGTCGTCGTCATTAAATACAACAACAATTACGTCTTCGCCGGCATCACCAATGGACAATCATGTTTTTGTATCTCCTACATTGCCGTCTGAACGATCACATCAACCGTCAACGCCACCATTATTACCACGTGTAATGCAATCACGATCAATTTTTGGACACGATGAAAAAACTGTTTATGGTGATCCCAAAGATGTTTTATCACAAAATATACCTGTACATAATATATTTGGTGTATTAGATTTAACATCAAAACAGCAACAACAATTAATTGATAAACCGGCATTTTCACGTCCAAATTTGGAAATTGTACGTGTACCAATTGTACCACGGCCAAATTTAATGAATTTAGATATGAAGAATCCGTCAATTAATGACAATAAATTGGCAGAATCATCAAAGAAAAGTCCATTCAATTATCCAATGATGCTTGATACAAGGACAATGGCGTCCAATAATTTAGAAATAACATTGGTTAATCCAAAACAACCAAAAAGTCAAACTCCACCAGCATTATCTTACGCAAAATCACCAAGTCCGCCATTAAAAAATCAAAACGGAATTTGTCATGTCAATAATAATTCATCACTCCATCATCAACAGCAACAACAAAGATTACGACAAGTAAATGGAAAATTGCACAATCGTCCAATTGAACAAATAACACCATACACATCAAGAAAAACAATAAATCATCAAGTAATACCAAATATCCCAAATTTAAATCACATTAATAATAATTCTTACTCATCTACACGAAATATTAATCAACATCAAAGGCCAATTGTTGTTAATGACAAGAGAAAATCATCATCATCAGATAATTCATCACGTGATCATTATCATCATCATCATCATCACAACAACAATAACAATAGTAAACATAATATTAACAATAACAATACTACCAATCATAATAATAATAACCATCATCATAATCATCATCAATATCAGCATCATCGTCGAATCAGTGAAGGGGATAAAAGCTTAATGATGTCATCCCAATCGCATCATCATCATCATCATCATCCTCATCATCAGCAGCAACAGCAACAGCAGCAAAAACAACAACAACAGCAACAGATTATGATGCAGAAAATGCAAAATTCAAGGTTAAATGATAATAGACGACACAGTGTACCTAATTTACCAAGTGGATTTATTCCAAGTGTACCACATGCTTCATCGGCGACAGGATCAGCGACGACAGTGACTGGTGCTAACTCAAATAATTTATTTGCTCATCATCATCATCATCAAATATCGAATAATTCAACGAGTAAATTTTTACCACCGATGCTAGATCCAGTTTATTATTCAGCAATTTATAATGGTTTATTTCCACCCCGAATGCCACCCCCAACTACTGCCGCGCCATATTTACAGTCGGAATTTAATAATTATTATAAAGATTTACTTGCGTCGTCGGCACAATCACGATTAAATATGGGACAACATCAACCAACAGTTCCAACGTCAAAGTAAAATTGACTTTGTGAATTTTTTCTCTTTTATTTATTTATTATGGTTTTTTTTTCCTTTTTTTTTTTTTTTTTATTGGTACAAGCGGCATTAATATACATACATCCATATGTACAATTGTTGTGCAATCAAGACTGGCAGTGACTCTGTTTTTTGAGCTTATATAATTGCGTTTATATTTTTTTTTTTTTTTTCCTGAATTGAAAATTTCGTTTAAGAAAAAACCAAACGAAAATAATAAACTAAGTGAATAATAGGATAGCCAAATGAATGAGTAATTGAAAAATGTTTTTTTTTTTAAATTGAATATTAATTAAAAAATAAAACAGAAAAATATATATATTAGATAGAAATTTCTTTGTCTAAAAAAATTGGTGGTATATATATGCAAGAAAAAATTAAAAAATTATTAAGATTTCAGAAAATAAAATCATTTAAATTACATACATATGAAGAGTAATAATATTAATTGTGAATGGAATAACAAAATTTAAAAAAAAAAAAATAAAAAATGCAAGAAAACAATTTTTTTCTCAATGTTTCTAATTATAAGTACTATTATTCAAAATATTTTTTTTTTCATTTGCATCCTTGCCTGTTACGTGAGCCTGTGATTCGGCAAGTGCCGTAATTGTTATAATTAATATTATAATTCTTACAATTTTTCATCTAAATAACTTTGAATTTATAATTTTTTTTAGTCATGATAATTATGTATACACCATGCATATAATTATTTAAATAATAAATCTATAGTAAAAGTATGCATGTATACATGTTTAATTAAGCCAGGAAAATTAAAAAAAAAAAGAATAAATAAAATGTAAATAGTGTAAATATTGATAATAATATTAAGTAATATTAATTTAAAAAAATTTAAGAATTATATTAATAAAAAATTTTAAAAATTATTATATGTGACTAAATATGTGTTAGTTATACATGTGAATGAATAATTAATTCATATAAAATAAAATAAATAAATGAATGATAATGATAAAAATAAATAGGAGAAATTAATAAACAAATAATTATAAATTCAAAAAATATATATACTGTCTCTTATATATCCATATTAAATGTATATATATAAATAAATAAATGAATAAATGAATTGAATAAAATAAATAAACCATCATGAAATGTTATAATTAATTAATTTCACATAGTTGTAAATTAATTATTAAAATATTAAACAAAAAGTTTTTACTTACGTAAATTAAAATTTTTTTTCATTTCTTATGTTTTAAAAAAATATATAAAAACGCGGCCTCGTACGTTCTATAAATATTTCCTAATCACGCTGATAGTGATAATGGAATAGAGATAAAAATACAAAAAAACAAGTAAAGTAATTTTTAATAATTATTTTTTATAACTTAATGCCAGTTGTAAATAAATAATTATGCAATAGTTCAATATAAATACATCATGACATTTTGTTTGTGGAATCAGTTACGTTTTTAAAAAATTTTCAGTGCCATTTGAATTAAGAAATTTATTTCTGTCAACGTGTCATCATGTCAACAAATAAATTTATTATGTTAACAATTGCTGTATATTTTGGCGTGTTTGGACATGTATTAAACTCCATCAATGCTGAAGAAATCACCGTTGATCAGGTAAATAAAAATTAATCAATAATTTTAAATAATATTTTTTTTCATATATATTAAATATTAATATGTAATTATATTTTTTGTTTCATAGCTCATGGGCTATTGGTACACAGTGGCAATTATAAGTCCTTCATTAAGTAAAGTTTCACTTCGTTGCGATCGTAGAAATATAACAAGAGGCACTGACGACAATACATTTAATGATGTTCATACTGTAATTACTCTTGATGGTCTGCATACATATAATGGAGTAGGAAAAATTAAAGGTTCTGAATTACACATTAAATATCCAGTTTTTGGTTCAGGTAATTGAATTAATATTCATGCAATGTTTGTTATAAATTTATTCACACAAATGAAATGTCAGGAAAAAAAAAAATAAGTAAATTGTTATAATTGAATTAAAAAATTTTATTCATTTATATATTTATTATTGTGTCTTTCAGGGTATGTTGATATTCAATCTATCAAAAGTTATAATAATGGTGACGAATTTATTCTTCACAAAGCAAAACCTAAGCAATCACAATTACGTTCACGCAAATCTACAGTATCAGATGAAGTAAAAATGATATTTGAGAAAGAAGCTGCTGACGCAAATGCAACAGTCAGATATATCGATCAGGATAATTGTTGATTAATTTAATCATCAATATTTTAAAATAAACAAATACATTTGAAAGCAAAAAAAAATTATTTAATTTTTAAATAATTAATATACATGTAAATTGGTATGTGAGTCATAAAATAGTGAGAAAAATGTGTGTATTCGTGTATCTGTGTGTTCAGTACATGCATACACTTCTTTATTCATATATTATTTGATAGTAACAAAATAATAATAAATTATGATAAGAAAATAATTTAATGAGCCGCAAAAATTAATAAAAAAATTGCATTAAATTTATATTTTGTATTTGTTTATAATTTCTTTATTTTATTTTATTTATCTTTATACTTGAATTTGTTTTTTATTGTGTTAAATAAATATAAATAATTAATACTAGAAAAAAAAAAAAATTTTGTATAGTTTAAGGATACATCGGGACATGTCCTCAATATTCTTATACGAATGGTGCCTTTTAAGAGAAATAGTATCAGGAGAATATGATATATAAGTTGGTCATTCAATAAAATTTCCCCCTCCATTAAACTTTTCATTTTGCCTCACAAATTTTGCCTTTAAAGAGAATTTGTAACAGGATCATATGATATATAAGTTGGTATTCGGACAAAATTATTCGACTGAAGTGGTCCACTATGTTACCACTTTGGCGCCACTTAAAAATATTGTGTGTGGATTAGTGGAATCACAGTAGTAACACAATGGAACCACTGCTAAGAAAAAAAATTTTGTTCTGGTGGGACTAAAGTGGTGCCACAGTGGATCACTTAGACAGAATAATTTTGACCGAATACCAACTTATATATCATATGCTCCTGTTACAAATTCTCTTTAAAAGCAAAATTCGTGAGGCGAAATGAAAAGTTTAAGTAGAGGGGAGAAATTTTACTGAACGACCAACTTATGTATCATATTCTCCTGATACCATTTCTCTCAAAAGGCACCATTCGTATAAGAATATTGAGGACATGTCCCTATGTGTCCTCATATCTTTAAACTATACGAAATTTTTTTTTTTATTTTTAGTATTATTTATTTATATTTAACAGAATAAAAAAAAAATTCGAGTACAAAGGTGAATAAAATAAAAGAAAGAGATTATAAATAAATACAAAATACAAATTTAATGTAATTTATTTATTAATTTTTGGGGCTCATTAAATTATTTTCTTATCATAATTTATTATTATTTTATTACTATCGAATAATACGTATATAAAGAAGTGTGAACATGTAGAAAATGAACTGAGGTGTATATAATAATTAATGTGTTACATGTAATATAATACGCGTAATGTAAATTTTTGTTTTAAAAATGAAAAAAATCACAAATAATAAATTAATATAACACACATACTGCACGTATATTAAAATTTTACAGACTATTTTACGACTTAAAAAACAATTCACATGTATATTGACTATTTAATAATTGAATAACTTTTTTTCTTTTCAAGTGTATTGTATTTTATTATTCATAAATGTCGATGATTAAATTAATCAACAATTATTCTGATCGATATATGTAACTTTTGAATTAACTTTATCAGCTTCTTTTTCAAATGCTGCTTTTACTTTATCTGAAGCTGTAGGTTTGCGTGAATGTAATGCCAAATTTTTTGGATCTGACTTGTCATGATAAATTAATTCTTCACCATTGTTATAAATATCAAAAGGATGAATTTCTTCATAATCTGAAAGGATAAAAACACATGGATAAATAAATGAATAATTTAATAAGTTGTTTTATTAATCTAAATCGATCTCGAGGGTTGTAAATAATTAATTTACCTGGGCCAAACTCTGGAAATTTAACGCATAATACAGAATCTTTGATATGTCCTGTTCCTTTATATGAATGTTTACCATCAAGGGCTACTGCACTATCAACAAGATTAAATGTATTATCGTCATCGCCTTTTGTAACTTCTCGTCGGTCACAACGAAGTGGAACTTCATCATTCAAGGGATGTGCCGTTGCTATAGTATACCATTGGCCCATGAACTATGAATAAAATAATTTATTTATTTATTTATTCAACAGACAAATTTATATTATCAATGGAAGGAAAGAATATTATATTCTAATGCAATGAAATTAATAATTATTTATTGTTTACCTTGTCAGCAGTGATTTCGCCAGCGTTGGCCCAGCTTGAAATAAGTCCTACCACGCCAATATATGCCACAATGGTGCAAAAAATATGTTTATTAATAAACATGTCGATTGTTGAAGAAGAAGAATATTTTCCAAGTGCACGAACGAATGGAATAAATATTTCTGATGCCACTGACAAAGTATCCTGGTGTTTTTATATCCAACGATGGCATAATTCCTTTTCTGTAACATCTGGAAATTATAAAAAATAATTATTAATAATAACGTTTGTTCTTTTATGATCGTAGAAAATTTGTTTTTAAATATATGAATAATTGGATATTTTTATTGTCGAATAGTTATTCCTATATATTGGTACGTCGGTATTGACTGATAATTCAAGGATATTCTTGTTTGTTAATAAAAATATAAAGATAAAAAAATATATGGGCAAAAATGACAAAAGTTTGTCGTAAAATTTATCATTTATATTTTTTATTTTCTCATTAACTCACGTTGACAATAAGGTTAATTCAACCACCAATAATAATATAGATGCAGCACCAACAAGTATATGTTTTGTTGTATATTATTAATAATAATTCATTGTATCAATTTTTTTTTTTAATTTTTATTTCAAGCTTTATGCTGATGAAATTGTTGATTTCTCAGTGCATAATTTTGCACATTTAATTGCAGTAGAAATGTAAGAATACACAAATAATTCTGTTTATTAATTATTATAAATTCATTTATCAGGGTCATCACATAGACACGCCAGTTGGACGAATAAAGAATCTTACGGTAAAAATTAAATTAAATTCGTGAGAGAAGAGAAAATATTTATTTTAATATTGGGATTTTTTTTTACAGAAGCTATTCATCATGATGATTCAATTTTCTTTACTGAATTAATTATGAAACACAGATTAAATGAGGATAGAATAAACGAAAATCCAAAACTCTATTTAATATCTAAATAAAAAATATAAAAATAATTATTCTAAAACTACGAAAAAATTAAATATTAGAAATATCGCAGAGGTATTCTCAATAGTATTAAATTTTTCAATTTCCTCCCATAATAATCATAAAATTAAAGCAATAAAGAGAATAAACAAATAAAAATTATAATATAATAACAAAAATAAATTAAAAATATTTTTTTTTTTTATATTTTCGGATCAGTTGCTTTCATTTTGGTGATTGTTTCACAGCACTCCCAGAATTTTTTGCCCTTCGCCGGGTCACTGACACCTTGAGAAAGTCCATATTCCTGCAGAGAAAAAATTAAATTAAATTAAATTAAACATTTACTTAATTAAATAAATATATTTGAAGAAAAAAAAAAAAAATAATAAGAGTCTAAAACTTACCCGACAGTCCAGGAAATATTTACCACTCACGCCATTTAAATCTTCCGACACAGCCAAGTGAATTGAAGTTTGTGCACCTTGTACAGGTGTTTTAAAAAATCCACGAGCAATTAAATTTAATCCCCATGACAATGGTGCTGGTACATTTCGCCAAATTCCACTATCAATCATTCCTGGATGAAGACAATTTGCCGTTACACCAGTTCCCTTTAATCTACGCGCTAATTCCAATGTAAAAACAATATTAGCATATTTCGACACGTAATATAAATATGCGGGGAATGTCGTCGTTGGATTTAAATTATCAAAATTTAATGTGGCCAAATGATATAATTCAGACGCAACAAAAATAATTCTCGATGGCGATGAGCGCTTCAATAAATCTAAAATAAAAAATAAATTAAATTAAATATATATCAATGAATGAATTAATTTATAAATATATAATATAAAATTATTTTGGACATTACCAATTAATAAATGCGTTAATAAAAATGGACCGTATTGATTTGTTGCCATGGTCATTTCAATACCGTCCTCGGTAATTTTTTTCTTAAATGTTTCTGCTGTCCCAGCATTATGAATTAAAACATGTAAATTTTTTTCTTCGCGATTTATTTGCTCAGCAAATTCACGAATTGACTTTAACGATGATAAATCCAATTTTTTAACAACAATATTTGTATTACCAGTATCATTAACGAGCTCATCTGCAAGTAAATAAAATAATATATTTATTTTTTATTTCATATATAAAATAAAATAATTATTTTATTAATATACCTTTTAATTTTGTAGCAGCATCAACATTACGACAAGCCATAATAATTCTTGCTTCGCGCTTGGCTAAATCTCTTGCTGTTTCTTTACCAATTCCCGATGTACAGCCAGTAATAAGTACAGTTTTTCCATTCATTTTGCGTTTGCTCTTGCACACACCGGTAGTAAAATAAATAAATAATTGAAGTGAAATAAGACCAAGGAGCAATGCACCAATTACAATCGCAACTGCAATATAACACATGCTCATCAGAGTGATATCAATACCAAAAGCCATTCTTCTGTAACAAATATTAACATATAAAATAAATTATACCTGATAAAAACAAATATATTATTAACATATTCAACTTTACAATGCAATATTTTTTACAATCAAATCAATTGCATATAATCTGAGATAATTGATCACATTGCTCAAGGCAAACGTGCAATACTGAGACTTTATACTCAAGACAAATGGAAAATTTATCAAAGCCGGGGAGAAAAAATTTATAAATTACTCTATGAGAAAAATAATATAATATTTTACTTCAATGATTAATTTTATTCTTTAATATTTGATATAATTATTATTTAAAATTTTAATACTCACGATAGACCTGTTTTATAATTTATAGTTGATGATGGACCAGTCGATTACTCAGTGAACTTGTAAGTGATTGTCTCGTCTGTATTTTTCAGCATAAACTGGACATTGCGGTACTTTTTCCAAGTCTCCCCTCTTATTTCCTCTTTCTTTTTTCTTCTCCACTCTTCAAGAAGACACGTTTACACAAATACATTCATAAATATTGTACAGTTCTCTTCGTACTTTACGAAAGAGAAATCACCATCGTGAACACTATTAAAATTCGTGACCTTCACCAGGCTTGAAAGTTCATGAAAAAAAAAATATAAATTTCTTATTTAGAAAAACAACAAAATAATAAAAATTTTTTTTTCACTACGATCAAAGTCAAATAAAGTTAATATTATTTGACATTTAATTTAATAAACATCTCGTGAAATTTATTTTCTATTTTTATTTATTAATTATATATAATTACGTTTTATATAACGTAAATTTTTAATCAATTTTACAAAAGAAATTAAATAAATAAATTTTCTAAGCACATTGTACACAATCAAAGGACATATAATTATTTTTTTTTCTTTAATTACACATCGATACAATGTATCAACTGATGAATTTTCACAATTAATTTGAAACACCTCTGAGCAATGATGAAAAAAAAAAAATTAATAAATTCACAATACATTGAAATCGTTTGAAAACAAAAATTAATTCAATTAAATTTTAATTTTTTATTAATTTAACTATTTTAACTCTTTGAAAATAAAAGCGTTTATTAATTTATCCTATTTAAATTGATTTCTCGACAAAAAAAAATATGTAAAAAAAAAAAATCACAATTGGAAATTTAAACAAGTCATTTTTCACCTTTCACCATCGTCATCATCATCTCCATCAGACGTACTACTACTACTACTACTACTACTATTACTACTACTGCTACTACTACTACTACTATTACTATGACTACCATTAATCCCCGATATATTTGGCGAGATAATATTCTGCAATGCCGTTGCATTATTTCGCGGACTAACATTTGTTATTTCATTATTAATCGCCTCAACATTATTTACAATGGGTTCATTTTTAACAGCTTCTGGCTGTTCAATTTTATATAAAATATCGTGACACAACGGACAACGATCTTGAACATAAAGCCATTTACGTAAACAAACACCATGAAAATAATGATTACATTTAGTAACTCTGGCACTGCGCATTTCTTGATAACAAATGGCACAAACATCATCCAACTGTCGTAATTGTTCATCAGTTGCTTCAGGTAATATATTTATTTTATTAACTGCCGTACGACGTTTCATAAAAACACTCCAACCAGCTTTTGCCTCATTCCAAATATTAAAATACGCATGTATACCCATCATAACAGCACGAATAGCACCACCAGCCTCAAATAATAATATCCATACACCATTAAAAAATAATATAACCCCAAATGCAAACTCAACTGTATTACCAAATGATCTTATAATATATAAACAATCGTCCAATGGTTCCCAAAATGTACTGCGATATGCATCGAATAAAAATAATGAATAAACAGCCAATGAAACTAAAACTTTGACAATAACTTCAATGGAAAATATTGTTACAGCTAATAGCCAAGTGCTCATTGTAAAATGTGACCAAAGGAAGACAAGTAATGCTACTGGGAAGATTATTAAAAATAAACAAACTGATAATGCACGTAAATGTCGTCGTAATGCTGGATTATGCGACGCACTTAATGACATTAAAACTGGATTGACAATATTATGAACAAAATGTAATAGTGCAGTGGAGAGAAGTGAAAAATTTTTTAATAAACGCTCTAAACGTTTTTCACGATCAAGCGATGTTAAACCCGTTTGTAAAGCTAATATATAAAATAATATTGCGGATACTGTGCCAATACTTTTTTCTTCATCGCCTTCAGTTAACAAAACCCAACGGAAAAAACATCCAATATAATGGCATATTGATGATATAATTGATGTCATTCCCAATAAAGCTGTTAATGTTTCGCATCCATTAACTAATAATGTTTTTATCATTGTGTAAATGTTAAATGTATCGGCATTGTAATGATTGCCAAGAATTTGTAATATCTGTTCGCTCACACGCAGTATCCAAAATGTTCTCAACACATTTGGTACATTCAATCGCATCCATTCCATTTCTGCTAATGCTGAAAGACCATAATTGCTTATAAAATTATGCGCTCGTTTATAACTTGAGTATATTATTTTCAATATTGATATTATGTTGAACCAAATGGTAAATTTGCAAAGTAGAAGTGGAAGTAGTGATGCAAACACTGGAGCATGATGGAGGACACTTGTCTGTAAATAAAATAAATAAATTAAATTGAGGGAATTTAAAATAATTTTTTCTTCATTCTCAGCAGATTAAACGTTATAAAATAAATAAATATATTTACCGGCAATGGATGAATTCCAATAATTGATGGTGCTAAAAAGCTTATGAGAAGTAATTTTTGTACAACTGGATGTCGTGGAGCCATATGAATATAGCAAAAAACAAATGCCAATAGGCTTTGTAATAAATAATTTTGTATAACAATAAATCCAGGACCATCATTCATCAATGATGAAAAATTTAATGACAATATATCATCCAATATACTTGATGTTGCTTCGCGTGCCACTGAATATGCAATAATTGCTTTCATTGTAGTGACATTTGCCCAATAAGACAAAAATATCGTGCCAACTGATATCAGGTACATGTAGACAACTATTAAATGGCCTGTCCATAGCATAAATGTATACAATGATGCCAAAATACCTGAAAAAATAGAAATTAACAAACAAACAAAAATTAATTCACGTCCAAATTCTACTAGTTATTTATTTTTTTTTTTTTTATTTTTTATTTATTTCATACTTACCAAAGCAACACGCGATAAATTTCATTATTATTGTTGTCGTTACATATGTATGTAAAAAATATAGTGATTCTGGTGCAACGCCAGCGATTGTACCCAAAATAGAATTTTTTCCAGTTGCCATTTGAAAATTATTATCATCAGTATTATTTAATGTTATATTGTCTTCTGGTATTCCCATACCAATTCTCAATAATTCATCAATTATAAATAATGGCGGTACTCTCATGACAACATTCACAAGTCCCATCATTTTATCGCGTATTATTATGTTGTCCATATTAATAAAATAAATTTTCCTTATTAATTTATTTATCTATTATCTTCACGTTAATAATCGTTTTTCTTTTTCTTCAATATTTTTCCACAATTCGTATCGTTATTATTAATTTATCAAAAATGGTAGACACAATTATCATAATCTATTTGCCTTCCAACCACATCGACCTAATTATACATTTACTTCATTGACAACTGCAAAAAATAAAAAGATGAAACAAATTAAATAACTTATTTAAATGAATTCTAACATAACCTTCAAATCAAATATTAAAAACTAATAACCAACAATATTTTATTCACAAAATATATCTCGTCTTATACGATAAATTAACAATTTTACGTAATAATAATTACATTTTTTTCTTAAGTACAAATCGAATTTAACATTGAAATTATAAATTTTATTTATTTATTTATTTTTTTTTTTTCGAATATTTAATTTAAATATATACCTTTTTAATCGTGTGTGTATCACCAGTTAATAATTATTTTATTGCATGTGTATACATTACTGAGTGTATAGAAAAAAAAAATATATTTTTTGCTTGATCACATCCTCACAAATACAAATGAAACATTGTCGAATGTCGCAATTCGTCATAACCTCAAATACCAAATATATATAATAAAGACAAATTTTTTTTTTCCTTTTATAATTACGTGTAAGCCAATGTCGTGTCGCTATGTACAATTCTAACGGCAGTAAGTACGTATTCTAATGTTGTTGCAATATGTAATAACAATAATATATATATATATATATAGTATATGAATAAAATTTATAATCATCAGTTGATAATAATGAAATTTATTCTATCAACAAATATTCATTTAGGAAAAATTCTATTTTTCAATTGATAAAAAAATTTCTACATGAATTTTTATTTTATATTTTTTATGAAATATTTTATTTAATATCTTTTGCTTTATCAATAATAAATTTTCAGTGAAGATTATCATGAGTGAATGATTTTTATATTATTTTAAATTTATTTAATTTTTTTTAAATATTTTAAACGTTTTTATGTATTAGAGGCATTTTTATTGCTTCTTATCAGTGTGAAGATAATAATTTTACATTTTTTTTTTTGTTATTATCATGTCGATAAGCATGAGAGAGAAATTTTTAATTACTATTTCGAAATCGTGGACAGAATATTTCGAAAGATTCAAAAGAAATATAAAACTATAAATTTGGAAAAAATTAATTTATGAAATAAATAACAACACAATATAAAAAAAAAATTTATACAAAGCAACTATAATTCAAATTATTTAAATTTCACAATGAGAGATGAAAAAATGTTTTCTTTTTCGTAAATACTTTAGTGTAAAAGTTCAAATTCAATCAAGAATTTCTTATCAACCCTTACACATTTATTTGTATAATTAATTCTATTCCCTCATTCTACTAACAACAGGATAATTACAAATAAATTAAATTGTAAAAGAAAGAAAGAAAAAAAACAATTGCAATAATTCAAAGAAAAATCTCATTGAATAAATGAATATTTTTCATCAAAGATTTTCATAATTCAGGGTCGATAAATTGAAGTTTACGCTCCTGGGGAAAATTGAACGGGATCATCGCACATACATATATATACACGCGGTTAAAACACAAGGTGGGGGCGATATGCAACAGTGTATTAGTAACATTCATGAATGTAAAATAGCAGAAGAGAAAAAAAAAGAGCTCAGTGAGTTCCAATCACTCGTGAGACAAAGTGATACATAAATTTTTCCAACTTTTACAATAAACACATGCACACATTACGTGTCTGTATACACTTTCTATCAAACATTATATAAAATATTAAATATAAAAATAGAAAACCCGTTTAGAATCGCGCCAGACAAATGCACTACAATAATACAAATAATTTATATTAAAAAAAAAAAAATTATCACTTACACTTTTGAATAAAAATTAAAAAAAATTCAAGTCAATTAATAAAACAAGTAAGAATTCATCAACATAAATATAAATAATTTACACCACTATGTATATGAATTAAATATTAAAATTAATAGTTCATTATTATTTTTATTATTGAAAGATAATTTAATTTTTTAACTTCATTATTATATTTTAATAAAATATTTAATCGTGAGAATAATATTGTTTTGTTATTGTTGAATGAGTTGCATTGAAGGAGTCTTTTGAACGATAACGGGACTTCAGAGCCCGGGGAAAAAAAAAAGAAAAGTGCATCGTGATAATGTTAGTGCATGTGTCGTGTATATATATATTTTTTTTATTTGGATTTATTCCAACAAAGAACGACGTCGAAGAGATGAGTGTATCGCTGATACTTTAGAGTAGACGCTTTTCAGTTTGACTTTAAATCTTTTGTCATACTACAAATTTTTTTCTTGTCTTTATATTAATTCCTTTGTTGTTGCGTTATTGAAATGTTTGTTATGCACACACGAAATTATATTATTCCATTCACGCAAGTATATTTATTTTAATAAATGCAAGTAAAATCACAAATCATATATTAAAATATTTGATTTATATTTATTTATTTATATTGCATTTTAATTTATTCTTTTTACTGTTCATTGTGATTCGTGTGTTTTACGCGCGTGTCCTCGTTTGAATAATTATATGGAGAATAAAATTGTATGTGTCTGGGTATATATTAATAGGGGCAACTTAAAGCACTAGTTAACAAAAAATAGTAACTAAATAATCGTGTAGATATCGTACTCACATTAACGATTGCGTAATAAATTGTACAGTAGAAAAAAAAAATGAATTTGATTATTATGTAAATTTTATCACAAATTATTTTTTTTTTTGTCTTTCAGATAAATGGAAGATAATAATGACAGGAATGCAAGGAATTTTTATATATTTTTATAATAATTAAAATCAATTTTCGAATGAAAAGTGAGAAAAATTATAATAGTAAATATTTGATTTTAATTTATTTATTTTAAATGTAAATATAAATTAATATTATATTTTGTGTTACTCTTTAGAAATTATTGATGCCAAAGAAATGAGATGAATAATAAAATACAATACTCAGAATAAATATAAATAAATTTAATTATATTAATGGTAAATAAATAAAAAAAAAAATAAAAAATAGACACTATGGATTGTATGAGAGGATTATTAACAAAGTGGAAAAAACAACCGATATTAATTGACGATCTTGAAACTCTTGTGGAAAAATCACAGAGATGGCGAAGTATATACGTAATTTATTTTACAATGTTTTTAATGTCATTGGGATTCAGCATTGTTTTAACTGGAGTTTGGCCATATTTAGACGAGGTAATAAAAAAAAAAAAATCTTCTTATCTCTTTCTTACGATATAAAATAAAATTAATAAACATATTCAAGCAATTAATTTATTCATTTGTTTGAATAAATCCATTGTGAATAAGTATTTTTATTTCCTCTTATCAAAACAAAATAATAAACCGGCTATGTAAATGAATATACTTTATAAATTAATTTATTCATTGGCTTTTTTTATTTCTCGTGAAAATTTTAATTCTTTTCCAACAAAAAAAAAATCCACCATTAAAATTAATAAATATTTATTCATTTATTTATTTTCTTGCAGTTAGATCCAACTGCAGGCAAAGTGTTTATGGGATACGTTGTCGCAGCAAATCCACTTGGACAAATGTTATTCTCACCAATTGTTGGTTGGTGGGCAAATAAAAGAGGATCAATTAGACTTCCGCTTTTGATAACACTTTTAATATTTATAATTGCATCAGCGATTTATAGTACTCTTGAATTAATGCCAGGAGATAAAAAAAGTTGGATGATTGCAGCAAGATTCGCCATTGGAGTTAGTTCCGGTAATCTGAAATCAAAAATAAAATAATAAATTAGATAAATATATAAAAATAATTTTAAATTAAATGATGAATATTTAAGAAAAAAAAAAAATTTTTTTCTTTTCATTTCTCAGCAAATATTGCAGCAGCCAGATCTTATTTATCAGCGGCAACTCGATTATCTGAACGTACTCAAGCTGTATCAATGGTATCACTTGCTCAAGTACTTGGTTTTGTCGTTGGTCCAGCATTACAAACTGCCGTTACACCACTTGGCAAAGTAGGTTACTATTTATTTGGAATGCCATTCAATATGTTCACAATGTCTGGATGGATAAATGTTCTATTGAGTATCATGAATTTTATTCTTTTTTTACCATGGAATTTTACCGAACATAAAATTGCTGCGCGCGAAGCTATGAAAGAACAAGGAAAATCATCAGGTATATTTAATTAATATAATTAATTTTACCCTTGATTTATTTAATTGAATGAATAATTTTTTTTTATGTTTAGAAAAAGAAACTTGGAAGTCAATGAAACCGGATTATTTGGCCGCTTGGACTTTAATTTGTGCTTTTTTTGTATTAGTCTTTAATTTTGTCCTATTAGAGACGTGAGTTGATGAAGAAAAATAATATTATTTCATAAATTTAATTATTGGAAAATAAATTGAGAAATATATATTTTTTTAAATTTATTTAGACTTGGAACACCACTGACAATGGATCAATTTGCATGGACCAAAGAGGAATCGCTCTATTACATGGGTTTACTTCTCAGTGTTGGTGCTATAATTGCCTGCATTATGTTTATCATAATAGGACCACTATGCAAACGGTAAATAAAAAATAAATCAACTTATAAATACAAGAATAAATTATAAGAGAAAAAATTTTTTTTTTTTAGATTCGAAGAACGAAGAGTTATGTTGTGGTTTGGATTTTTTTTCATGGTTGTCGGTAGAGTTTTTTGCATTCCATGGGGACCAGATCCACCAAAGATAGCTGAGATTGATCGTGAGTATGAAAAAAAAAAATTAATTTGATTTTTTTTGTGACTGTGAAATAAATTTGAATCAACAAAAAAAAAAAATTTTTTTTTCTAGCTTTTACAAACACAACGAAATATTTAAATGGAACTGACATCACTGGTTGTCCTAGTGATCAAAAATGGTGCTACAACACACCACAAATGACAGTAACACAATTTGTAATTGGGTATACATTTACAACAATTGGTTATCCAATTGGTGTGACATTAGTTCAAACAATATTTAGTAAAATACTTGGACCTCGACCACAAGGACTTTGGATGGGTTTGATGACAGGTGCAGGTTGTGCATCACGTGTTTTAGGTCCTGTATTTGTCGGTTTAATTTATACACGATGGGGAACATATCATACGTTTGGAATCACCGGAGTCACATTAATAATCGCTATGATGTGGATTCAAATAGTTGATAAACGTCTTTTACCTTTAACGACAATAAATAAATCGACGAAAAATAATTCACTTAACGCTGAAGAAAATAATTGTGAATTATTAGACGTTGAGCAGCCACTTTTTAACAAAATAAATAATAATAAAAAAGACATTGAAATGCAAACATTAAATACAAATGTTAATTGTGATAAAGACTGACAGTTAAATAATTATATTACATATTTTAATTGAAAACTTTTATATTTTTTATTACAATTTATTTTTACTAAGCTTCTGCAATTATTTCTACGTATTTTTTATTATTCTATTTGCAGAGGATGACAAATATGAAGATGAAATAATCAGAAGTGATAAATATAAATAATTATTTAACGAGAATAAAAAAAGAAAAAGTTATAAACGCGGATGCTAGTTTGTTATTATCAACAAACGTCCATGCATAAACCGTGTCCTCTTCACAGTTGAGAGGACTCTTATAGGTGTATATATTCCTTTTTTTTTTTTTCTGTTTGACTATTGAAGAGGTAACTGTGCGAAACGCGTGTTGGAAAATGATATTATCTCATCCGTTGTTGCTGCATATATTTTTTTATTATTCTCTCGCCAATGAAAGAGAATTTATTCGTATCAGTAAATCATTTTTACCCATTTTTCATCTACTTTCTCATAAGTCACTCGCTCTTTTATTATTTACTATTACGCGAGTATGTAAAAATTATAAAATGTTGATGGAATAAAATTGAATTAAAAAATTCTTATTTATTTTGAATATAATTACAATAATTCAAATAAATAATTTTTTTTTTACCGAGTTTAGAAATTTATTTGTCTATATTTTTTGAAGGGAAGTTGTGAGAGTATTATTGATGAGGGGGAGGGGACCTTGAGCCCCCACTTATTATTGAGATAGACTCAAGTACGTGTATTACAATCCTCAATCCCTCTTAAATTATTAAATCTTTTCATATCCTTTATTGCAATTTGTATCTCAGTCAAGTCTTGACTCTCGTGAATGAATATTAATTTGGAAATTCTTCTTGACAATCATGTGCAATAAGAGAAATATATTATCCATCATTATTTTATTATGTAAGTATTAGAGAAAATAATTAAATAATTTAAAAATAGAAAAAAAAAAATTTTTTTTTTCTATTAGTAAATTTATTTTTTATTTCAAAAGGTTTTTTCGGTGCGTTGGAAGTTAAAAGCGATGAAAGTGCAAGTGATATATTATCACAATTGAATATCGATGTGAAAAAAATTAATCCACATAAATGGAAATCGTCAATTCGTGAAAAATATATTGATAATAATGAGGATGATGAATCAGAAATATTTAAATTACAATGGAGTGGTAATGGTGATTTTGGAAAAAAATATTCCGATGGTTTGCAAACGGATAAATTATTGTGGAAAGGAAAAAAAATAAATGTAATTAATTCTAAAATTAATTTTAACAATAATTATGAAGGAGAAGCCACAGAGGAAAGCGAAGAATTATCATCGACACCATCGCGTGTACTTGAACCACCATTTAAATATTATTCATCATCAATTCATGATTTGGCAACAGAAATGATTGAAAAATTTCCAACAACAACTGAATCCTACGAAAAAGAATTAAATAATAATACCTTTGATATTTACGAAATAACATCAACAAAATCCTCGTCACCAAATAAACAAATAAATGATGTTGAAAAAATTCGTGATGAAAATCTCGAACGTTCATTTATAATTGACGAGATAAATAACGAATTAAAATCATCTGACTCTTTACGTTCGGTAATATTAAATCGTCAACAAATCAATAATAATCACGACGACAATAATAATTATGATAAACAAATAATTAATAATGACTACAAATCGAGAGAAATAAATAAGGAAAATGTAATAAGACCCAATCGTCTATCAATAAAAAATGATAGGACTAGTAAGTCGTATTACTGGAATCGAGGTGACCGCAAGTATCAAAAAGCAGTTAGCAATGATGAAACAATATCGGTGAGAGATAAAACTTGGTCGTATCCCACGGACGATAGATTTGAATGGAAAAAAATACGTCAAATAAATCGTGGCAATAACTACAGACGTTTCGGTAAATAAAAAAAAAATATCACATTCAAATTTAATTAAATTCATAAAACAAATTGAATATTAATTTTTTTATAACTATCAGGAATCATCAGTCGTGTCTATAATTTACGAAGCGATGGTAAATTACAATTAATCAAATATAGAATAATTATCATAGAAGATTTATTAATATATTTTTTTTTCTTCTGGATTTAATTAGAAAGGGATCGAAAAGTTGGACCAGTACCTGGTGTACCTGGACGTGATTATCCAATTCATCAAGAGCACACACATCATCATTTACAAAACACTGCAGCACGATTTTTATGCCCAACAAATTCCAATTCACATATTTATTTAGCAGATCGTGCATCGCGATGTCAAGTAATAAAATAAAAATTAAATTAACGAGATAAAAATAAAATTCCAACACAAATGTAAAATAAAATTATTTTCCTTTCAGATTTTTTATGTATGCTTTAATGGTGACATCGGTGTACCAATGATGTGTCCTAATGGCACACTATTCAGTCAAGAACTTCAAGTATGCGACTGGTGGTACAACGTCAAATGTTAAAAATAAAAAAATAAAATAATCCAAAAAATAAGAAAAAAAAAATATTTTTTCCAACAAGGTAATTTAAATATTAAAAAAGAAAATTATAAAATAAAAATAAATATTGTTGATATAAAAATATATGAAATAGAAAATTTATTTATGCATATATTTATGAGTTGATTATTTTTTCACGAAGAGAATCAAAGCAGGAGATTGATCATTTATTTTGTAAGTGAGAGAATGAAAGCTATGCACCCTTCTTGACTTACGCGCAATCTCATACATACTCGAACAGATATACATATACATATATAAATTAGGGATGGGTAAATATATGTATATATCAAATGCAATGTATGTGCGAGGTACTACAACATCCCCCTGATAAATACGATTTTATCCCAAAAGGGATGTGCCCGTTCACATGGGCATTTTGATGCAAAAAAATGGGGGCTGTTTTGGATTATCAAGTTGACTGTTGTTATACTAAATTTATAAGGGGAGCAAGCAATACCAAAAATGCTATGGACGCAATTTATTAAGGGGTGCGTTACTTTTATATATATGAGTCACAGACTTTTGGTACATACGTTTATTTTGTAATATTACATTGAGGAAATCGCATGATCTTCAAGGCGGGTAAGTGCGAGAAATTGTCAATTATTTATAAATAAAATAGATCACGCACGCACACGTTGAATGTGATTTGTTTTTCAGATAAATATTACACATTCCCTTATGGATATATGTGGTGGAAAATTTATTGGACGATGTCACACCCATGAGATAAGATTATTTAATGTTGTGGGAGTGAGGAAAAAAATTCGCAGTAGATAAAAAAAATTATTCTTTGATATATATATTTTTTTTTCTATGGTGAATAATTTAGTTTTGAGGTTTGAATGTATCGATATGTATACGTAGGAATGTGGGGAAGGGTATGTGGAATGAAAATGTATATTGCAATTATTGGTGAAGTTGTATTATGGCCGTGGATGTTATGGTAATGTTTAAAATGCAGGAGTTTAGGGTGTGTAAAAATGTGGTGTCACCCTCTTTGATAAAATTCAAGGGGAAATCATCTTGTATTTTTTTTTTTCTTTGTCTTCATTTGCGTTCCAGCAGCCATGTAAAATTGATGGACAATATGTCATGGTGATGCGTGGAATAAAAATGAAATAAAAATGACTGTGCGTGAAGAGAATTTTTTTTTTTTCAAATAGTAAAAGAGTCATTATTTATTTTTCAAGATAATAAATTAGAAATTATTTTTTTTATCATTTTAAAGGTAAATCTTAATTTAAATATTATTGAATGCAATATTAATTTAAACTCGTACGATTTTTATATAAAATTAAAGTCAAAGGATGTAATATAAAATAATTAATCAGAATTATTAATATTTTATTTGAATTTTTAAAAAATATAATTTATCTAATTAATTTATAAATTAATCGCTGGATTCATCTTTGCGTTTTTTAATTCGTAATTTAACTGGCGAAATTTTCTTCATTTTTTTCTCACTTCTTCGTACACTCATGAGTGGATGACGTATTTTTAAATTTTCTGGAAATGGCACAATGGCATTTAGTTCTTCATCATCATCATTCACTGTAATTTTACTTCCAACATTTGATAATTTTTTTCTTATAACAATTGTGCCAGAAGGTTGAACATTTAATGTTTTAAAACGTTTATTTTCACGTCCAGTGCCCATTATACAAGTGAAATATTCAGTATTATTATTACTAACGCCAATATAACGTTCATTACCAATTTTTAATTTAGTTTTATCACCAAAATAAAATACCTGGCCTTTTAATTCATGTGGATTCAAAGTTTTTGGCATATCAATCAGCCACAATTCATCGTCTTCATCAATTTCATTGATAGCAAATGATGACATCGTTGGATCAATAATTAATGAATCATTATTGATATATTCATCAAGTGTAACTGGTCGTCGTTCTAACCGAATTATTTTTTCATTTATTAAATTTGTTCCCTCCTCATCATTTGTACTAATTGTCCTTCTTCTTTTTTTCAGAATACTCTTGGGTTCTCCATTATTTCTTGATGGAGTACTTGAAGCTTGTATTGGCGTTGTATTAATTGTTATTGACTTACGTTCTCTATCTTCAATCTTCGGCGACTTCTCCATATCAATTTTTATCACCATAAATTCGGGTAAAAAAATCTTTTCTTCTCTCTCTGTATGATTTAATTTATTCTCACAGCAGTGTTTATTTATTATTATTCAATTCAAATACTTGAATATATTTATAAATAAATAAGAAAAAAAAATATTGACAGTAGTATTTGTGTACACAGATTTTTTTTTCTAGGTTATGTACTTGGGATATTATATTTTAGTTGCTTCCAACACGTGCAGATGCATCGCTTTTGTCAGAATGTGTCGCCTCTGGTGGGAATTTTCGTATTAAAATTATATTTAGTAAAGAGAAGACAGATGAGGAATAATATATCCCATTCAATAATAGATGGCAGCAGCGTAAACATAAATTCTAAATTTAAAAGAAACGCTGATTTATTTTTTAGAACGAAAAAAAAAAAAATAAAAATCTTATTTTTTATATTCAATAGTTTAATTTTGTATTTTTATTTTTTTTTAATGCAGTTTTTGCTTTATATTTGAACGTGGGAATTTTTTTTCAAAGCCTTGAGGTACTTTTATTATCATAAAAGACACCAGAGAGTTTCATAGTTGTCTTACAGCTGACTCGTTAAAAAAAGTTTTGTATGTTCATATATATTTCGAAGTAAAAGTTAAAAAAATATAATAAAGAAAATAAAAAAAAGGGAAGTAGAAATATGTCATTAGATCTTTTATTCCACAGTAATAGACGGATATTATTAATTTAAATATTAATGAGAAAGAGCAAAAAGAAAATTAACTTTATCTTTTGTTATTTTATATTTAACACATCCAAGCTAATTTTTTTTTTTTTAATTACCTAGAGAATTATGAAGTATAACACAGTAACTAAATGATATTGTCAACTTTGGAAAAGAGATTTTTGTTTCTTTCTTTCTTTATTATTTTTTTTTTTTTCGTTCTTTTCTGCAAAAAACTTTCTTAATTCAATGAAAAACTTGTTCCATCTTCCGCAAGATGGACTCGACCGTTTATATCATCAAGATTTTACTCATGGAAATAGAAAAGTTATTCTAACCCGTCCGTTTTTGTAAATATAATTTCAACTTGAAGAGAAGATAATGAAGAAAAAAAAAAATTACACAAATTTACATATGACACTTTATAGAATTATAAAAAATTGAAAAATATATTTATTTCATTTGAAATTAAATTATTATATTTTATTGTGCTTGAGAATAAATATATTTCAGTGCTTTCAATTACTAAATACGAACCCCATAAAGAATATAGTATGTCATTCGTATGAATATTATGAACTTGAGAATTTAGCGTAGCGTTTCAACATGACATTGTAGAATTTATTTTTGATTTATCATCACAAATATATATATAATTTTTTTCCATCGACATTTTTTCTTTCTATTGGAGCAATCTTTACATTTATATGGCGTACGTAATCTTTCGAAAGGTAATATATTGCCCAATCGTATATTTATTAGGTCTAAAATTGCAAAAGAAAAATATTCGAAAAATGTAAAAATGTTTTTACAGTGATAAATTTTTATTGCAGGGAAATTTCTTTCATTTTTTTTTCTCTTCAGCATCGTGTTATATATATATATTATCTAGAATATTTTTCTTTTATTTTTTATATTTTTACTGGGGGATATATAGAGCGATAGACATTTTTGTTAATGCTTTGGGACCGCGTCTACCTTTTTGTTGCTGACAAATAGGCCAATTGTTTGCCATAAATTTTCAACGAGAATATCCGTCACGAATTTTCTACAAAAATTGTTCTCAAATAATTGCAAAGAGCATGAACAATAATACATTGAGCAGGTCAAGAGCATCTGATATACAACTTTATTATATTACTTCAACCATTTGACAAATTTATTTTTTTCCCCTCAAGACCTTAGGAAAAAAAATAAAATAAATAAATTAAGTAAAATCACTTACTCGAATACTCGTTGTTCATTATTTATTTATTGGAATTATATACATAACGTTGGGCGAATGAAGTTGTGCTTTTGGAATTTTAAACAACTAATAACAGGCACATTGGTAGATTTAATTTGATCTAGTGGTAGAAAGATATAATATATATAATAGTTTTTTTTCTTGCATCCCTTTTTAGGGCTTTGCAATCCCCTTACACTTTCATTCGTCCTCATCCCTCTTACATTTTTTTTTTTTTTTTTTTCTCTCTTTCTTTCTCTTATTCCCTTCTCCCTTTCATCGCCTTCCCTCTATTTGCCTTACATACTCTTCTACTTTACTGTAATATTCGCATAGCATGCTACATACTTCCCCTCTTAATTTTTCTATTATTATCTCCCTTTCTCCTCTCCCCTCCCATGTTTTCTTCCATTCGTCCATTCTTTCCTTTATCTGTTCTCTCTGTATTTTTCCTGCTTCCTCACAACTTATTAAATGCTCTATCGTTTCATACTCTCTCTCACACAGTCTACACATCCATTCTTTTTGTCCCTTTTTGAACGCTCTTCCTACATTCCCACACCTCATTCGCGCCCATGTTATATTTTCTTCTTTCTTTTTTCTTCCTTTATTCAAATATATTGCTCCTTTTTCCTCCGGCATAATTTCCTTATATATTCGGTTATATGTTGACTCGCACACTTTTCCCCAGTCCTCTCTTCTCTCTTTCTCTTTCCATTCGTCCACTCCTTTCCTCATTCTCTCGTATACTTTTTCTCCCGTTTCCTCTCTCCATATCCATTCTATCACCTCACTCACTCCTATTTCGTCACACATTTCTTTCATTCTCTTCCCCCATTTTGAGGGGTTCCCATTCATTATCCCTCTACATTCTTCTTTCATGCATACTTTTGGCCATCTTTCTTCATTCATGTTTAAAACGTCCCTTACATATCTGCATACTCTCTCCCTAATATCCCCCTTTATCCCTCTTTCCCCCAATTCACTTCGCCATATGTATCCTGGCGTGTTCTTTGCTACTCCCAATACATATTTGCAATATCTAGCTTGCATTTTCTCTATCTTTTCAATTTCCCCTACTCCCCATATTTCCACTCCATACATCATTACCGGTTTTACCAATGCTCTCATCAGGTACATTTTTTCTTTTTTTGTCACTCTTCCTGCCCTCATGTTTACCCCCCATGTCATATTCGCCGCTTTCTGCGCTTTCTGCGCCACTTCTGCTATCTGCCTATTGTAGTTGTTCTGCGCATTAAACCAGAATCCTAAATATTTGTATTCCTTCACTTCCTCTATTTTTTCCCCGTTAAATTCCCAATCCTCCTTTTTTCCCCTCCTCCCCCCGTTTCTGAATACTATGACTTTAGTTTTTTTTGCATTTACCTTTAGTTTCTTTTTTTCCATGTACTTTTCCATTCCTTTCAGCATTTTCTTTAATCCTCTCGCGTCTTCTGCTATCACCGCTATATCATCCGCATATTTCATTGCTTTTATCTTTGTTCTTCCGATGTTAGTTCCCCCTATCCCTTTTTCCTCCCATTCCTTGTCTACATCATCAATGAATATGTCGAATAACGTTGCACTTAGTGCACATCCCTGCCTCACTCCCGTTGTTGTCACAAATCTTTCTGTACATTTTTTTTCTAGCCTTATTTCCGCATAGTTTTCCCTATATATTTCTTTTATCATTTTGTACATTTTTCCTCTTATTCCTACTTCCCATATTTTTTCCATTAACAATTCTCTATTTACGCTGTCAAATGCCGCCTTAAGATCTACAAAAGCCACGTATAACTTCCCTCTTTTACTCTTTAGCCTCCTGTTAATTACTGTGTTTAATACAAATATGTGATCCCTTGTTCCTCTGCATCTCCTAAACCCTGCCTGGCTTTCCTTTAGTTTTTTTTCTCTCTCTATCCATCTATTTACTCTTTCCGCCATTATATTCGTGAGTACTTTATATCCTATGTCTAATAGCGCTACCCCTCTATAATTACCTACGTCATCACTGTCTCCTCCTTTATGAATCGGTACTATTCTCGCACACTCCCATCCTTTTGGCATTTCACCCTTCTCCCAAATTTTATTTAGTATTCTCGTTAATACCCTCCCCCCTCCGCAGTACAATTTTTTCAGGCATTCTATCGGTATCCCATCTTCCCCCGTCGCTTTTCCATCCGCCATTCTCCCTAGCGCTTTTCCTACCTCTTTTTCTGTTATTTCATCCGTCATGCATTTGTCAGTTTCCCCTTCTTCTTCCCTTGTCTCCTCCTCTTCCCTCTTATTTTTTTCTCTTCTTTCTTCTCTATTTAATAGCCTTTTAAAATGGTCTACCCATTCTCTTTCTTCAATTTTTCCTCCTACTCCCCCTCTTCTTTTTCCTCTAAACTTGTTTATCGCTCTCCACCAGTCTCCCATGTTTTTTGCCTTATCCACCTCCTCCCACCTTTCTTTTATCCATTTTTTCTCTTCATCTCTTATCATTTTCTTCATTCTTTTTTTACTTTTTATGTACTCCCTTTTTTTCATCTTACATCTATCCTTTAGCCATTCTTTTAATTTTTTTAGGCTATCCCTTCTCGCTTTCCTCATTTCCTCTGTCCACCTTCTTCCTCTCCCTTTTCTCCCTGTCCTCCCCTTCGTCGCCATTTCTGTTTCCCTTGCTGTTTCCCATATCATTTCCTTTATTCTCTCCCACTCATACCCTTTCTTCTCCCAATCTTCCCCCCTCACCTTTTTCGCTATTTCCTTTGTAAACTCCCCTGCTTTTTCTTTTTTCCATTGTATCTTCTCCATCCCTTTATCTTTTCCTTCTTCTCCTTTCTCCTTTTTCTTTTTACTACCAAACTCAAAGCCCACTGGTAGATGGTCTGACTCATTTCTTTCTATCACTTTCAGACTGTTTACTTCCTCTAAATTTCCCCTATCCACTATCATAACTAGATCTAACACTGATCCTGCATATTCTTCCCCCCCTCCTATGTATGTTATCCTTCCTTTTCTGTCTCCATTTATTCTCCCATTCAACACAGTCATTCCTAATTCCTCACACATTCTTAATATTTTCTTTCCTTCTTCATCTATTTTCTTGTCCTCCGATTTTCTTTCATTCCCAATTTCTACCTCACCTTCCTCTATCACTCCTGCATTCGCTTCCCCAATTCTCGCGTTCATATCGCCACACACTATTATCAATTCGCACTCATTCATACATTCTTCTATCACTTCATACAGCATTCTTTCTATTTTATGTATTCCTTCATTCACATATACTGAAATTATGCACTCTTTCTTTCCATGCTTTATTATCTGCCCACCCTTCCATTCACACACCATCCATCCATTCATTACATCTTTTTTTATCCCGACAATTTGTCCCCCGGCCAACCTCCCTCTTTTTTTCCCCTCGTTTTTTCTTATCGCTTCTTTTACCCAATACATATATTTATCGCTCAATTTTTTTATTGCCCTGTCTGCTTTCTCCTTATCCAGCCACGTTTCTTGTAGTATGACTATGTCGTATTCCTCTAGGAACTCCTCTATTTCTCTGAAGTGTTTCGATCCATGCACGTTCCATGTTATTGCCTTAATCGTTTCTCCTTCCGCTCGTCCCACGCTGCTGTCTATCTCTTGTCCCCTCTGCATTGCCTCGAAATTTCACCTCCTCCAGTTGTCCATTTCTTTCGTTGAATTTCCATACTCTGTTTTCTATTATAACTTTCTGATATCCCACTTTGGCATTCTTTCCTTTCATTCTTTCCCTTCTCGCTGTTTCTCTTAGCCATTTCTGTATGCTAATTTCTCTTTTAGTATGGTCATCCCCTATCCATATATTTGTCCCCATCAATTTCCTTTTGTTTCTTAACGCCTCCATCTTATCTTCCATTTGCTTAAATTCTATATTAGCCTTTTTTTCTCCCTCATATTTTACTCTTATTTTTTTTTCTTCTATTTTCAGTCTTTTGCATACTTCTTTAATCATGTCCTCTTCTTGCTCCCTCCCGTCCTCTCTGTCATTTCTTGTTATGATCATTCCCCTTCTCCTCTCTCTTCTCTCCCTCATTTCATACTTCATAAACTCCTCTGTTACTCCTTGCGGCTTTCCCCTATTTTCATCTTTATTCTCTCTTTCTTCTCTCCCCGCTCCTTCTCTTTTTTTGTGTGTATTTTCTTTCTCTCTTTCTTTGCTTTTGTTCTTTTCTCTAACTATTCTGCTATAGCTCTTTCTTTGCTCTATTTCTCCTCTGCTTTCCACCTCTCTCTCGCTCTCCTTCTCCTCACTCCTTTTTTTCTTTTTTTCTTTTTCTCTCTCTTTTTCTCTGTTCTCCTCCCTTATATTTTCCTCTATTTCTTTTTCGTATCTTCTGACTTTTTCTATTAGCTCCTTTTTTTCTTCTCTCCATTTTTCTTTCTCTTCTTCTTTTTCCCTTCTCATTTTCCTCACTGTTTCCTCGAGCGTTTCAATACGTTTTTGCATATCACTCTCTTTCATCTTATTTACTTCGTTTTCTAATACTTTTATCCTCTCTTTCATGAGCATTTTCTCTATGTCACTCATTTTTGGTCTTGCTTTTTCATTCTCCCCTTCTTCTTCTCTTCCTTCTTGATTTTTTTTTCTCTCGTTATTTTCACCTTTATCCTTGTTCTCCTCCTCTTTTTCCTCTTGTTCTTCATTGTTCTCCTCCTCTTCCTTATCTCTTTTTTTTTCTTTTTTTCCTTTCTCTCTTTCACCTTTATCTTGGCTCGTACTTTCCTCTTCACTCCTTCCTTCTTTATCCTCCATCTCATTTTTATTTTTCTCTCTCTTTTCCTTTTCTTCTTTACCGATCTTTTCTACTTCTCCCTGTTTGCTTTCATTGACTCCCGCCCATTTCTCTGCATTCCACTTCTTTGGCGGTGAGTGCACTACTTTCGGCCTTTTGCTCCCTCTGTCTTCCCAGTCCATGAACCTCATTATATCTCCGCATATCATGTCCTTCCCCTCTTCTTTTTTTCTTGGTCTCCCCGGCCCCCTTTTCGTCTCTGCCTTTTCTTTCATAACCTCTTCACTTTTCACTGATTTTTTCCCTTCTTCCTTTCACTCTTATCTTCGTTTTTCCGTCCGTGTCTTTTTATTTTTTCTTCTTCCTCTCTCTTCACTTATCACTATTCACTCTTTTCTTTGTTTTTTTTTCACTTTTTTCTTTACTTTTAACGCTTTTTTTTCTGACGCACTTTACCCACGTCCAACGTTTTCCGCCATCCTATATCGTGGTAGAAAGATATATATTCACATTTTTCGTATTCCGTAAACGCACGTGCGATAAGAATTTTTTTTTTTTACTCAACTTGAAATAAAAAAAAAATTTTCTATTCGTTTCAATTCTTCAACTCTTCTCAATCTTTTTATTTTATCCTCTCGCTATTTATCTTATAATCTCATCAATATTTTTTCGCTATCGCACGAGTTTAAAATTAAATATATAAATATTAAAAGCGTCCAATTGATTTTTCACTCTCAAGTCTATTCATAGAAAAAATCGATTTGTAAATTATTTCGAGTGAAAGATAAATTTAGAAATTATTTTATCACTGTAATTTTTTTTTCTATTTATTCATACAATTGTGTGAATTAATTTAAATTTCACTTTTATCCTAGTAGTTTATGTAAATATATTTATGTAAAATTATTTAAGTGGCCAATAAAATAGAAAAGACATATTGCGTGAGTGTGAAAAAAAAAAAAAAGAGGTTAGAACCTTCTATACTTTTATGGCCTTATTGAATTAATGTTTATGACTATAACGAGCAATAATACTAAAGCAATTTTCATCATGTGTGTACACACATGTACTGTATGCAAGCACGTTACTTCCTCAAACACAAATATTAAAGAAATTAATTTATATTTACACTCCAATAAAAGAAAAAAAATCTGATATTAAAAATCTTGAAATTAATTTTATTTTATTTATAAAATTGATTTATCTCCCAGAAAATTTAACGAAATATCAAAATGTATTTCGTTCTGTTAGTATTGTTGCCAATTAATAAATATGAAACAAATGAAAAATTATATTTAATTTGTACAAGTTTGTTTTTAGGAAAAAAAGTTTTTGGATAAAAAAATGAAAGTAAGAAAAATGAAAAAGATAGAAATAAATCATACGCGTCATCTATGTTATAATGTCTGGATATATATGTAAATATGTGTATATCGGGGCTCTATATAAACGCGAGATAAGAGAAAGAAAAGAGAAATGAAATATTTACGAGCACTCGAAGACTCCGGAGACTCTTTTGTAACTCAACTGTATTCCGTTATCGTTCGTGTATTACCAACATTTTGCCAAAAAATTTTATCACTACGTACTGTGGCATTGTAATATTTTTTTTATTACTCTATACACATATATACATGTAATTTATGTATCTAAATTGGCCTGAATATATATATTAATCATTATATATTTATACAGTAGATATAATTTTTCGCAAGTCACAGTAATATTAAAATCAAATGAATGGTAAAAATTTTTAAGTTTATTCGACTGTAACTCGTTGTAAAATCATTGTATGATAAAAAATTATATCAGTTTTTTATACGTCAGAGTCATATCTATAATTTTGTATATATATATATCAATGTCTGCGACCAATCGTTTGTTTGCTATAGCCACAAAACTCAACCAAATGATCGAACTTTTTGTGAATTCAGCCATTTCAACAACTAAAACTTTTCATTGAGCACTCGTAGCCTATTAAAATACAAATGTTTTTTGTTCGTCAAACTCTCCCCTACAATTTCATACACATATATCGATATCTATGATCATCCCCACGACCACAAAAACCTCAAAACCAAAATTATTCATCTATAAAAATAAAAAAAACAAATTTTTCAAAGTTTCAATAGACAATCATGAAAAAAATTTATATTCACATAGAAGTTATTCAATACATGACTTTTTATATATATATACCACTACTACCACTATAATGCGTCAATTTAAAATGCCTAGTTATTCCAAATCCACGCACAAAATGGTAAAAAAAAAAAATAAATAAAAGGCAAAATAAATGTTGTGAGAAAAAAAATTCCTCAACTCGAAAAGATCGTGGCAATAAGATTATTTCATGTTGTCTATCGAATTTAAAATCGAAAACACGCCTGAAAAAAAAAAAATGTATAATTCACATAGATATGTATATATATTCCGTAGGCGTGAAAGCGCCGTTCGTTAGTAAAATTGAAATCGATGACCGAGAGAGTAAATATGGTCTCTCGTGAATATATACATGGAATAAAGAGATGTCAGTCCAGAATAAAATATATGTAACCTCGCAACTTATACAGACACTTCTACGAAAATTTTCATGGGCCTGATGTTGACCCTCGAAAAAATATATATATACATAAATATATAAATGTGGAAGTAGATACCGGCTGTATATATTGAAGAAAAAAAGAATTGTCAACATAACAAATAAAAATAACAATAGAAATAGACGAATGGAGGGTATATATGCACCCTACTATGAATTATCGTCAACGGACACACGATTTTTTTTTTTCTTTTTTTTTTGTAAATAAATATTTCAACGTTTATGCGTTTTATACTGTCTCCCATTACCTGTGACTTTATTTCCGAGGTCAGTTTACAGACGTGTCAAAAAATATATTAACAGTCAAGTGATATACATTTAAAGGGTAATAAAAATTTTAAAACATTTCAAGTAAATAAATAAATTAGTAATTATTAATTTTCTTATGATTTTCACTATCATCTGTATAGTCACTGTCGTTGAATAATATATTAATTAATTAATTAATTTATATTGCAAAGCTATCTGTATATTCTTTACTTTTAATTCTTGAATTAACAGAAGGAAAAAAAAATTTTTTTACCATCAATTAAAATTGAAATAAAATATAAATAAATATTTTTCTAATATATCTTATCCCTATTTTCATTTCCCGAGGACAATACAAAGGTAATGGGATTATATAAACAGCAGTAACAAGGTATTGTAACCACTTCAGATACAGAAAATTTTTTTTTTTTCTTCATTTTCCCCCACGACATTCAGGTATATCAAACATCGCCCAGTGCAACAGTCAAAGGTCCTTTTAAACACACGGAAAACAGTTTTTATAAAGCCACAGGCACACACACACTTATATACGACACCACCAGGAAGACGAAGGACATTTACCAGATTGCATTCAATATCTAAAGGGATACTTTGTGGATTTTTAACAATACGTATCCACAATATTCCTTCGCTTTTTTTCCTCTCTATCATTTTCCTCCTTCGTTCGTCTATCTTATATATATATTTTCAATAGATCGTTCCACGTTTTTAGTTAGGAATATCAACACAAGGCACATGCAAACATGACACACACGACACATAAAATGCCATCTATATCCTGAGGCCAAAAAGGCATCTCAAATACCCCAGGAGGGGAATTGATTTTGGTTTGTGTATAGTTTGTTCCCCAATAGTTCCACATAATACAACATTTTTCAACTTTTAAAAACCATCAATAGAATTTATATACACATACATTGAATATATATTGTCAAAATATTGCGGGCGATCTTCCGTTTATTCTCTCTTACCACGACATTGTGGGGAAAATTTTCTATGTGTATATGTATCTATTGTGATTTCACCTTTTGGTGCCCTCCGGGTGACTTTTTCGTGGGTTTACCACACGCGTGTATTGATATATGTATGTATATTTAGGTATTATATATACGTGAATGTATAAATGCATGGGAATAATATAGAGACTTAGCCACCGCACATGCAAGACCACCGAAGATTTTTTTTCTTTCAACATCAGCTTTATTTTCAATGTATTTAAGAGAATATTATCGACTAAGAGAACATTTTTTTTCAGATGTTTGTCGCAAAAAAAAAATATATTCAACGGTTATTTTATAATTATTGTCATTCTGGTGAATTGTAAAAAAAAAATTTAAACCAGAATAATTCGAGCTGTTTCATAAAATTGCAAAAAAAAAAATTATTTAATGCAATTAAATTATTTTTTATATTGAGCCAAATATTTGTGGAAATGAAAAAAAAAATTATTATTCTCTGACAATAATATTTCTTTAAATAGTTTTTTTATTTTTTATTTTTTCATCATATGTCATTGGCACAAGCTGCTGGTTTTACTTATTTATTATTTTTTTTTCTCTCAGCTCACGGTTTTTATCTCGTTTAAAAAGAAGATACAGTTTGTGGTTTTGTTTTAAATCACCTGCGGCACTTTACATTCATGCAATTGCGCCTCAAGGTGATATTTTTATTTCTAAAGAAGGGAACAAAAAAAATTTATTTTTCGTTCATATATTTGTTTAGGAATAAAATTATTTCTCTACATGGGGATTATATATAAATGACAGGTGTGTTCTTTATTTTTTTATTTATAAGTGAAAATTGTTAAATTACTGTTTGGAATTTTCTCAGCAGATGATAAATAAGTATATAAATAAATAAATAAATAAATAAAATAACGGGTGTAAAGTCGAACGAATTTTTATTACAATTTTTTTTTCTTCTTTCTTCAATGAAAAAAATTCACATTTTTCTCAATCTTTTACTTCTTTCTCTTTCTCTATACCAACGCAATCAACTCGCCAGTTCAGGTAATTGCCATCACTCGAAGGCCGCGAGCTGTGTGGTCGAGATTGCTCGAGCCTAAAGAGCACAAGAGAGAACGATATAAAAAAAAAAAGCGAAAAAAAAATTCACATTGGAACTTTATAAGTTTAAAAGGCAAGAAAAGTATATGTATATGTATATAGAACAGACAGGGAGTGAATGGATAATAAGAAATGATAATATCACAGAAAATATATTGAGTAGCAATGCGGAAAATCAATTTTCTCAATCGATTAATATAAAAAAAATAAATAAATTTGATAATTTAAAAATTATTTTTCTTATGTAACATTGATAAATAAAAAAATCATTCATATGTTTTGAATGTACTTTGAGATTAAATGCAACAGGTTACTCTGGAGCATTAATGTAGCGAGACATATATAACTGGGAATTCTTATTATATTCCGGTGGACTTTTATATAATATAATTTTACTGCGAGAATAAAAAGAAAAAGAAAAAACTGAAAATAAACGAGACATCTATAGTGGCACGTGTTCATCAAGGGCATAACTGTGTGTTCTAATTGCCCTCAACGATCATCTGATGGTCGTGTGTGTCTGTGTGTTATAGAATATCTTATACACATTCCCTATCCGCAAGTAGGTATTTATTTAAAATACAAATACACACTCATAACAATATTGAAATAAAGAACAAAAAAAATTCCACCACACCAGTTACACGTTTCAGAATGCGGCTAAAACGTTTGTGTTTATGATGGCAAAAAAATATGAGAGAAAAAAAAAATGAAAGACCAAAGAAAGGATTTTTAAACCACACGAAGGGAAGCACAGATAGCAAAGTGAAATGAAAAAAAAAAAAAAAGAAAATAAAGTACGACGAGAATAAAAATATAAGAATGAAGACAGAGAAACACCAAAGTGGTTGTGTTTCAACCACCAAAAAAAAAAAAATTATTCATATAATGAAAATAATAATAAAAAATAAAAAAAATTTTTTTTTTTTTTAGCGATTCCTATTCGCAAAGGTTCTCTCGACAGTCCGTAAAATTGCTTTATGGTTCATCGAGCACAAGGAAAACGGCTGTGGGCATGCTCGAAAGAGCGCATGCACATGATGCACAACACCATCAGACTGCTGCGCCCATGTCTGGATCCCACCAAACTTAAAAAGGAACAACACTAAAAACCTGCCAATTCTTTTGTTGCTCTGATGTCCTTCATCAGAAAGCCAACTATACAAAATAATCATCCTCACAATACACTCAAATTAATTTGCCTCAACGCAATAATATATTTATTTCAATATTCGAAATGATTTTTTAAAAATGAAAATTAATTATAAATTATCACTGGGAATAAAATTTAATTATCCAAAATTAATTTTGTTGATTGGCTAGTGACATGTGGCATACACTACAGTGTCAACGACAATTAATATAAACAATATATATATGTGTATAGGTTTATTGTGTGTTGGAGTCTAATACACAATGTGCAACAATGCACCCTCACAGATGATTGATTTTCACAAACACGTTCAATATTATACCTGTGCCAGGTTGTGCACGCTCTCTTGTCGATGCACAAATTTAGTAGAGTCACATTACCAAGTGTATATATACTACACACACATAAATATATATGTATTATATAGAACAATACATGAATATGAAATAATGTTTATTGGGGTTATATAAATACTTGACGTTTATTCTGGTCAATTTTATCCAATTATTAAACTCAACTGTTCAGCTTTTGATGCTTTCCCTAATGAACATAATTGAATAATGAATGCACTGTGAATTAATCAATAATGCCAACAGTTTCATACATATATTAATCAATTAAAAAATCAAATAAATATTAAAAAATAATCTAGCTCAATATAATTTAATTTGATTTATATGTTTATTATTTTTTTTTTGTTTCATATCATGTTTGTTATACTCAATCATTGCCAGATGGTACATTTTCAATGATCATGTCACTGTTAAAACACTGGCGGTGAAAGTTTAGTGAGTGAATTAATTTTTATTTAAAAATAATAAAAAAATGTATCAGCTGTCAGTATAAAAAAAATAATTTATTACACAATATATGAATGAATAAAAACGAAAGGAATTGTCTTTATGTGATGCGTATAAATATATAAATATTAAAATCAACAGTTCGTTGAAATATCAATTTATAAATTATAAATGAAATTGTTGCGTTATAAATTAGTATTGTGTATATGAATTTAAAATAAAATTAAAAAATATATGTAAAGCCTCATCTGTATGGCGTGTGACATACGGTGACCATAAACGAGAGAGGTAAAAGCGCGTGTGCATCAGCTGCTTCACGTTGTGTTGTCATCTCTTCAACATATTTATCCCCCTTTGCATACCGCGTTCATCCATGTGATTTTTCTTTCGTTGATCTTATTTTTTGATATGTAGCAATATCAAATTATTTTTTTGAGAGGTTGGATCAAGAGTGGGAAGGTGAAAACAAGCGATAAAATACCGATAACGTATTCTTTCAACACTTTCAATTCTGATTGAATTTCTTATGTTTTTTTTTTTTTTTTATTTCCACCTACACATTTATATACGAGTGAATTTTTAGTTTATTTCTATATGACATATTGAACAGTCATTCAACGTTGGATGTTGAAATAATACTGTATATAATTGAATTTATTAAATGTTAATTCACTGAAGAGATATATTGAATGAATGGAAGAAAAAAAAAATTGGATATAATGTGCATGACAAATGCATTATTTTAACTCATCTACTAATTCACGATGGAATGAACAAAATTATTATTACTATACGGTCATTTTCTGTGCGTCATAATTTGCTCTACAATTTTATTTATCCAACATTTATACCTGAAATAAATTCCTGAGCTGCCATAGTGGTTAAATCAACAAAAATGCCATTTGTAAACGAACTTTTCGTCCAACACTATTATCACAAATTTTTTTTTCCTTATTTTTTATTACCCATAATTTTCTTTTACCATTATTTCAATTCCTTTATCTCATTGTACCAATATATATACTCCAACAAAAATATCATTTTCCCTTTGTGTCTTTATCTCAATTCTCCCGAGTTAATCGTTTAGTGACGAACAATTCGTTCAACTATTTCAATCATTTTTATTTCTTTTCCACAATATATATCCTACCTAAATTCTACAATATGTATATATACACTATCGTAAAATACCATTGGCCACTCGTAAATTCATCGCGTTTGCAAAGGAAACCCAAGAGCAAAAGTGAAATAGCATAAAAGAAAAGACAGAGAAAAAATAAAAATTAAAAAAAAAGGAAGAACCTTAAACCAAAAAGAATATAAAAAAAAAAAAAAACAACGATGAACTGAAGACGCTTATATCTAAGAAGGACCCTATAACTGTGGAATCCCAAGGAGGCGGAGTCCGGTTGGCTGCTACGAGCTGTGTTTTAGCTCCTCGAGGCAAGTCTAGACTTAAAGGTTGGGGCTCTCTGTTTACACAGGCCCTCGCATCTCGTGCACGAGTTTGCCTTTTTTACATACACTACACACATATATAACACAAGTCCTGTAATCCACGATGTGTGTGTGTGCAGTATACTCCCATTCCTTTCGATGCCTAAACACACGTATAATGCTGTAACGCGATCGTGCAGTTTGTATAGGTCCACAAAATGCCTCTCTATATATATTTTCTATCTATGTATATATGTATATATACAGTGAGAAACTGACAGGCAACAAGCGTTTGGGGTGAGCGCGCGGCAGCGTGGCACGAAACTGATTTTACAGATCGACAGTCACGGTGCCCTGGTGGTGAGCACTTGAAATATGGGCCTTGAACCCTCTATATAAATAAATATTCATCAATTATCCACGTAAATAATTTTTTTTTATTAATTTATGTATATCCATTTCGAATATTTTATCGATAAATTGATAGAAAAAAAATTTTATTTCATGTTTTAAAATAATTTGGGCCTTATATATTCTTATATTTATCTTTTTTCTCAACGAGTTTTGATGCCGAAACGTTTGAATATATGTATAGGTAAATATGTGTAAGTGTGGACAAACGACAGATGCGCGCACACGTCAAACAGTGATGTTGTATATGGATATATATGTATTTTTTTTTTTCAACAATGGGCCTTATAATTTTTGTATAAAATAGGGGGCATTTTCAGTGTAGCAATATGTATTGTGGATGGTTCACACCTTCTACTGCATATATATATACGTCCTTCATTCATTCCACTGTTACATACCAAAAGTTTGTAAATATACGAACGTCCGCTTTATTGTAAAACCGAGCGAGGGCCATAAGGCTCACGACCACAATGTCAGGCCCACCAATATTTGATGTTCATTAATTTTTAGAATCTATCCCGCAAGCGGTACGTGTGTCATCAGTGACCATTGCCTTTTTTTATTTTTATATACTCTGTAAATATATTATAAAAGACCATAAGTCTTATTACTACAATAAAACCATTTATAATCATTTTATTTATTTTTTAAATTGTCACCAGAACTATTCGTTTGATACAATATATATTTTTATATATATCTATACACTTTAATCATTATATTGTATCATTCTACAGTGAAAATATTGGGCCCAATGAGTCAGATAAGGCTCCAAATATTTGCCCATCATTAATTATCGTAAAAAAAAAATTTTTTCCTCATTTTAAATTGTCATCAATATTTTATTTACACAAAAATTAATTATATATGTGTATACTTTATTTATTTATTTTTTTTTCTTTCAATATTATCTATCACTGGCTCATTTATTAAATATAAAAGCAAGCTGAATGTCATGTGTGTGTGTATATCTCTTGTCAATAAGCCATTGTTAAAAATATAATCTCCTCCCCATATTATTATATTATATATTTTTTTTTTCTTTCTCCATTCTTTTTCATTTCTATATATTATGTATAACCCTCCACCAAACTAATCAGCCTTATTCACTATATGTTACATCCGCGGCAACGACAAAACAACCTGCCACATGGTGTATACATATCTTTTGTGGTGGCACGCGGCGTTTAGTTATAACCGATGACCCCAACAAAACGTACCATTGGGGATTATGATCAATGCACCATCACTTATTTTATTCCACTATATTTATCTCATTCATAAATATTATATATATACTACACCAAGTACATACTTGTACCATTGAATATATTATCATTCATCCAGTAATTTGCTTGTGGATATCGTGGTAAATTTTATTGCCACATTTGAACATTATTATAATCTGTTTATTATTTATCATATATATTTTTTTTTCACTTCTTATTTTTACACTACGAGCTTTTGCATAAAATATATACAAAGAGGTCACGCTACAAACAATCATTTGATTGTTCACAAAGAAGCCAGTATAAAAATAAAATAAAGCAACAAATAATATAACAAATAAACTTTGATATCGCCAACGGAAATAGAAATTTATATATTGCTAATATAAAAAAAATAACTGATAACAATATTAAAACGGAAGATCGACGGTCATTTGTGGGGTCTTTCATATGTATAATATATACATATTATATACTGATAATATTTTTTAATTAATAAATGTTAAACAAGAATATTATATAAATATATACAAAGACGAGAGAGCATCAGGGAATTATGGTTTTATTATATTTAATAGTTCTAACTCTCTTGATGAAAAGTTACAATGGACCCACGAAATAAAAAGAAAAAAAAGTTCCTCCCTAATTTTTCCTTTGCCCTTTTATATTCAACCACATCTCACCGATGCGATATATATATATATAACACTCTGTAGTACCATTGCTACCCCACATTTACAATAAATAAGAGTTGATTATCTGTTGGGGTTAGGGCGTAACAGCGTAGACAGACAGACAAACTTATATACGCGCGTATACACATACGTATTAGTTATTGTATATTATATTCTGTCGCACCAACTGTTTGCCAAAATGTCCAACCAGTATGGCCATCAAACACAATTTGAAATACCGATTTAGGTACCAACATGCACCTTTTTTTTTTTTTTCCTTTAATGGTGAGTAGAATTCATCGAAGAGAATTTTGTGCCATGTCATTTAATGGTTGATGATATATGTGTGTATATATTTATTGACACTTTTATTCGTCATGGTCACAACAGTATGTGTATAAATGTGCTTCCTACTGTATAAAATATGATACTTTCATATAATATGTATTAGAGAATAGTTGAAATATAAAATTATAAATATTATGACCTTGTTAATCCTGAACTTAAATATATCGTTGAAGATATTATATATTTTCAGAGGATTAATAAAATTCACAGAAATTTTATTTAACGAGATAAATATGTTATTGTTGAATGTGATTGGATTAGAAATGGTTTTCTTTTTTATTTTTTTTTCAGAGAATGTTTAATTTTTTTTTTGGTAATAAAATTAAAGAGAAAGTCTATGATTGTTATTTTTTTTTTTTTTTTAAGGTTTATACCGCTTTACAGAAAATTTTCTCTTCTGTAAATTTAAATGTATGAGGGTTTAGTGTGTGTATATATTTTCGTTTCTCATGCGTGGATGCAAAAAATAAAAAAAAAAAAGCGGAACGTGGCTTGGAAATGACAGCTAGGCGCGTCGTCTGTCTCGTTGGCTTTTACGACTGAGAGAATTTTCTCAGCAAAAAGGAAAATGATATAAAAAAAATTTTTTTTTTGTTTGCATTTCAAGTAAAATGGCAATGGCACCCAAGGAAGACACACGTTCTTATTTTTTTTTCTTCAACAACTATCTTAACTTAAAAGTCCTAATAGTTGCCTCGGAAATCCGGGAGATTTACAACCATCCCTTAAATGTATTTTCCATATACATATACCAGTTTTACCAGTTAACAGTATAAAGTTAAGCATTGGCTCTCGTTTGAGATTTCAATTACCAGATTTCACAGTATGACAGAAAAATTTTTCCACAGAAATGAGATGATTTTATTTTTTCCTTTTTGTCTTCGTTCTTTCCTCCCTCGTTTCTTTTATTTATTTTTTTTTCACCCACTGACCCTTTTGGCTTAAGAGCCATCATAGAAGAGCATCAACCAGAGGAGAACGATGAAAATCTCCAAACAGCAGTTGACGACGTACAATTTGTGGAAGGAAAAACCGGAAGGATTGGGTTACCAGATTTTTTTTTTTTGCATCTAACAGCTTGTAACCCTTTTGAAGACGAGGAAAAAAAAAGAAAGGGGCTTTTGGTGGTGGTGAATGGTGGGCAAAAAGATTTTGTGGAATTATATACCGATGAAATTGTCGTTTTTCCAAATGGGGGAAATAAGACTTTTGAAAATATATACATAGACACTATTTTAACTTGATGTTGGACATGAACTTGTGAATAAAAAAAAAAAACTTGTATATGTATAAACTATATCGGTATATATATATAGCTATTTTGACACGTTCTTCTGTGTTGTGTTGCCGCTCAAGCTTTGCCTTGAAGAAGCGACGGGACGTCGTGTTTAACACAGCAGGACGTATAGCGCTTTTATTCTCAGTGATGTATTTTCTTTACTTGCTCTTTAGTACACATACATATGAAAAGACTATACCGATTTTATTCCTACGATTTATATATGTGTGTATTTTAAATATTAATATATTTTTTTTTTGCCCCTATTGCATCCTAACACATTGCTGACACGTCATCCCCCCGCTGTCATACTCAAGTTATTTGAAAATCAAAACGAGTTTTTTTATTTTTCATTCTCTTAAGGAGGATTAAATTTGATTTTAGACAATGGGACCAAATTAAATTCGCGATGGATGTCAGGATTTTTTTTTTCTCCCACTGATGCGACTGATAAAAGTGTCTGAGAATGATGAAGCACTTGATGGTCAATCAGAATTATATGTAAAATAGTCAATCAATATAAAATATATTTCTTTATAAAAAAAATATTTTTTTTCTTCAATTTTATGAAAGAAAAAAAATTGATAAATAAATAACAAATGGGATAACAATAATGGAATGTGTAAAAATTATAATTTCACTTTGCTTATATGATTATGAAGGATATATATGTGAAGTAGCTGAAGTAATTGTAGTGAAGATCTACACTAATGTAATACTAATTTGTATTTATATACGTTAATGGTTTCAGATTCCGGTTTCATAATGACATTTTGATGGCACAGCCATTATATATATATGATCCACCATGAACGAGAAAGCCTAAATTTTTATCCACTGTATCTTCAAATATTTTTCTTGAGAAGTAATACCAAAAAGGAATTTTTTTCCTCCACACTTTATTTCCACGAATTGCAATTTTATTTCATTTTATATCATTTCATTTTTTTTTCTTTTCATATTTTTTAATTCATTTCTGGTTCACTATATATCGTATCAACGAATTCCATTTCGTCCAGTCGCTTCTTTAAATACAAATGAAAATTAAAAAATCATTAATTCAATAAATTGGAAATCGAATATTGATATATATATATTATATATTTTTTAAATCAAAGGCAGAACTAATTTCTCCATTCAATATAAACTATATATAACAGCTGGGAGTAAATGTTTATCAACAATTATTCACATGCAAACGGTATAGATATATATATATATATATTTGTGTGAGAGTAAACGGTATGCTGCTGATGCTAAAAGCAATTTGTGCTTTGACCTCAATAGCTTTCAATACAACCCTTTCACTATATACATATGTACATATTTATTTTCTACATTTATATACGATAAAAAATATAAAAAGAATCATTTGCTTTTTTCTTTGTTCGAGTATATATATAAAGAAAAAAAAACAAATAATATAAATAAATAAAATATTTTCCATACATATATAATACTATTTGCGTTTGAAAATAAAAAGAAAATAAAGGAAGAATTATTTTTGTCGATTACATTGAGCGAAGGCGTGCAATTCCGGATGTGGTCTACATCCGTTGGTGGATCGAGACAAAGTTATAAAACCAAAAAATATATATATATATATATAAAAGGATATATACAGCAAATAAAGAAAAAATAAAACAAGACAAAACATTTGGTTTCGCCAAGAAAGTGGCGCACTGAGACTATTCCAGATGACATTTATACGTCCTCTCCTCCTGACCACGAAACTTTATATATTATTATCAAACAGTTATGTGAATTACACTTGTGTAAGTGTAAATAAAAAATTTATTACACTGTAGATATTATGTATATCATTATAAAAATATAAAATTAATATTTTTTATTAAATTATACTCATTGGATAGCAAGAAAATTCATCAGTAATATTAATAAATTAATTTATAAAAAATTTTTCTTTCGGAGGATTTTTAAAAATATCATTCAACGTTTCTCTATATATACTCTCCTATTGTTTCATTGTTTATATATATATATTCGCTTGTTTTACACTGTGTACTTTATAACAACACACGCGTAGTCGAGAAAACGTCTTCTCTAAATTGGATTGGAGGCATTATATATATTGGAACAGTGTAACCACTAACAATTTCAAACGAAACATGGAACGATTCCAGTCCTCCTATCTGTACACTAACAAATATGTATATTCATATAGCCAAATAAATTTTGCATATAAATATATATAAAAATAAAATAAAGAAATATATTCATATATATTATTTGTTTATATACATATGGATAATTTATAATTTATATTGAATATATTTTGATCAAATGGTGTGAGATAAAATTTCAAGGTGAAGATTTATAGATATAAGTGGATGTTTAAGGGGAGAATTATTGTTTGCACGAGAGCATCTAGCGTATGTATGAGTATATATATATTAGTCGCAGTAATTGTCGTCATCCACGTGTGCAGCCACGCGGTATGTGTAGTTTTATATACATAAAACGTGTTCATAAAGCGAAACACAGCATTCTCCCAGGGGCGGTGCACTTTGCGTTTCCTTCAGAGCTACTAGCAAATATAAGCTCCGCCTGTTCAGGCACACAAAACACGCCTACATAAATTATTTAAAATTACCATAAACAAAAAAAAAAAAAGAAATGAATTCTTGAAATGTAAATAAAAAATAATTTCCCGATTTTTTTTTCGTTGCTATTGTATATTAAATTGTAATAATTAAAGGTATAGTACAGAGCCGTTATTTTTTGTAAAAGATTCGTCTGAAAAAAATTTTTTTTTATACAAAAGTAAATGTTATAATTTTAAAAACACAAAATTGATAATTAGTCAACAAAAATACAATGAAAACCACTGATGCAAATTTACTATATAAATTTTTTTGTTCAATATATAATTCCCATATTGCATAAGATTTCTTCAGAAAATATTAAAAAAAAAAGCTCTCAACATATTGTTGAAATCAAATTCAATCCAATTTTATTTTACAAAAATTGATAAATCTAATTTTTTCGCACACATTCTCCTCGGATTCTATTAATCCATTTCCCGTCAATCCCATTACAAAATAAAACACCAACATTTTTATTTGTCCATCCGATATATAATACACTTGAAAAAAAAAAAAATTATCAAAACAAATCCACACAAAAAAAAAAAAAGAATTCATAAAACAATTTTTTTTCTTTTCTTTCCCGATATAAAAATTGTAACTGGGTCATCATTGAGTTGCACCGTTAACCTTTATCATTACTCTGTATGCATGTGCATTTTAACTCTATGGTAGGCCTCAAGAGATTATATTTACTGACGTTATTTCATATAATCCACATCCAAACACACATATATAAAATAAATGTATCTATATTCGTCTATATATTCAGTGCAATGACGCAGTTCATTGTATTTTCCCTTGGTCAGTCACTTCATATGACGTATAGGTATGTTACGTATACACATACACAAACATACAAAAGCGTTCGGTGAACTTGGCTGACCTCTCGACCGGCCAACCGACGGTCGCGTGAATTTTTTAACACAAAACCCCTCTCTCGTAGAACACTATACAGTAGTATACACACTACTCTCATGACTATAACACAACCTTTTGCCCACTGCGATATAATACACATTCATACATATACATATATAATATATATATACATGTCTTTTACTTTTATCCCTTCGCGTTGTGTGCATATATGTATAATATGCGAGCAAGTTTCATTAAAGCTGCATAACGACGCGTGTCACTTACCCAAATTGGTGGGAGCCGGTTACCTTTGTTTGAATTACCCACGGGGCTAATTGGATTTTTTTTTTTTTCAACTCCTCCACAGAGAGAAGAAGAGGGAGATGAAGAAGGGAATAAAGAGAAGAAAAAAAAAAAAAAATAGAGAAGATAGAGAAATAAAAAACGAGATGGAAAACTTGATCTGATGAAAAGAAAGAAAAATTCATCTTTATTTTATTTTATTATTTTCATTCTCTTTTTTATTTTTTCTTTTAGTTTGGACTAACGTTGCACAACGGTAATAATGTTGAATTTTTTAATCAAATCTATTGGGAAATTAATAATATAACCTCTTTGAAGAGATACCATATAGGTCGTGGAAGAAAAAAAATTGAAGGGAAAAGATGTAGAAAAAAAAAAAATTGCATGATCATTGGGCTTAGCTAATAAAAATAATGTTGGATGTTAGAAAAATAGGGTCATTATATATTATGAAGCAAACGATGATATTGCGTTCAATGATGATGATGATGATGATAATGATGACATAAATACAAGTTTAATTCTTTATATATATTTTTTTTATTCCTTTCTCTCTTCTCTCGTTATATCTCAAGAGCGTTGTAGCAAATTTTTATCGACACACACGACCTCAACGCAGTTCTGGGTGCACAGACACAAAGAAGATATATAGTACCCTTATATATACATATGTAAGAGCAAAATGGTGAAGAGAAAGAGATGCGAACGGGATGGGTGCACGCGCACACACGTTCATGCTTTTATCATCATGGAACCGCCGCACACGCTCTGCTTGTCTTTTCAGTCGTGTGTGCATCAGGCAGCAGATGCAGAACTTCATTGGCTTTAATTCATCACGATGACCACAAGAGAGGCAACAATATATAACTATAAGATGAGACATTTATAAAATACAATTGTCGCTTTTAGTTTGAGATAAAAAGCCACGAGTTTAAATTTCGATGTTAATTATTTTTTTTTCTTCTCTTTAATTTATTAATTTAAAAATAAGAATTATTTCATTTTCAACATGATATTTATACGGTAATAAATCTGCTCATTTATATATTTCGCCAGCAGATGTTCTTCTTTTTTTTAGTATAAACATTGTTCATAGAAAAAAAAATAAATAAAATAAAAATCCATTTTTTTAGTGAAATAAAAAAATTCTCCAATGTTTATAATCAAATGTAAAACCCATTGTCTCTAGAGTATAAAATATATATAGTGAAATAATATATTCCTACGAATTTAACTTAATAATATTCTTGCAATAAAATAATTAATCATATATACATGAAATAATATTACTCATTGGTAATTTTTGTTTGCACTTCTTACAGTCATACATACATTACATACATTCATTGTCACCGATAAAAATAACCTCTTCTTCGAGCACTTGTATTCAATTCATAATATATATATGTATATTTATCATTTATTATTATTTAGTAAATGAATCATCGCACAGGTTTTATTTTTTTTTTCAACAATCGCTGCCGCTATCAAAGATATCTATCTAAACATATTAATTTCCCTGAAATATTATTATCATACACTTTACAATATACACTTAACTAACTTTCAAAAATATATCGTGATAACAAACTATATATATATATATGTGTCATTAAAAAACCATTATCCTCACACTTAAAAATTAATATTGACTCTCTGCAAAACGATAATAAATAAAATAGAATTCCAACATGATAAAAAAAATTATTTAAACGAGATATTAAATATGAAAAAATAAAAAATATACTTTCTTTTTTTTTTTTTTCCTGATATTCGTCTTTATATCGTATCATTCTCTGTCAGCTTGCGAACGCGCGTCATCTCGCATATAAAATTCTAACGCTGGTGTATGTATATCTACCATATACCCTTTACCCTCTGACAAATTATTCTGCTTATGAAGCAGAAAAGAGAGGAGCGACGTTGACTACATATATGTACTACTGTCGGACCAATACACTTGCGCACACGTATATTATATACAAAGAGAAGAGCCCAATCGTTCGAGAACGATGCACACACGCGCCTATATGTGCGCCATCATGAAAAATTGATCCCGTGTCGTCACATCGTAAATACTTAATGAACTGTATAGAAACGCGACTGACGTTTTATAAAGAAGAAAAAAAAAATATATATATATATATATTTATAAATCTATATATGACGTATGATTGTACATATTTTATTTATTGTCGAGTTTGCTAAATTATCAAAAATCTCAATGGAGAAAATCCGGAAAAATCAGTTTAATAATTATATAAATATTAATTATAATATTTATATTTAGGAATTATAGAAGAATTCAAGTGCACTTAAATATATCACATGTGTACACAGATATATTTTTTTTTTTTTTCTTACACTCGAATTACCAACGAGTTCACCATATGTCAAGCATTTTTGTTCACAACATTCCAGTGGACGCACGTGCGTAAAAAAAAAAAATTGTTTAATATATTTATTCATTTTTTTATTTCTTATTTTAATAAGTGTTATTTATTATGAGGTCACAGATTTAATTCACGGTCAAGAATTCGTTCAATTAAAATTGCTGAGAATGTAATGGACTTAATTGACGAAGGGATTATATATATAATAAAAATATGGCAGAAAAAAAAATATTAAATGAAATCGCAGACGTTGAACTTTGAGTTTATTATTTGCACAATAATATATATATATTATAAGAAATAATATAAAGATTGAGAATATGTGATTTTAATGATTATGTATGATTTCAAATAGCTTCAGGGTGTATGTATATAACGTGAGAAAAATATTCTTAAATGTATCTAGATACTGTTTGTATTGTAAAAAAATATATTGAATGTGTTGATATGTTATAGTAAAATGTCCTTGGCCCATCTGCTCAACATCAGAAACAGAGTCGACAACTATACACACAAACATTTCGTAGGAGGAACACATATATTACATACATAACATTCTCCTTGACTGCTTATCCAATTCAAAAATGCCGCAGTGACACTCTCTGTGCGCGTTTGTACACACGTGGAATGTCGTTAAACGACGAGAGATGGAAGAAGAAAAAAAAAATTTTATGTTTATATATGTATCGAGAACGAGAGTGTGAAAGCCACTTTTCTCAAATGTTCCCCACGCTCTTGATAATTTTTTTAAATATTTTCAATCATCAAATAAACACCCTCAGCTTCCTAACAAATAATAAAGAAAATTTTCATCACTGAAAAAATAAATAAACAAACATCAGTAATAAATTAAATAAGACAGAAAAATATTCAATCATCAGAATTATGATAACATCAATAATAATATAATCTTCTAATAATCTTATAATCCAATAATCCTCAAATACATAAATAATAATTTCGCAAAATATGATATATAAAGAGCGATAGACAAAACTGAAAGAAATAAAATCATCTTGGTAGTTGTTTATACTAAGTAGGTAAACGTTAGCAGCGTTCATATATATACGAAACTGTATAGAAAAAAAACGAGAAGTTGGAGACAAGACAGAGAGAAAAAGGGTCGTGGCGTTCTTCTTCCACTGTGCCTAACGTATACATTATATTATATCTATCTTCATCTACATGTGGAGTTATGGAGGGAGGAAATCGTGTGATGGTGGTGGTAGTGGTGATGATGGTGGAGGGAAAAAGGCCAAGAGAATTCAACTGGTATAGCTATATTGTAATACTATTGATGGTGGTGGTGGGGTACACGAGACACCAAATGCGACGTCAACTCCAGCGGTTGTAACCGACTTGAGAGTCAGTTGCCCACCGCTATTAGAACGCGGTAGACGTTTATTTGTAACGTAAAAAAATAATTTAAACCACGCGCGTTATTTGTCGGTATTAAACGTTTGTTGTTTTATCTATTTTGTGTGTTGGTGAATAATTGCAAACTATACTTAGGAATAAATGATTAAATAAATAGATTGTGCAGTGATGAATGCGTGACGAATAATTTTTTTTTATTCCCAAGTGTTGTGAAATAAAAAAAAAAAAATTAATATATAAAAATGAAGGAACGTTCGTTGGGATTTTTGTTATTACTTTTTACTCTTGGGAATGTTTCAACGCGAAGTATAACGAGTTTAGAGGCACCGCCAGATTGTTATTGGAATAAAAATAATGATGAGACAACAGGAACAACAAATAATTCAATTCAAACATTAAAATGTGATGTGAGAATATTACGAAATGCTGGTGAAATAATTGGTAATTTATCATCAATACAAATAGAATCAATTGAAAATTTTTCAATTGAATGTAATGCCGGATTATTTTTTGAAAGTCAATTTGACGATAAGAATAATGATTTGTTTACACCATTGAAACAATTAAAAAGTTTGGTAATTGAACGTTGTAAAATCCGTTATGTGCCGGGCGGTGTATTTGCAACAGCAACAAACTTACGTAAATTAATATTGCACACTGGTAATGGTGAATGGTCATCAATGTCATTGGAATTTAATCGTGATGCATTTCAAGGATTAATTAATTTACGTGAACTCGATATTGGTAATAATAATATATGGAGTTTGCCAAATGAATTATTTTGTCCAATAAAAAATTTAATTAAATTAAATTTAACACGCAACAAGTTACAGGATATATCATCGCTTGATTTAACAAACTTATCACAATCTAAAGAAAAATTATGTACACCAAATCTCGAAACACTTGATTTAAGTGACAATGATTTTAGTGCATTACCCGATCGTTCATTCAGTGGATTAAAAAGTTTAACAGTGTTAATGTTACAAGACAATGATATACGTCATGTTGGTGATGATGCATTAATTGGATTAACAACATTGAAACAATTAAATATGTCAAGCAATAATTTAGTTGCATTACCACCCGAATTATTTTCCCAAACACGTGAATTACGTGAATTAATATTGAGTAATAATTCATTGGCTGTATTAGCCCCGGGTTTACTCGATTCATTAGAACAATTACGTGTATTAGATATGAGCAATAATGAATTAACGAGTCGTTGGATTAATCGTGATACATTTGCTAAACTTCAACACTTGATTATTCTCGATTTGTCATTTAATTTATTGACAAAAATTGATGGATTTGTATTTAAAGGATTGCACAGTTTACAGGCATTGCATTTAGAGCACAATAATATTGATACACTTGCTGAGGGTTGTTTCAATACATTGAGAAATCTTCATTCATTAACATTATCCCACAATAAAATAACAAAATTTGAACCTCATCATTCAATGGGTCTTGAATCAATAGCACAATTATTTTTGGACAGCAATCAATTACGTGCACTTCATCGTCATGCATTTATAAATATATCAAATTTACAAGATTTATCATTAAGTGGTAATGATTTAATTGATATACCAGTTGCAATTAAAGAATTAACAAATTTAAAAACATTAGATTTGGGTAATAATAAAATTTCACGAATAACAAATGAATCATTCAATGGGTTAAATGAACTTTATGGATTACGATTGGTCGATAATAAATTAGAGAATATAACACGCGATTGCTTTTCATCATTGCCAGCATTACAAGTATTAAATCTCGCTAGTAATTCAATTAGACACGTTGAACAAAGTGCATTTATAAATAATCCTGTGTTAAGAGCTGTACGTCTTGATGACAATGAATTAACGGAAATTCGTGGTGTATTTACAACATTATCATCATTGGCATGGTTAAATGTATCAGATAATAAATTATTGTGGTTTGATTACAGTCATTTGCCATCATCACTTGAATGGTTAGACATTCATAGTAATCAAATAAGTGAATTGGGAAATTATTATATGGTACAATCATCATTGAAAATAAAAATGTTGGACGCAAGTTATAATAATATTTTGGAAATAAATGACGCCAATATTCCTGATGGTGTAGAAAAATTATTTCTCAACAATAATCGTATTCATAATGTTGCCAGCGGTACATTTTTACGTAAAACAAATTTAGAAAAAGTTGTACTTTATGGCAATGACATAAGATATATTGATATTACTGCATTGGGCATTCAAGAAGTGCCAAAAGAACGTGAAATACCAGAATTTTATATTGGCGACAATCCCATTGTTTGTGATTGTAAAATGGAATGGTTGCCAAAAATCAATGAATTATCACTACTTAGACAGCATCCACGTGTTATGGATTTAGATTCAGTTCAATGTCAAATGATACATGAAAGAGCAACACCAAGACGTCCACTATTATCATTGCAATCAAAAGACTTTCTTTGTCGCTATGAAGCACATTGTTTTGCATTATGTCATTGTTGTGATTTCGATGCATGTGACTGTGAAATGACATGTCCAGATAATTGTTCATGCTATCACGATCACAGTTGGTCCAGTAATGTTGTTGATTGTTCAAATGGCGGTTATAAAACTGTGCCAGATCGTATACCAATGGACGCAACGGAAATTTATTTGGATGGCAATAATCTCGGTGACTTGGGCAGTCATGTCTTCATTGGTAAACGAAGATTGGAAGTATTATTTTTAAATAATAGCGAAATAACAGCATTACATAATCGTACATTTAATGGCGCTCCATCATTGCGTATTTTACATTTAGAAGGAAATACATTGCGTGAATTGCGCGGATTTGAATTTGATCAATTAGAACAATTGTCAGAATTATATTTGGATCATAATGCAATTGCAATGGTGGGCAATACCACATTTAATAAAATGAAGAGCTTGAAAATATTACGTTTGGACAGTAATAGAATTGTTGATTTTCGACCGTGGGAAGCGTTAGCTGGTGCTGGTGCTGGAGCACGTGTTGCTTTAGAAGGTAACGCATGGAATTGTGAATGTTCTAATACTGCTAAATTACGTTCATGGCTGGCATCGCATGATGGTGATTCAGAAAAAATGTATTGTCAAGATGGCACCGAAACACTGGCACAAGCATTAAGACGTTGCGGTGATTTATCAACAGTTGCTACAATTAATCGTGGCATTGCTGCTGAGAGTCCTGTTATGGGTGGAAATTACGTTCCATTATTGGCTGGTGCTTTGGTCGCTATTATTGTCGTGTGTCTTGTTATTGCATTGGCATTTGCATTCCGACAGGATATGCGACTTTGGTTACATGCAAGGTATGGCGTAAGAGTTGGAAAAATTGTCACACCACTTGATGACGAACACGATCGTCTTTATGACGGTTATGTTATTTACAATGAACGCGATCAAGATTTTGTTTCGGGTTGTTTATCTGCGGAATTAGAACAATCTGGTTTGACATTGTGTTTACATTATCGTGATTTACCACACTTGCGAGGTTATGAAACATTACCAACGGCAGCGGCAGCTGCAAGACGAATTGTCCTGGTATTTTCGCCAATATTTATCACTAACGAGTGGCAACATCCGGAATTTCGTGCGGCATTACGTTGTGCATTGGAAAATATACGCGCGAGTTCACGTCGACGACGTGTTGTTTTATTAATGGCATCTGAAGCGCCGCGTAACGATCCAGAATTACATTTATTGCTGCAGACTTGTGAGGTGATTGTTTGGGGTGACAAGAGATTTTGGGAAAAGTTACGATATGCTATGCCAGATCCAGCGGACAAAAGACGCGATGGAAAAATAATAAATAGAGGAGACAGATGCGTTAGTGGTGGTGTAGTTGGTGGAATACGAATACCCGCACGTTATACAGCCGCACCCTCACAACCTGGGGATCTTTGGACTAAACCAAACGGGATTTTGGTCGCTCCGGTTCATCATCATGCACCTACGCCAACCCCCACGCAGTCAACTTATGTTAGTTCCGCATCAAGCAGAACTGAGGATGAGGATAGCGGCGCTGAACATCATCAACATCATGGTGGTTATAGTGCGCTTCATACCGCCAATGGTAGACCTGCGAGTCTTTCTTCACGTGGCAGCCATCTTTACAGCACTATACCTGAACCACCAATGCCACAAGGACCTTTACCTATCAATCCTCGTACTTATTTCGTTTAATGTTTCACGTCTCGAAAAAGAGATTTTCTTTCTTCATCCACAGCTTATTGAACTGTTTAGTAATTTTTTTTTTTCTAAATAAGACTGTCTATAGTTTTGATTTAAAGTGGATAAAGAGACTGCAGTTCATGTGAATTTATTTTAATTAATCAATTTGAAAGTGAGAAAAAAAAAGCGTGTGAAAAAGATTTTTTTATATTTTTTTTTTTTGGCTGTCAGAAAAAAGACAGGAGGAATTTAATATAGATGCGACTCGAAAGAATCTATTTGTTTTACTTATTATTATTTATTTATTCCATTGAATTATTTAGTTCTCATGTATTTTTCCTTTCTTCTTTTTTTTTATTACAATATTGGAATTATTATTTTGTTTTTTCGTTTCATTTTCTGCTCCTGTCTACTTGTGACTTGTCGCGTCAACGCTTATTAGTTGGTAAGATCCTTTGTAAATAATGTATATCAACTTTTGTAAATAGCGCGCAATGTGTGTGTGTGTGCTGGTGTGTATGTGTTTATGTATATGACAGAAAGAATGTGAAGTTATGGCGAGTTTGTTTGAGACAAACTTCGATTGCGATGAAGGAAAAAAAAAAAAAGAAAGATTCAATAAATAAAAATGTTTAAAAATATAAAACAACGATCATGAAAATTATAAACAAATGTAAAATCGCAATGTATTTAAAACATGTTTATTACTGTAAATATAACCAAGTCACGCAATGCATTTTATTCAACACACAATTAATTATTATTCATTAAAAATGAATAATAATAATTACTAAAATTTAATTAAAAAATCAAAAAAAAAAAATTTATCTTTAAACCTATTATTTTCTCGCAAAATTTTCTTTCATGAACAATAAAGAGAGAAAAAAAAAAGAAAAAATACTTCAAATATAAAACTTGTGTATTTATTTATTTACTTAATTATATTTATTCATTGCAAGTGGGGAATAATAATGAAATCAACGCCTTATTATGATCAAGGGAGCAACACATCAACAGAAAATTTCACATTTTTTATACACTTTTCTATCAATAAACTAGAAAAAAATTATTTTGTGAATGAAAAAAAAAAAAATCTTTCATCAGTTAAACTATAAGTTAAATTATCTTTCTCTCTGTTCAAGCCAAACATTCCTCTCTCTCTCTTCTTCTTAGCTTCCCAACAGCCCTCTTAAAACTCCTTCAAAGATGTTTCACACCAAAAACTTCAACTCATTAACAATCTACTTCAACTCATTTCAAAACAGTAAAATTAAATATTGACATAAATTTTAATTTAATTCAATCTCATATTCTCATTATTTATTTATTCTTTATGTAATTTTCTATGTCATCATAATAGAAAATTATTTTATTCTTATTTTCAAATACCAGATTTATTAGTGTAGATAAAATCATTTTAGAATTTATTTTCTTTGTGTAATTTTGTATGTATCCTTGGGGAATATCAAGCGTTAAAAACAAATTTTCTCAGATGCATCTCATGTCTTCAAGGTATTTTCGCAGTATCATGCATCATTATTATGCAAATGAATTTTCCATATATACCAACATAATCTACACAAACAAAAACACACGTGGGGTATGTATAGATATATACATTCAAAGCCTTCCTATATCCCGGGGGTTTAAAAAAAAATCATCTACCACAAGCTTATCTTGGATCATGATCAAGAACTCATTCGTAAAGAGAACGACAACACATCATTTTTCCTCTTTATTTTTTTTTTTTCTTGGCTTCAATCCGGAGTTTCCTCTCGTCTTGAATTTTTCTCTTCCACACAGTGAGAAAATAATAAAATAAAAAAAGAAAACAAAGTTTCAAACTGCAAACACTCAATACCAAAAAAGGAAAAAAAAAAAAACAAGAAAAATATAATAATAAAAAAGAACATGAAAAACTTTCGTACTTTGACTTATGGATACAAGAAGGGTGCAAAAATCTCGGTCAACATTTTTTCCAATACTTTTCATCAAAAATAAAAAATATATACTACATATCCACATACGTTTTTCCTATCGTCAATGGCATCACAAAAATTGTGGGTTTAAATTTTTTTTTCCCCACTGCCTGGAGAAAAAAAATATTCTTTTTTTTTTTTTGTGATATATAAAAGTCTGGAATCTCCTCCTAATATGGTATATATTCTCATTGGAAAATCCGGCTTGGAGGATTTGGTACAGAAATGAAAGAAAATAAAGAAAAATGAAAAAAAAAAAAAAAAATTATATTATATATATAAACCCATCATCATCTTGGTGCTATACATCCCATCTTACCCTAGTCTATATTTTCCACGTAAACCAATGTTGTTCTATATCTAGTTCATGTAGACTATATATACATTGTATATAGTGACGTGGCTTAAATTTGGTATTTTAGTCTATTACAAAAGCGTGTTGATGACGCTTTTGGGTATGTATGGGCTTCTCTATGCTTCAACTAATTGCTTCAAGCTACTATATCTTCGATCAATCTGAATAGCGCGAACGTGTATAGTGCCAGCACACCGTTAGAATCAATTATAATGATGACAACGCCATACATAAATAAAATATATACACACACGTACATAAAATTAAATAAACGCATTTTAATTCCATTCAACATATTATGAATACATCAATTCATATGAGGAAAAAAATTAAAAACCAACCAATTTAATTTTCTGAAACTGCTCTTCAACAATTATAAGGTATAGAATGAATCAGTACCGTTGTAATAAAAATAAAATCTATCTCAATATAATGTGATGAAATAAATACTTAATTATTTAAAAACGTGGATTTATAAATATTTTAAATTATTTCTTAATCAATGCAACAGATTTTTTGTTTTGTTATAAAATTTCATACCTATTAAAATTAACTGAATAAGAATAAAATCTATATATTTATTTAAAGAATTTATCAACTCATTACTTTTCCATTGTCTTCAAACAAACGGTAATTTTTAATACACACAAGCACAAAACAACACAATAAATAAACTTTAGGTTGACACAGTGAATGAAAAAGAGAAGACAAATAAATAAAATAAAAATTATGCAGGAATCCATTGGGAGAATTGTGGAGCTCTCTGTGGTCTTTAAAAGCCAATGAAGAAAGTAAAAAAAAAAAAAAATAAAACAAAATATATATATATGAAATGAAGACAAAAAATAAAAGGCGTGGGTTAGTACATATACATACATACGTATGTATATATGGTATATAATAGGAAATTGGTGATGCGTGCAGCATTGAAACGGATTCCTTACTATTCCACCAGGAACAATGTCCCTATTCGTATGCAGATTCTCCAACCACGAATGAGCGAGTGCATACGTTATATATATCTTTCTCTTTCCATTTTAGTTATACACACATTCATGAATCACATATATATATGTACATAATGAATTCATGTGTGGTTAGATATTGTTGTACGTGTGTGATGTTGACAAGAGAATGCTAGGGAGAAAGCATACTACTGTTGTAGTTAGGGTTATGCATACATAGACTCCATAGGAAATACCAAAATGTCCATTGCAACATTTATATGTATGTATGTATATATCAATTACATATATATATATATATATATATGTGTATATATTTATATGAACATGACGAGTACATATGTAATATTTGAAGAGGACAATGTCTCATCACAGTGGATTTAATTTTGTCAAATTTATTTTATTCATGAAAAAAAAAAACTTTTTTGTCACGAATTTTATTAATTAAATTAATATTCTGGATAATTTGTTTGATTAAAGTAACTTGGATAAATTTATATTTAGATCAAAGGCACACATAGAGTACATATGTATATACATATGAGCTTAAAAACTTTATCTAAAATTTAAATATATTAATGTGACAGATGAAAACTTTTGCATAAAATAAATTAAATTTCACGAAAATTTTTCGTATATTTATTTAAATCTTTAAAAATATTTTCCACATGTATATACGTGTATTTTATTTATATATAAATACACACTTGGCTGTCTGAAATGATTGTTTTGAGCCTTCAAGAGCCCACACTTCATTTATATTAACACTTCAGTGTTATATACTAATATGTCGGTGTGTTTAATGTACTTTAATGCTACACAAGGGTCTCATATATTTTATTATATAATAAATAAATTTATATATACATATATTACGATGTTGTATTTACGTAGGAGCTTAATTTGAGAATGTAATGTAATAAGTAGAAAGCTAATATAATATATTTTGTGAATTTTGTGAGGCGTGTGCATTGGTATTACTAAATAATACAAGAGAATTATTATAGACGTTCATTTTATTTTTCTCTTTCTTTTATTTATTATTCGATGGAAAATTATTTAATCCAATTAACCATTTATGAATGCACTCTATCCAACATGACGTGATTAATTCCCTTCAATTAGCTTCTGGACCATTGGACACCCTCTTTCACAATACATCCCTTCATTTCGATTCATTTATTCGAATTATTAATAAAAAAAAAAAATAAATAAATAAATAAATTTTGTATAAAAAATAAAATCGCATTTTTTTTACTCACAAGTAACTAACGAGATTTAATATTGTATAATTATTAAATAATTATTTAAGCAATCAAATGTAGAAAAATAATTTTTTTAAATAATTTAAATTTTTTCTATATATACATATATATATTTTTTTCTTTATGATTTTTAATAGGGAATTAATTTTTCACGGACGTCTGCTGTTAAGTCATGGAGACGATTTTTCACCGGCGTTATTTTTTTCTTATTCAATTTTATTATTATTATTTTTATTTTATTTTATTTTTTTAAAAGGAAAGCCAAAGACCTCTCTTCTTTCCTTTGTGGATTCAGATCGGCATTGTCCATACACACAATAATTCTGTGTATAGAATCTAGTCACTATAAGTTCTCATGTGTGCGGGCTTTTATGTCAATGGGACGAAGACCCGCGCGTTGCCCGTCGGGTGAATATCTTCTTGCGTTCTGCTTCAACGTGTATTTTTTTTTTTTTTTTGCTGCTGCGCATGGGAAAAGCGGGCTCAATTCGTCAGGGATAACGTCAAACACGTGCAGAGGCCTGTGACGAATTCAACCGGATACTCATCGCGTTTTCGATCACTCAAAAAATTTATTTCGTTTATTATACTCTTGAATATTATTTTTATTTAAATAAAATAACAAAATAATACGAGGCTCTATATTATATCCTCTAAATAATATATATATGTGCTGGAGTGTCTCCATAATTAATAAATAAATTTCAACTGAAAATCATGGAAGAATAATGCACTTTAATTAATATAGTTAATATTAAAAAAAAAAAAGCTCAACATTTGTATAATTAATTAAAATTATTGTTCAGGTGAATTATAATTGTGTTATTCTATACGTGAAAAAGATTTGAGTGTACGTAATACAAAATTAAATTAATAAATTAAATTTTGATATTTCATAGGAAAAAAGTTTTATGAAATAAAATTTAATAAATTTAATTTTTTCATTGTTTTTCTTATGTCTTTGGGATTTTTTTCCAACTATATAAACGCAGACACTGTTGTAAAAGTTTTCCCTCCCCGTCATTGAGGAAAAATACTACGTGATACGATATACATTATAAAGATATGGATATTTATTATATGCGAGAACCATTTGTGTATAAATATGCAGGTATGTATAATAGAAGTTTAAATTTAAAGGGGCAAAGAGATTTAATTTATTATTGGAAAAGCTGAAAAGCTCATTTGTCATAATTAACGTGTGGTTGTAGCACCCAAATATAAACTATAGGATACATAAATAGGTATATATAAACTCAATAATAGTGTGATGATGACCGCACCCGGTGGGTGCCCCTATTTACGCCAATTAAATCAAAATCCAACTCTCAATGGAATTGTATATAAATTACAATACGAATATATATCATGCATAATGAATTATATATTTAATTTACTCAGTACATATACAGAGTCGAGCTTATATATTAGACAGATAAACGATCGACTCATTGTTATTACTGTGCCATGTGAAACTAAATACTATTCTCCATATATAACGAAAATTAAATTAATCAAATCTAATCCACTGGGCATTTTCACACAAATAATCATCTATTTCTTTTGCTCTCACGGTTAGGGATTCAATTTTTTTCCATTGACATACATATATGAAATTATTCGGCAGAATTTGGCGCACAAAAAACGACCAATTTTTCCTATACTTCGACTAATTTTCAAAGAGATATAATTAATTTGAAATGAATAAAAAAATTAACTCTATCCATCAATTTTTCCAAGGAGATATTTTTTTATTTTTATGCATTAACAATTGGAAAATGAGGTGCGGATTAATGTTGGTATTGAAGGGAAAATGAATAATCTGCCGTCGGGGGACCACCCGCGTATGTGTAGGTCCATATATATAATAAAGTTCCTGTGCATATGCGTATATATGTGTATAATATTCCACTCAGAAACTCACAACTGACGGTTTGATGCGGCCGCCGCTGCTGCTGCTGTGTTTAGTTCGCTCTTTTACCTCGCGGCCGTTTTCTCCCTCTTCTATATATTATATATGTATATATATATATATATATACCTACTACTATATATATTCCACCGCACTACCGGCCCATCGTCGACGTTTTCACGTTTCGTCTCCGCCCTTTACTTCATACAACCTAACTTTTGCCTCGCGTCACCGATTTATTATTCTGAGAGTTCTTTTTTCCCCTGCTTCTTCTTTTTTTTTTTTTTTTTTCTTTCATCAGCGACACGGCACGTACTACATTCGTCGATCGCTTACAACGTACCTCTCTTTTTTATAGTAACTGCAGGGTGTCATATTACTAACGTCAATTGCACTTCAACGTTTTATCACGTTCATTTGTATTTAAAATTATGTAAAAGAAAAAAAATTATTTCTACTATGATATATATTGGAGGGTAGTTTTATTTTTTTTTTTTGCAGTGTGGGTGGTCTGGGAAATTAGTCTGACATTTAGGAATAGGTCCTTATTGACTTCCGGAATTTTTTTTTTAAAAGGAAATATATATGGTGCTAAGTGACTCTCTTGAAATGACTAAAATAACAGATAAATATTTTTCTTTCATATTTTTTCTCTCTCATCTTGTTGGCTTTGTTTGCGGTATATTCCGTGGTCATTATTTAACATTATCCCATGTTGGAATAATGGCACAATTCCATTTAGAAACATTTTGCCTGTACATTTCATTGAACAATAACAGAACGCAATATAACATTAGTTATAATTATCTTTCCAATTTGTAAATGCATCTAGTTCTCATAAATTTTCATATACTAATGGTATACATTAAAATATTTCATACACAAATTGTTTCTCAGAAGGGAGCAATAATGCATAACTAAACGCACTCATCAATAAATAAAAATTAATTAATAAATACCTGAAAAAAAAAAAAAAAAAAATAACAAAAATAATAATTTTTTTTTCTTCTCTTCCAGTTATCGATTTATTTTGGCAATAATATGCGAATGGAAAATTGTGAAAATTCATCGAATATTCATAGTATTCAACAGAGGAAGAGGCCATACAGGTGGTTTGATCTTTCTCGCATATGCGGTCAACATTAAAATAGAGAGAAACTTTCTGTGCACATATTTGCACCAGTGACTGCTACTTGGAATACCAATATGTTGGGTGTAAGGACACGCGCACCTTCAATGCACGGATGAATAAGCCCGGATATGCATTCACACATGCCACGATTTTTTTATAACATACATATATAGTAACATTTTACCGACAGCCATTGTTTAATAACCAAGGACATGAAATAAATGAAATAATTCAAGGATTTTATCCAAGTTGAGAAAAATATTTTTTTCTAATGCAATTGCTCATAGTTTCACGTGTACCAAAGGAAATCCTAACATATATGGTGGTTTTTTGTGTGTCACAGTCTGCTTTATGAATTTATTTTTATATTTAATACCTCAGCTCTGATGCATTATTGTGAGAATACTTGAAACATTTTTTCTTTTATTTTCCATATGACAGTTATATCGTAAGCAGCTGAATATAAAATATAAATATTATCTTTTAAGAATTTTATATGAGCTGACGATCATATATGGTTGAAATAATTTACCATTCTCCTTATTTCGTCCCGATCGTTTGACCCATTTGAACTCAATTGTAACGAATTATATACAATCAAAATAAATAAATAAATAAATTTTAAATTGATTCTACGTTATATATTTATTCATCATCTTCACTCTTTGACTGTAATATTATTTATTCAACTAATAACGATTATGTATGTCCAACTCTCATTTAATACTCTACCTACGACCTATATTTTACATCTTTTGTATATACATAACATACGTATGTATACATAGATAAAAACCTTTTAACAGCTACTCACACAAAAGTTTCTACATTCCAGTTTGTGAATTAATAATAAACAATCTAACGTAAAAGTGTACTACATAGATCTACACGACAAAGAAAACTTGATATAAGTTTTAATTTTTTTTTTTTTATCCAACTAAAAAGCATCCAATGTACATTGAGTGCTTCAACAGTTAATAAAGTTAAAAAATTTTTTTGCAAGTTTTCTCTTCGTGTCCAATTAAATATTTAACATGCTACACATCAGAAAAAATTAAAATAATATTTTCTAAATATACCAGTCGAATGAATATTAAATTTTTGTTTTTATTTTTTTTTTTTCAAATATTTTTAATAATTAATATGCGAAGAAAAAGTGATGGAAAAATAATTAAATTATTGTTAATTTATGTGAATAATTATATAATAACATGACTTGAATATTAAAATGGATGAACTATAGTTTTATAAAAGGGGCGTGAATATAAATTTATTTATTTATTTTTTCCTTTCGTTATAATAAAACATGTTTATAAATGCATGTATATGAAGAGATAAAGATGAAAATTGTTAGGAAAGGAAGTGCACAGCAGTGGTTGGCTCGAAAATTTTATGTATATAAATATTCGAATATATATATATACACTATGTGTTAACAGTATATATAGACTCTAAAGTGCATGGATATACCCGGTAATATTTAAATTTATAAACAGTAATTAAGTACATGTACAATAATGTAAAAAGATTTTACACTATTTAATATCGTTAATTTACTCATCAGAATATTTTATTTAAATTTTATTTTAATAATTAATACGCTTGGCATGATTAATCAATCAAATATATATGTCTCAATTAGATGACGTATGTTTGAGAATAATTTTCAGCGTACTCATACGATGGCCATGGAATTAATTATGGCGCCATAGATAAATCATGGTCGCGAGGGCGGCATCAGAATTTATTGTTGGCGGAGAATATAAGCATTGAATTGAGTGTATTTGAACGTTTGTTTTATATATTCATATGTAAAGAGTACGTAGAGTCTATGCAGGGATATAAGTGAGAGAAAGAATGGATGAGAAAAAGAGAGAAGGTACTTGAGAAAATTGGTTGCGAGCAAGGGGATTTGCCTTGGAGACTATTGAACTCTCTCTTACTCATCTCTCTATACCCAGCTCTTCGTATATATATGTTTAAATCGCATGAGAATGAAACACAGAGAAAGGTCAAATATAACACACCATACTACATGCTCATATATGTAAGCCATGTTGTATTATATTTGATCAAGTGGGTTTAACTCTTGTCGTTGTTTAAATTACTTTGAGTCACTGATATATTAAAATTTTTATTCAAACTATTTTTTAATGTTGAATCTAAGCATTTTTTCTCGATGATAACAAATTATTGAGAGTCGAGTTATATATAAATATAAATTAAAATCTAAAGATATTTTTATTTTATGTATATATTGATGTTTATTAAATTGCCAATAATTATTTTTTTCCAACGTTAAAATTTATAGAAAAATAAATATGGCTTTTGGGCATTGAACACTTGCGCGAGCTACTGGATTAATTATTATCTATGAATTATTTTTTTCACTTTTTTAATTTCACCTCGATAATCCTAATGGAAGAGATTTATTCTTCTTCTTCATTTTTTTTTTTATTATTCAATTGATGAAGTCCGGCATCGCGTCGATCAATCGAACCAATCAATCACAATATACCAGTATAAATACCCACGTCAATTAGTCATCTGTCAGGGTACTATATTGCGTGGGGGAAGATTAAAGAAAAAATATATATATTCTTGTGAATAATAAAAAAAATAAAATAAAACAAATAATGAGTGACTCGATTGAAAAAGAAAAGAATAAAAATAAAATGTCGATAATTGGGTACGCAGTGCCGCAAGTCAATCATTATTATTTACATGTATATATATGTATACTGAGAATATAATAATCCCACGACGAACGATATCGCGTTGCCCTGCGGACGTTTGCTCTTTTTCTCCATGTAAAAAAAAAAAAAAAAAAAATTTTTTTTTTCTTCCTTTCATAAAGTATCTTTAATTTTTTTTTTCTTCGCATAATTTTATCGCTGATTCCCGCGATCGCCCTATAATTATACGCCAAACAAAGTTTTGAAAAGTAAATTGTTTTTGCCAATACATAAAAAAAAAAAAAAATTGTTTTCCCATTAACCAGTTAATAATAAAATAAAATAAATAATATAAGTAAAAATAAAAAAATATTCTATGCTTGTTCTAATGTGTATAAATATTTTTTTCTTTTTTTTGTTGATTCAAATCCACAACTAGGGGGGTCTGATTTATCCATTCTATTAATTTGTTTTATTTTCACAAAGTAAATTTTAAAATTAGTGAAAGAAACCAAATTGAGTAAAGAGATAGTGGAATAACGTTCAATTTAATTGTCCAAAGTTAAATGAAAGCACCTGCTGGTGGTTGTGTGCACACGATGAGAAAGAGAAAGAATTTTGTTCTAACAAGACAGTAATAAGGCGGCCCGTTTCACAACGAAAAATACCTATCGTTCTCTTTGCTTCTTTGTTCTATATACATTATGGCTTTTACTTGGTTGCACGTCTCATTTTATCCCTCTCCTTTCCTTCTCTCAGTGATTATATGTTAGATTTATAAACGAGGGGGCCCATAGCCAACTACCCAAGACAGGTGCTTCCGTTGGCTTTTACTGCGCGTCGATGTTTTAAAACCATTTCACATTTTTCTCTTTCTCTTATTTTTTAATTTTTTTTTTTTCTCCTCCTCTTTATCGTTCTCCTCTGCCTACATCAATTTCGTCATAACCATTTTACCTCGCATTGATGTTGACGCAAACGATTATAAGACTGTCTAATATACGAAGAAAAATAAAAATATCAATCGTGACATATTTATTAATCCTTTGAAGTAATTTTTGTTTTTATATAATTTTTTTTTTTAAATTGCTATTTGCATTACTTTTAATTTATTTCGCACAGTTTCAAAGTAGCTGTATTTATTTTTGGTTTTCTGACATTTATATTAAATTAATTTAAATATAAAATCATTAAATGTTGATTAAAATTAAAAACAAAAATTACTCTGTGATAATTTTCTTTGATTAAAAACACCTAAATCAAAATCATAAAAGTAATTATACAATTATATTAATTAATTTAATTAAATTAAAATTCAAGGATGCATATATATATATATGTGTATATATTTTATTTTTCACAATGGCTTTGATGTTGAAGAAGGGATTTTAATTCTAATGTAAGAGCGCGTGGCATTTATTGCTTTGTATCTCTTTTTTTATATGTATGTGTCCCTTTGCTTTTACTTTTGTGACTTTTTTTTTTCTCGTAAAAAGTGTGCCCAAGCGGTAAAGCGGGATTTAACCTGGACATGAAGGTTGAGCAAGAAGATATTTTCATTATACTGATATGTTTACCGAGAAAAAAAAAATATAAAAATATCCGGAAGTATCAAAAAATTAAAATAAAGTTATATGAAAAAGTCTACATACAACTTCTATCAATTTTTTTTTTACAATAATGATATGACCATTGGAAAGCTCGTGCGATTTCCTAGAGATCTCATATACATTTCATATCCCGCAAATTATTATAAAGACCCGTAAAAAATTGTCAAATAAAAAAAGTCAATTTTTTCCATCTGTTCGTTTCCTATTTTTACCTCTTGTCATATTTTCCTCCATACATCACTACCACATTTTTCGCGACTAATGAACCTATGCTCGTTGGAAAGCTCGTACAATTTCCTATCGATTCCCTACATGATCACCTCCCTCAAATAATCCAAAAGCCCTCAAAAAAAATCCACAAAAAAAAAAATTCTCAACCACAATCATCAAATAAATATCTCATAAACCCTACAACTTAAAAAAATATAATTATTCACGCAGTGTTAATCTAAAATTAAATTTTCCCATGCTCATCCTGCACTAAACCACCAAAATAAAAAATAAAAATACCCTATATACTTCACCATAAACAAAACTGTTGGTATTAGTATCACTAAGTAGAAATATAAAGTCTCCAGGAATATTCTCGTCGTTTTATGAATAATATGATTAAATAGTGACCAAGAATAAAAGAGTGAATGAGACAGACTGATTCATATATACATGCGTACATTGTATGTGTACATATAAAGAGAAAAAAGGAAGGGAGGGAATAAAAGAAGGGGATGTATGGGGACCACACGGCGAGACCACCGTGCGTGCAACATTTTCGGATTCTTCTCCCTTCTCATAATACTTATTTGTACGCGCGCACGTTCATCTCGTTGCGTTCCCTTAATACTTGTCTTGTCTTGATACTGTACCATCATCAGCTACCAATGTATATATATAAACATGATGAAACATCTCACGTGAGCATATAACTAACTACGTAATCATACTCTGTAACATACATATACAAATATGTTTGAGCTCGTTTGATTTTTACCGTGTGCCATTTCTTTGCTCATTTCTCACTCATTCTCCATTCACTTTATCTTTATCACTCTCATTCATTTATATTTATATACCATATTTAACGTTTGAGTTACGGACTTTCCGAGCGAATAAGTATCATCATCAAACTCGATGGAGAGATGGTGCCAACCTGCAGGCAAGTGGTTGGATCAGGTTCCTTGTGAGAATTTTTTCTTTTTTTTTTTTCTTTTCATCTTTGCGTATATCTTTTTTTATTTTTTATTCTTCCATTTTTGTCGACGATTCATTCTTAATATCAGGTAGTGACAGCTATTTAAATCCGTCCGCTGAATTAATTTACCGATGCAATAAGACATTTTCATCAGGAAAAAAACGAAGTTTGTTATTTTTTTTTTTTTTTTTTAAGTAAAATTACTTAGATCTGTTTTCAATTGAATTTGGTTTTAATTAAATTGTGTATATTAAATTGATGGTGAAGAAAATAAATATAGAGGTATGTGTTGGTAACTCTTATTGAGTTAGATAATGAATAAAAAAAAATCGTACTTTGATTTCCTTCGGGAAATTTAAATCTGATGTGAATAATTTAAATGCTTATGTACGTTGAACTTAAATTGTGTGCGGTTTTAGTACCAATTTACAATTATTTATTGAGAATAAAAGTACGATGATAAAATTAAAGTGAAAATTATTACTTATTATATTTGTTTAATTAACTGGCTGACAGTAAAAAAGTTTTTTACGTTTAAAAATTTTATTTCACGATATACAGTTGAATTATTCACGAGTAATTTATCTGGCAAAAATTATTATCAATAAAACACAAGATTAAATTGATGATGTGCCAAATGATGAGCACAGAAATTATAAAACTAAAATGAAAAAAAAATAAATAAAATATAGATATTATCGATGAAATAAAAATACATGGCTGATTAATATAATAATAGGTTGTCGTTGATTTCGAAACGCAAATTAAAAATCCTACGATACCTTGACAATTAAATAAATAAATAATAATTAATATCAAATTAATTCTTCATTTTTTTCTACAACTATAATTTAAATCAATATAAATAAACCATCAAAATCAACAATAAAAATGAATATAATTTTTTCCGAGTAGAAAAAAAAATATTAAATCCCAAGAAATAATATGAAAAAAAATTTTTTTAACCAAGCACATAATTAAATTCTGTCAAACAGTGATTACTAAAGACTAATGTAACTAAAATCTCCTCGCGATATCACTATTATACACATGTTTATAATACGCAAGTTTATACAATATACAAAATATGTATGTTTATGTATGTATATATATATTTGTCGTTTTGCCTTGGGAGATTAGGAGAATTTATGTGGTGAGGAAAATGAGAAGAGATAGATAGAGGTGTGTTATGTTGCCGCTGTAGGCGCCGTTGAATCATAAATTTAGAATATCACTCGTACATGTTGCTTTGAATAGTGCAAGAGAAACAAAGAACAAATGAGAAAGAGAAATGAAACTAATATACATATACATATATTAAATATATGTGCGGATTTTGTGGTAGTGAGTGTTTGGAAAGCTTATCACTCCGACTTAAACCTGTCACGGTCGCATTAAATGCAAAGCACGACGATGAGAATGCATCTGATATATATGTATATTATTTCAAGACGCCATTTTGCTAAGGGCACAGTCTACAATATTTTATTTTATCTACGAATATATATAAAAAGAAAGAAAAATTTATTTTATCTATAAATTTATATATTCATTCGTATATCATTTATTATTTATCAATTTATATTAATTTAAAAAATAACATGACGAACTAATTTACATGAAAGCCAGTTTATTTATACTGTAAAACAACCTGCTAATTCTATATAAAAATAAATAATTGAATGATGTAAATAAAAAAATAAAAAAGAAAATAAAAAAAAAATGAAAAAATTACTGAGAGAACGAGAAAAATTTTTCACGAATAATTAAATGCAATCGTGTGACATTTCTTTCTCTGCATGACATAAAAAGCTTTCACATTAATGTTAATATACATTTCATTCCTACTGTCATGAAAAAAAATAAATAAATAAATAAATAAAATAAATATGTAATGTGAAAAAAAAAAATTTTTTTTTTCCATGCTCTCGTTTTATTTTATTTTTTAAACATCCCTCGCCAAAATATATTTAAATACGTCTATACACCACCGGAAATTCATATACGCTTGTTTAATAATCACCACACACACACACATACACATTTTTTTCCACGAAATCTCCATTGGACACCAGGCCACTTTTTTCGTTACACTTAATAGCCCCGAGTCCATTTACCATTTAAATTGAGATATTAACTTGTGAATTGCAGCGGTAATTTTCTTTGGATTATGTGTGCTTATATATATAACAAATACATGTGCACATATGTATACCTATGTATATGCAAGTATATACCTATATTCATATAAGGAAGGAAACTCTGTTTGTTCTTCAATTAAATTCATTCTTAATTTATGATTTATTTTATTTTATTTTTTTCAAAGCCTCTTCCTCTTTTTAATTATCAATTCCTCAACTATATAATTATCAACGTCGTCAGAATAAAAATAAACAAGTTAATTGATGAATTTTACTCCACTAAATTTCGCCATAATAAATGCTAAATTATATACCAATTTAATTCCGCAATAATATAAAGAGTTTATATTTATTTGTTTATTCATTATAAAATATTCGCAAGTCTAAGAATAAATATAAATAAAAAATCCAACTTTTATATCATCCATCAAATTAATACAACAAACTATAAACCCCTGCTATAGTTTAATAGAAAAAAAAAAAATGTAATGCAACAATTATTATTTAGTAGCCAACAATTCATTAATAAAACTTTCCACATCGTTTCAACTTATATAACAAATAACATTAAACTCTTCAAGTCTCTTATATTCCCTCCCTCTCACAACCTCCACATATTAATAACATAATACTCATATTAATAAATATAAAATAAATAATAACAAAGTTATACATTAGACCACCCATTATTGCTAAAGCACAAACCTCCAATTTCCGTTAGTGCTCTCTTCTTTCCCAACTCTTTTACCAACAAATACATATATATACACAATTTATTTTTTTTTTTTATTATATACATGAGCATGTATATAAAAGAGAGTGGTACAAGAGAGGGTGATAATTAAGATGGACGCTGATTTGCCGCGATAAGACGCGAAGAGAGCAAAGAGGCAAGTTAGGTTGTGCACGATTACGGCATAACCGTTGAACCTATTCCTCTCTTTCAATGTGTAAATGTATATACATATTGTCCAGCTCACATAAACAAATACATAGACAGAATGAATCAGCTCTCACGATTCACCTTCACTTTACACATATATACTGCAGCATATATATACAAACACAATGTTACATCGCCAACAGCTCTAGAGCAAAAGCTGCAAAATTTATATATATCTGTATACATATTGTTTCTCTTCTTTTACTTTTCTCTATGTATAACCCCAGCTTCTTTCGCCCCTTTGGAGATTTATCGGGTCTCTCGCACGGCCGATATACACTGCGGTGCTTCGAAAATGCGAAAACAACACCGTTGTATTATATATATACATTATAAACACAGCGGACAAACGGATAACGAGGCGCTACTGCGCTATATAAAATGTATGTATGAAAATGTTTATGTATTGTACATATATGTATGTATTTTATATTGTTGTATGGTTTATTAGGAGGATTTATCCCCTACGGGTTATGAAGCGAACAAAGGATGTGTATATATATAAATATATTTAGAAATAAAAGTAGAAGGAGGATGTTGAAACTAGTTGACTATTTTTTTTTTTTTTATTAGAAGTGTTTATTTTTTTTTTGTTTTGTAAATTGAGAGGCTTTTGTGAATTATGATGTCGTGCGGTGAGATAGACTCTTTTGCGCTTGTGTATGTATATATGTATATATTATATATATAGTCATTCTGTAGCCATTGCGGGTTTTATGTGTCGTGACAAAGAATGAGATGAGAGGGATAGGATATGTGGTTATTATAATGATGATATGAGGGTCGGTATCAATTGAGTGTTGGATATTTTTTTTTTTTTTTGATCGTCTCTGTGACGTACGCAAGTTAATATTTATTATTGTGAGTTTTATGATTTTGGAAAATTAATCTATGGGATCGAATGAAGAAAAGAAAAAATACAATCGTTTAATATATTGAGCTGATGTATTTTAATTATTTTTTCTTAATGTATATGAATTTTAATTTTTAAATTGATTATGGTTTTGTATTTTATTTATTCAATTTATAAACTCGTAAATCAACAAATTAATATTTTCCCATTCATTTATTATATATCTCAATTATAAATTTCCCGAAATTCAACACAGCACTTTATTTCGAAATTAAACTCCAACATTTTTCCCTAATATAAATATTATTAACATTTATACTTCATAAATCTGTCCATTAAATAACACTTTTGATTATTAAAATTATATATTTATATATATCAACTCTAAAAATTTCAATTTGATCGCTATTTTATAATCGCAAATAAAAATAAAATAAATTAATTATTATAACTATTATATTTTTTTTTTCTTCAACTCCCGACGTTTATGGAGCATTTACATAGGTTGAGTATATTTAGTTAATTGGATAAATTCAACGAGTCGGGTGTGCGATATCATTATATATATATAAAATACCTGATTGTGAATAAACGCGAGTGGCAAAAGTTTTTTTACATCCGTTTTCTCTCTGTGTATATTACACAAATACATATCTACACATTTTTTATACATATGTATAATTTCTCCATATACATACACACATTTATGTGTTATCGAGAGGGTCAGGAGCTATTTAAACGAGCCACGAAACGCGTGGGTGTAAAAAGGGGTCGTCGCATTATTATAAAATCCACAACAGTTTTTTTTTTTTTTTTCCCCATTACTTTTTGTTCCTTTTTAACATCGTCGCTTTGACAAACGATATTATATATATATGTATATATTATAAACACAATGAGAAGAAATATTCGTGATACGGTTTCAGGAACGTCATTTAATATAAATATACATGTATATATACTTGAAAAAAAAAAAAAAAAGAGTTAGAGTTTTGTGTCACGCGACGAATGCCAGAGTCAACGTGCTTGCACGTTATTTCTCATTATATTATGATTAGATTGAGTTTTACGAAGCGACGACAGAGTGTCGCACGCGTGTATATATATACTCATATTATATATACATAACTCACTCATATACACTCATTTAATTTATAATCACACGTAATTATTTCAACGCATTTAATCAATTAAATATATTTAAATAATATATTTGGTCAATTTAATATATTTAATTTTCTCACGTTTAGATAATTAATTTTTTATATTCACATTACTCTACATATATGAATATACAATATATATGTGTATGTGTACATGCAATTTATAAAACTGAATAAAGTTAAAGGGGTTGTGTTATTTTATATATTTTATATAGTTGAAATTCGATTGTGGCCCTCGTAAATCAAGTGGCAATCAGACACGGATGGCCAATGGCTCAACGATATATATTATATATATAAATAAATATAAGTCTATATATGTATATAGTGTGTGAGGGCGTCTTTTATCGGTGATTCGATCCCCCTAAGGGGCTGACCATTTCCCACAATTTCCCACCTCCCAAATGCTCACGCCAATTTCACACACATAAACATATAGATATATACTCAATAAAATAAATTCGCCATTAATGTCACTTCTACTTATATTGGTGACAAATCTCTCGTTTGACTTGTCAATAATTTGAAATAATTAAATGAATAAATAAATAAATAAATAAATAAATATTTCAAACTAAATAGAAGAAGAAAAAAAAATTTTTTTTTTTTCTTTCATTTTATTTAATTTATTTATTGTTATTTTGTTTTGCATTTGTTCGGTGGTGTGTGTTATGTGGTGGATGATGTTATGTACAAGTTGAATGAGTGAAGTATAGAGAGAATAAGGAGGAGAAATAAGAAATAAGAGTGCCCTTTAAATTTTTCACTCATTCTCGTTGAGGAAAAGTGAGAGAATGAGTGTCCTCGGTGTGTTCCCATGGGACTATATCGTCGACTTGACCCGCTAGAGCACTTTTACAATCCCTACTACTACAGTGAACTAGTAGTATACATAAGTCAGAAGTTACACTAGACTATAAGATTCAAAAAGAAAATAAAAAAATCACTTCAAGGCATTATTTTATTTTTATAAGAAAAATAATACTAATCAATGGATTTTAATTTTTTAATTTTATTTTATGTTCATGGAACATTAATTGAATTTATATTCGAGTTAATTACTTAATTTAATTTATTTACAATCACGTCATGGAGATTTTAATTAAATTTCTGTATAAATTGGAATTTTATTTATTCATTTGTTTCCTTTTATTTTTTCTTTTTGTTATCGGATATTTGAATATTTGAAAAACAAATTTAATATTTAAATACATTTCCCTGTGTCATTTTGTATTCCCAATATCTTTTGAAAGACACATGTATTTTATATGCACAGGGTGTTAAAAGAATAAAAGGGGTTCGACACGAACTTTCATTTATTTATATACACATGAAAATCGTTGTATTATTTCAGCCGTTTTCAAAGTCACAAATGTGCATCCCCCCCAAAGGAAAACTCTTCACTATATATATTTTTCTTCATTCTCTTTATTCTCACCCTTAAATTATACACATCCCAAACGGATAAGACTCAAAAAAAAAAATTATTTTATACACCTAAATATTTATTTGCCTCTAGTAAATAATTATTTCTCTGGTAAATATAATTTATAAAAAATTTCAGGAAGAAAAAAAATTAAATTTTTCATTTTTTGTGCTTCAGAGAATGGTTTTATTTTTAACCGGCCATATTTAATGGATTAACTTATCGTTTGTCTGTTCTACATTTATGTATGTAATGATATATACTCCTGCAGTGTCGCTTTACTCACGCATATGTCAGTCGCACTTCAGAGAACATTTAATCCTTCGTGCTTAAAAGTTGAAATATATTTATTGCAGTAAGTATATACCCATCAGCACATTATAATATATTAAACTGTACTGGCACATATATATATATATATACTTTAATTCACATCCCAAATGAAAGACAATAAATTAATATGGGTAAAAAAATTTTTTCCTAACGGGATTCTTAAAATTTAATTGGAGACAAAAAAGAAATAAATGTCTCATTTTTTTTTTTGCTGCATGTGGTTATGAAATCTGAGAATTTTCCAGTAGCAACCGGAAAATTAAGAGCTCACTAATTCTCACAGCGTCTCTCGTATTACGTCTCTTTAATGTGACGTCTTCTTTTTTTTTTCTTAATTCCGAAACTTCTCGCTTTTCCTCAGCTCTCTGAATATATTTATTCATCCTCACGACAAAAATAATAAATATAATCCTGCAATTATAATTAAATCGCACAATAGTCTATACACAATAACAATAATTCATCGATAAACAAAAAAAAAAAAAAATTCTCAATTGAATTTCCAATTAATATTGTCATGAAAAAAATTTTTTTCTCATTAAAATAATTATAATTTCCATCCCCAGTAAATTTTCTTTTCATCCAAAACAAAATTCTTCATCTTCCTCCATTGTAATAATAAAGAAAAAAATTTTTTTTCTTCACATTATTAAATAAACTCTTTCATTTATATATAAACGTTGAAGCAACAATTTCCTCAAGTGTTCTAATTTGCATGGGCGTTTTTGGTCAAAGGGCAAAGTGTAATCATACATGTACAGACGCGTACATTAGGATGTTTTAGAAAACATACAGACGCACATATATATACATTATCAAACACACATACTAATAATTGACAACGAAGGGGTTGAGCTTAAATAGCAACCTAAGCTTTAAGCTGGTGCCCTCAAGCAACGTGTATGAAACTCACAATATAACTATACAGCCTCAACTCTCTTGTGTAGATTCACCATACTACTGTACACAACGTCTCTATATATATCTACATAACTTAATGTAACGGATTTACGTTTACAAAATGGCCTTTGCCTTTAACCACACATACAAAACCCGTTGCATAATAGCTTGAGCGTATATATGTTTATCTATTGTCTTTACAAATTGTTATATATAATATCTCTGAGGGAGAATCAAAAAGCAGAAGTTTATACGAGATAAAAAAAAATTTATTTCCCATTTAATTATATTAATAAAAAAAAAAAAAATCTATGAGCTATTTTAATATTTATAATCTTAAAATAATAATACTACCTAAATAATAAATAAAAAAATGAAAGATACAAAAAGTATAATAAATAAATAAATATATATAAAAGAAATAAAATGATAATTCAAACGTTTCTCTATCATTAATTTTAAACAGTTGACAGACACGAGAGAATAATAAAATAAATGAAAAAAAAAAAAATTTCACGCGGCTTCTATTATGTTCTTGCTCATTATTACTTGTCTGATGACGTAATAGGACACATGGTGACAAATATGTGTGTATGTATGTCTTTATATGTAGAAATTATGTTTAGTGTATTATCTAGGGCAATGGGCGACGTTTACCGTCGTTGTGGTATCGTGTCTTAAAGGTATATAGAAGACGACAATTTACCATCATCATATGTATGAGGCATGACTACGACTCATCACTTTACATTTCACAATGCGCGCACGCAGACAACATTTATATGTGTATGTATGTGTAAATGTGTTTAAGACTGTGTTAAGTATTCAAGTATTCCCGACGCACTTCAACTCGTTGACTCATGATTCAACGCGGCCAACCTATAATACTATTCGTGGTAGAATATATTATTATTCTTCAAAGTTTCAATGGATGTATAAATGCTATGACAAATATACATCGTTTGTTGTGCGCGCAATGTGGAATAAATTCTTTTTTTTTTTTAACATTTATTTTTCTTCTTTTTTTTATTTATTTTATTTTTTTTTGGTGCTTTGTGTGCGGTTTATTGTTGAGGAGAATTCACACCGTGGGATAAGTGATGATTCAAATGACTTTAAAGCACCACATATAAGGTGAGAGAATAGAATATAAATGAGTGAAAAATTCCCAGGAGGAAAATGAGAGGGTTTTTATTTTTTATTTGAATTTAATCTGGAAAATTATAAAGATTTATATTTTAATTGTTGAATTTTGTTTAAATGTCAAACGACGGATATTGAGAGTCATCTGTGGAAGCTTTTTAAAGCCTTATAGCTGCTCACTATATAGAGAATAAAATTTACTAAAAGTTTTTTATATATATATATTTGTATTTAATAATTTTCAGATTCAGACTGCAGAAAAGTTATGTTCGTGACAACGATGAGTAAATTCAGTTTGCAAAGCTGCTTGAGTGATTGAAATGTTCACATAACTTTATTACACACATTCAGATATATATACATACAAACTTTTCGACCCAAAACACATTTTTTTTTTTTTTATTCCAAATAATATTTTTATTGAAATAAAAAATAATGAATTTTTTTCTATTCGTATTAAAAATATTAAAATAAAATCAATATTGCAGATAAAACTATATATTATATCATTGTTATTGAATTTCGATCAATATATTAATCAAATTTATATATATAAATATATTTCTGCAACCCCCTCATGCAGATGTATTGTTAGTAAAATCAGCAAGTTGAAAAATAGAAATTCTCAGGGTATCGAATAACAATTTTATTTCAAATTGGTATTGTGAATAGTTGGATGCAGAATTGTATAACAATCTCTCCTCTATCTTCAGAGAACTCCAGTGGGTCTTTATACATATATATTTATTTATGTATATATATGTACGTTATATAAATTGTTAGTGTGCTGTTGGGCTGGTGGTGGCGCCCGTAGATGTTTATCTCACTGCATCCAACCAAGGCAAGCACAAATGAAAGGTATGAGGGTTCTTGGTTTCTCTATAAAACTTGGGCTGGTCTTGATGGCCAAACAATTGTGTTGTATTATTCGTTTGTCATATATATTCTATTTTTATTTCATTCAATTTTTGATCTAGTTGCTTGATAATATTTGACGAAATTGCAATTCGCTGAGTCTTTGTTATATATACATTGAAAAATAAAAGTATTTATATTTTTTTTCCATTCACCAGAGAGAAGAAAAAAAAAATGATAAAAAATATCGTTCGCATAATTTTTTTTATTTTTATTTCCGTACTGAGAATATATATATATTGTTTGTTTTGAAATTTGTAAAATTTTTTCGAGTGGACGCAGGTGTGACGAGAGACAATTTGTGAAACTAAAAGTTGCAGTAGTGCACTTTAATATATATTTTTTTTCTTTTAAGAAATATTTGTTATATTGAAATATACTTCATGGCACTGCGAACAAATAATAAGAAATGTCAAACAATGACAAAAGAAATGAAGAAAAGCGCTACAAAAAAAATTTTTAAAGAGCAAAAGAAGAAGAAATAGCCTTTACACAGTCCTCTACAAACATTCCCGCAAACGCCACTGTCGACCGCACTATCAAAACACTCAAAAATGTTTCATTATAAAATATAAAATATTAAAAAAAAAATATACATATAAATATATTCTTCATATTTTTTTTTCCCCCCCCCCGATTATCATCATCATATACGCATTATATACTCATTATAAAATTATTATTGGTTGTGTAGAATAATGACAGAGAGGATCTAACAATCAGATAAAAGAAAAAAAATTTTATTTATCTCCAATAAATAATATTCATAAAATAAAATATAAACGAATAAAAAGAAATATAAAATTCTCGCGGTCGCGAATTTGTTCAAATGCATATACAAATATTTGCTACCTTTATATATACAGTTTCTCAGGTATACAAGTACACACATACATATATACATAAGTGTAAATATGATGTATATATATATATACTGTATATGTATAAAAAGAAGATGGAGAAATGGAGAACAAATGCGCCCACAAGATATCTTTGAGAAAATTACTTACAATTGGTTCTCCGTGTTTGGGTCGAGGCAAACACATCAGCAAAACGAAAATTATATATCTATATTCTATATATGTACATATGTATATATGTGTACATATGAGTATATATATGTACACACAGGTATATGAATGCATTCTACTTTCTCACGTCAAGTGGAATAAATATATCGACAGACAGATTGTTCAGTCAATAAAATAAAATTCCTCCCTCAATTTAAAAAACAACAAAAATATGTACATATGTGTATATAAATTTTTATTCATTTTCAACAGGCTGTGTTCAACCAATAAAAAAATAATAAATTAACTCGCTGGCTAGACTTGAAATAATAACTGCACACTATACATAATTTTTGTCCTATCAACCGTGACATATTATATATATTTAAAATATTTTTTTTTTCTTTCCCCAAACGGAAGACTCGATATTTAACTTTACATAACTCCTCTCCAATCATAATAAAATAAAAAAAACATGTAATAAAGTAGTAAAAAAAATTGAAAGTAATTCATTTTTTAAATTAACAGAGAACAATCTCATAATGTTTTATACAGGTGAATTTTCGAGCAAATCCATAGCGCCACTAACCAACCTAAAGTATTATAAAATATATTCCCTATAAAATTACAGTGATATTCTGTTGCAGAGATTGAAATAAATATAATTGATGGATAATGACTGAAATAAAAATGAAATAAAAAATATATTGAACTAATAATTATCTATAATGAGACTACCAAAGTGTGTGTTTCAATGATTAATTCGTGGCGTGATGCCATCAATAAATTCATAAACAAACAAATTGAGAGACTAAAGAAACCTGTCGTGTACTTAAACTTCAGCTCTCTCTATAACGTTTGTATCGTACATATAAACCAAGTTTGACCACTCGTCTCGTCGTTGGCGGACTCTCGACTCCTAATTAATCAGAGTGAGTTATGAGCAAAGCCAGGGAATTGATCCCCTTGAAAGCGAACCCTATGCCGAGTATTGAGCTCACAAATGGCCTTCTCCCTTCGCCTCTATTCCGCACATATATACATGTACAAATATATATTTATATATACATGCAGGGATCATAGCGAAAAGGGGGCTTCTTATTCGTCTCAACGAGATGGTTATATATATAATATATAGAAGAGAAAAAAAGAAAAAAAATATATAAAATAAGAATGAAAAAAGGGAATTGGTTGGGATTAGGATGGAAGAGCAACTGATCATGACTGACCTGGCTTCACCCGCCCACCGTTTGCTTCATGTTTAATTCTCTCTTTCTCTTTCTCTTTCTCGCATTCTGATGTGTACAGATCGCGCGCACCCGGCGGACGATATATATAATATATACTCTGATGTTATATGAAGGAAAAACCGTCTAGAGTTCCGGGACCCTTGTTATTGTGGATAAAAACTTGCCGCAGGAAAGCTAGCTAGCTAGCTATAAGCAACGAGGGGGAATAGAAGAATAAAAAAAAAAGAGAAAAAAAAAAGGAAGATGAGGAAGAAGAGCTAAAGTGCATGTTTCATATCTGTTCCAGTTGTCTCATCCACTGTGTCATCTCTTCTTATATTTTTCTATTTCTCTAGTTGGGGAATTTTTTCGTCTGTGTCATTTATACAAGAAGGAAAGAAAGAAATAATGGAAAATTGTTATGTATGATATGTGCAAGAATGGAACAATAGAATTGGAAGATGAAATTGTTGTCAAGTATAAATGTGAATGTGTCCATTTGTCCCAAATGGGATTGACAATAATATCAGTGTACGATCTTGTGTCTTAAATTACATTTAGTTTTTTTTTTTTTGGCATTTACTCAATGAAATTTGTACGATATTTTTTTTTTTTTCCTGCGACCATCTGTTGCTTTGAGATGAAACAATTCATATGGAATATGAGCATTTAACGACCTTTTTCTCCGTGTGATTAATAATAATTAATACTAATGATATTTTAATGAAAAAAAAATTTTGTTCATTGGAAAAAAAGAAAAAAGTACATTGACTTTTTTGCAAATGTAAATAATTCTTGGACACACTTTAGGATTGATAATAAAACTGAAAAATAGTGCCTGAAATTTTCTGGTAATCATAAGGTAGGAAAACATGTGGTTTTCAGACCGTAAAAAAATAATAGAGAACAAAAAAAAAAAAAATTCTAGATTGACTAAAAACCGATGTAAAAAATATATATATAAATATGATTTTAAGATAAGAATTAATATGTATTAGTGTGTTAGGTACTATACACATAACAGCTGCTTTGCACGTTTTCCAATATATGTATATAACATACCTATGTACATGCATACATATAAAATACACGTGTATGTATATATAAATATATATTATCGCTTTTTTTTTGTCTTATCGTCTTGTACTATCGAAGCCCATACACGAGTGGTCATAAAGAACTAAAGCGCCGCCCTCTGATGAAAAGCCGCCCCCATTTTCTTACCGAATACATATATATACATACATATATGTATATACCTGATGGCAAAGTAGAAAAAAAAAAAATTTAATAATAAAAATCCTTGGTTTATTATTCTAAAAACAAAATAAAATAAAAAAAAAATTTTTTTAATATTTAGATAATTTTTCCCATTTGTGTATTTTACTTATAATATTTTATTTATATTTTTATGTTTAATGTGTGTTATCGGGTGATAATTGACTACGTACGTTTTTATTTTTTTTTTTTTTCGCTGCTACACTCAAGGGAATAAACAAAATATATGTGTGTAGGGAAACGACAAAAAAGAAATATTCATTGAGAGGGTGTCATTGTACCTGGGTTATATAGAGAAAGAGCAACAGGTTATATATACTCTTTTATTTCTTTTTCATTTTATTTTTTTTATATTTCCCCAAAGCTTGCGGTCAATATAATTTTAGCTGTTGCCCATAAACATATGCAGACACAAATAAAAATAAAAAATATAAAAAAACCCAACGATAATATCTATATATATACACTATATAATAGTGTCGTACGAATGAAAAATTTTTAAATTTGGATTATATGCTTTTGAAATTAATTTTATATTTTCATTCATTCAAATTTGTAACTGAGATCATTGGGTATATATTGATGGATTATGACATGAGTTTGATTTATTTGTGCGCTGCTGCCGTGTTCTAGAAGGTTGAATAAAAAAAATAAAAAAAATATGAAGAAGATGTAAAGGGAAAAAAAAAAATTTGAAGAGGAGAGAAACAAAATTGAAAGATAAATGTAACAAGAGACCGAACGAGACGTCTATCCAATTTCGGTCGTTAGAGAAGTAAAGAGGGCCTTTTTCTTCTTCTTCTTCTTCATCCTTTTTTCCACACCTCTTTCTCATCGACGTTGTCAACCATATAGTTATATATACTTGGGTCTTGTCGTGTGTGTTATACCGATAACGAGACAGCGGCCGGAAACTCGCTACACGTGTTCGTATATACATCTTTCTCCTTTACTACATTTATATATACGGATATATGTATATATATATTTTTTTTCCTCTTCCTTATCCCTTTGACACTCTTTTTCTCACATTCCATCAAATAAAAAAAAAATATATTTGACTTTTATATTGTTAATTATCTTCTGATACGAATATTTTCTTGTATTTATTCATCCCGAGTTGAAAAAAAATATTTTTTTTATCGCCTTTCTGTCAGTCTGAGGTATCGATATGTCTAAAATTATATATATGTATGTATTTATACTGAAATTTTGCTGAGATTTCAATGGACAAAAAATTTATGTGTTGTGATAAATTGTAATTAATTGGTGAATTTATAGAGACGTTTGATTGAAGAGAACACGAAGAAAAACATGACAAATTGTCATTAATAATTTTTTTAATTTCTATAATATTATTTAAATTCAAATGACTGTGAAGTTTATGATCTATATTATTTGTTATTTATTGCTAATGTCATAGAGATGTTTAATTAAAGGAAATAAAAAAATGGCAAAGTAATTATTATCATATTTTTTATTTCCTGATATTTTCTTTGGATTTTAATGCTTTAATAAATATTAATTTTACAATTTATATCAACTAAATTCCTAATTAATAAATACAATAATATAATTCACCGAGAATCTATCTATTTCAATAGTTTAAAGCATTTATATTAATACCATAAAAATGTTTGATTGAGGAAAATAAAAAAATGGCAAATTATATTATTATCATATTTTTTATTTCCTCATATTTTCTCTGAATTTAATCAACTGTAAAATCTACAATTAAAATTTTATAATTACTCCTAAATATAAACAAAATTGTTACTGAGATTTCAAGGCAAAAAAAAAAAAATTCCTACATTTATTTCGATAGACTAAAAAAAATTCCACAAAACTTTACAATCATTTGAATTAGATTGTCAAAGACCACGATAAAAAAAAAAGAAAAATAAAATATCCGTTGAGGAAATAGATGCCCCATGGCCATGAATTTAGAATAAAAATATTCCCTCCTATTTATTTTATATTTATTACCCAATGTCCCATCCATTCTCGTGTTGTTTAAAACAATTACATTATGCCATTCACGTGTGTGTTGTTATATTGTTATGCAACTATATACCTTCCTACTGCATGTTTGATTATATGCATAGATAAAATCTATTTTATAAATTATGTTCTTTCTATTCACGAATCGCCCAAACAAATGTCTAATAAAATTATTTATTTATTTTTTTTTTCATTTATTTTTATTTTCTAAAAAACACAACACTGATATGTTTAACTTAAACACGTGCAAAGACGCTCAAATAAAGAATAATTCTTATAAAAAAAAAAAATGTACATGCACAAAATGTAATTAAAAAAAAAAAAAAAAATAACGACTGAATTTGCCTAAAATAATAATTTTTGTCTAAAGGGCGTTCTCTTATTTCTATATTGAATATATTTATACATAATGTATCCTTCTTCTCATCCATAAAGTACATAAATATACTGTATATACATATACATATATATTGGCTTTAGAAAATCGACCTCCGCCACGCCTAAATTATTTTTTTTTTCTCCTACAACACAATTTCTCTCTCTGTTATTCTTACTATTCCTATACACTCGAGTTCTTTACCCGCTCCTCCCATGAATGTTTCTAATTACAGGCCGCTATATAGTATCTTTCTTCTTTTTTTTTTTTATTTCATTTTTTCTCTTGTCTCTATCGTTTTAATGGACAACGACAAAGACGAAAGAAATTCACACACAAAATATATTCTACTGGATTTATAATTTTTTTTTTTCCTTCCACATCATCTCATGTTTTGAAAACTAAATAAATATATAAACATAAACGAATTAAATATTATTTATTATCTCCAAATAATAATATTTCTATTTTTTAATATTTTTAATGACCCTTTAAAAATGGAAAAAATAAATAAAAATAAAATAATATTTATATTATTTATTTTATTTTCCTACTATATTAATGATGAAGTATATGCGAATAGATAAATTTATATTCATTGATTTTATTTGTAATATATATATTTTTATTGTTTTTAATTATTTATTATTTAGTTATAGAGATAAATAGTGGAATAAGACAAGTTAACGAGACATGATTGACGCTTTTTGTATACTTGCAGGTGATGAGGCCCCTCTGTCCATCAACCTTTCAATGTACCATACAATTAAATATATTTAAAAGTAAAAAAAAAAATTAAAAATATGAAGGAAAAGAAGAAAAAAAAATTTTATTTTTCAGTAGGCACGCGGCCACAATGCTGTTATACTACTTTAAAAAATATTATGAGTAGATATATTTATATATTATATATAGTAATCTCCACTTTTATAACCTCCTTCGTCACGATTTTTAGTCGGACATTTTTAAACACCATTATTTAGAAATAAAAAACGCAAAGTGAGTGCCGTGATGAAGATCAACGTTGTGTTATTATCGGTAGCAGTAGCAAAAAAAAAAAAATAGTTTCAAAAATTGGCATTGTGTGTAATGCCAGGTGGAGCGAAATTTGTTGGAATTATTTTCACTGATTGGTTGGCAATTATTTAATTTTTTTCTTACTATCATATAATTATATTCGCAACATCTACGAAATTTATAAAATCTTTATTATTCTCAACTATTCGTAAATGAAAAAAAAAAAAAACAATAAATCAATCATCACTTGATAAAAAATATTAAATAGAAAATTAATAAAATTAAAATATTTTTTTTGTTTTCTTGGTTTTCTTATTCAATAATGTATCTATGTATTTTTGTGAAAGGCTTGACGATTCTTTTTTTATTATTTTCTTCTCTTTAGCATATAATATTCTCTTATTTTGCCCACCAGCTGCGTCACGTCTTTGGTAATCGCACGCAGGGCCACACAGGGGTATTAGTACGCAACGACTGTACATGTGCAGTGACGTTTGAAAAGAAAAAAAATATAAAATAAAAGGGGATGTATATATACATATTATAACTATTCAAGAGAAGTAGAAATAAAGAGAGTGATGTCGTTATCCGATACACATACACACACACAGATAAATTTTTCGTGTGGTCGATGATTTTTTGGGAAACAGCTGGAAACCGAGAGACGAAAACTCGTTAGATAAATGCCGCGTGCGTAGCACCAGCCAAAAATGTGTTGCCTTATTATATGATCACGTTGTCTTATATGTATACATAAATTTGATGCTATACAGCCGTTCATTACGCACGTTTTCCGACCGGAAACACCTCATTTTCCTCGATTTGAATTGAAGAAAAAAATAAAAAATAGGGAGAGAATGGAAAAAAAAATTTTTTTTTCTTCATTTCTTTAATTTTTTAAAAAAGGCACTTTTTAAATTTTAATTACAAATCATTTTCCCGGGATTTTATATTTTCTTTTTTACCGATTGTTAGTTTTTTGTTACCGAGTGATGATACATTTTTTGATATTTTTTTTTATTGTTAATTTTTTTTTTTTTTTGCATGCAAAGCTTTAGAGAATTTGACATTCGTTTAACATTGTGTCTCGATTTGTTATACGTAAAAGGCGAAAATTTAATATTATTGTTGACAAATGATTATTTAACAGTTGTTATTGTTGTGAATTGTTATAAATAAAAGGTAATATTTAATTATCAATGGATAATTATGATCATGGAATAAAATAACAATTGATAATATCAATTGATTATTTAAAAATTAAAATTAAAATCAATTAAAATATTAAAGTGAAAGAATTAACCTCAAAATTGAAATAAAAATTATTTAATCATCGAAAATTTAATCCATATTATATAAAGTAAGTAACTAACCTCAAAATTAATAATATTCGATCGAAATATATTTTTTATAGTTGTTGCAAAAATTTATATAATAAATTATAAATAATTTTTCAATTGATTATTTATTTATTTAGATATTTTCCTAGGTAAAATTTAAAAATTAACAAAGAGGAAATTTATTAATTATCAAAATGAGAAGTCGTAGTAATTCGGGTGTACGTTTGGATTATTATCAACGTATTGTCCAAAAAATGATAATGAATCAACAAAATCCTGTGACAGGATTATTTCCAGCAAGCGATGAATTAAATCACGCATGGATACGCGATAATATTTATTGTATATTGGCAATATGGGGTTTGTCAATGGCATATAAAAAAATTGCAGATGCTGATGAAGATCGTGCAAAAACATATGAGCTTGAACAATGTTGCGTTAAATTAATGCGCGGATTATTAATGGCAATGATGCAACAAAAGGAGAAAGTTGAAAAATTTAAAATAACCCAAAATCCATTGGATTCTCTTCATGCTAAATATAGTTCTGCAACTGGACAAACTGTCGTTGGAGATAATGAATGGGGTCATTTACAAATTGACGCTGTGTCACTTTATTTATTAATTTTAGCGCAAATGACTGCGTCAGGATTGCAAATTGTCTTTAATTTAGACGAGGTATAATTTATTTTTCCATAAAAAAAAAAATTCTCAATTGACAATTTTTATTTATTTATTTTTTTTCTATATTGCCAAATAATTTAATTATTAAATTTAAATATTTACACACGATTTAATAAATATTTTCAGGTTGCATTCATTCAAAATTTGGTATTTTACATTGAGTCTGCGTACTGTACACCAGATTATGGAATATGGGAACGTGGTGATAAAACAAATCATGGATTACCCGAATTAAATGCTAGCAGCATTGGAATGGCTAAAGCAGCAATGGAAGCAATGAATGAATTAGATTTATTTGGTGCACGTGGTGGTCCAACATCAGTAATTCATGTTTTAGCTGATGAGGCACAAAAATGCCAAGCAGTATTACAATCAATGTTGCCACGTGAATCAAATTCAAAGGAATTAGACAGTGGATTACTTTCCATAATAAGTTTTCCAGCATTTGCTGTTGATGAACCAAATTTAATTCAATTAACGCGCGATGCAATTACAAAAAAATTACAGGGCAATTATGGATGTAAAAGATTTTTACGCGATGGTTATAGAACACCTAAAGAAGATCCAACTCGTCTTTATTATGAGCCATGGGAATTACGAATGTTTGAAAATATTGAATGCGAATGGCCATTATTTTTTTGCTATTTAATATTGGATTATTGCTTTCAAGGAAATGATAAGGCTGTTGATGAATATACAAAATTACTCGAGGATATTATGATTAAATCTGAGGATGGAATTAAATTAGTTCCAGAATATTATGCTGTTGCACAGGCAAATGTTGCTGCTGAATATGCAGAGCCAGGAAGTCAAGTGCGTGAAGCACTTGGACGTTGTCCATTTAAATGGGCTCAATCGTTATATATTTTAGGAAAATTATTGCAAGAGGGTTTTCTTGCTGTTGGTGAATTGGATCCATTAAATCGACGTTTATGTAGTGAAAAAAAGCCCGATGTCGTTGTGCAAGTTGTTATTTTAGCAGAGGATGAAGAAATACGTGAAAAAATTGCACAACATGATATTCATGTTCAAACAATTGCTGAAGTTGCACCTATTGAAGTACAGCCTGCCAAAGTATTGAGTCATTTGTATACTTATTTAGGTATACAAAAAAAAAAAAAATTGAATTAATATGCAATATGATAATTTTATTAATAATGAAAATTTTTTATTTTAAATTCAAGGGAGAAATAAAAAATTAGGATTATCTGGAAGAAAATCGCGAGATGTTGGAATATTAAGTACTAGCAAACTTTATTCACTCAATGATAAAATATTTGCCTTCACACCTCAGGTAAATGAAAATTTATTTATTTAATTCTATCATTAATTATTTGAAGCTCAAGATATAATATTAAAATTATTATTTCATTTCAATATTTTTAAATATTAAAATATTTTATGAATATAGTAAGAACAATTTCTCTCTGTATTTTTTTTTTCTTCTTCTTCTTTTTTTCTATTTCTTTTACTGTTAATTAATCAGTTGACAGACATGACACGATTCTACATTGCATCGGACTATGAATTAATGATAGACATATTCAAAGGTGAAATAAATTTTTTGAAGTCTAGCTGGCAAAATATGTTAGGTCGACCGTTGGTTGTAATGCTACTCAAAAGCGTTCATTTAGGTAAAATAATTTGACGTAAACCATGAAAGAAAATTAAGTGTCTCGTATTCAAATTAAAATATATTAATTATTATTTTTCGTCCATAATTTTCATTTTTATATCTTCACTTAACAAATTAATTGTTAGATTAATGTGTTTATTAGTTGAATATTTGCTTATGTGTTTAGTTGTGTGCGCGTGTGTTGCATGTGTGAAAATATCCAAATGAAATATTAAAAAAAAAAAAATGGAAACACGAAACAAAAATCCAAAAAAAAAAAAAAACATAATTTAGAATTTTGACGCTGATGAATTCTATGTGACAAACGATGCGGCATTTTTGGCGAGTATTTTTATCAACAATTTGGCATTTCTTGGCAACACATGGAAACAAATGCTTGGTCGTCCTACTGTAACACTCGTTGCTACTCATAATCATTTAGGTTTGCACTCCAAAAACAAAAAAGTCTTTAAATTATCTAACATTTGATAAAAAAAAAATTTTTTTAATTAACCGATAATGAAGTAAAAAACATTTAATTTTCATAATTAATTTAACACGACTCTAAATAAATTAAATAAATTATTTTAGATCAAGATAAAATACCGCTGGCGATGATAACTACAATGAAAAAACTTAAAAGTGGATATATTAATGGAACGAGAGTTTCTTTGGGAAATTTAAATGATTTTTTGAGCACTTCATCAATTACAAATTTAAGTTTTCTCGGTAGTTCTGAAGACGGACGACCAGACAAATTAAATCCTCAGGTAAAATAATTCTCTATACTCTACAGTATTACGAGAAAAAAAATAATTTTTTCAATCATGTAATTCAATAAAAAATAAAAAATAAATTCCAGGTCGCACAATATTTAGAAGAACATTTAATGCGTTCGTTTCCAAATCGTTCTGGATTATTAAATCGACCAGCAATACGAAGTGGAAAAAATCTACGTCGTCGAATGTCTGTCAAAGGAGCAATAAAAAAAACCCGATCAATCGCAGTCGAACGTAAGAATTAATTTTAATAAATCAACTGAATAAAATTATAAATATTAAATATAAATTCTCATGATTTTTAGCTGAAATTTTGGGGATGACTGGCGATGATAGACGTTCATCGTCGGGTTTAAGTCCATTTATTGAAGTCACTGACACAAGTTCGTCATTGACTCCAAGTAATTCAGTATTAGATCGTGATAAACGTACACCATCGCCAGACACAACAAATGATGATTTAATGCCATGGAAAATGTCGACAAAACCACATCGACCACGACACACGTCTGAAGCACAATATGCTGACACAGAAGTCGAGGAATTATTAGCAATGTTACGTGAAACTGAAAGTCTTGAAGAGCAAGGCGATATATTACAATATTTGGTAATTAAAAAAAATAAATAAAAAATTCCCTGAAGATTTTTCCTAAGATTTATTGACAAATTTTCTCTTCTTTAATTTTTTTTTTTCAGGTGGATTCTCAGGGATTACTTTTTAATACAGGAATGATTGAAAATGGCCATGCAGTTTTAGTTAAAGATTTATTGAAAGGCCTTTATGAAAAAGCGTGCCAACAAAAAATGTGGGGATTAGTTCGACATACCGCAGGAATGTTGGGAAAACGCGTTGAAGATTTAGCTAAAGCCGTCACTGATTTATTGGTACGACAAAAACAAGTAACTGTTGGTATGCCACCGTCAAATGAACAAACTATAATTGCTCCTCTACCCGAAAATGAATTACGTTCATTAATTCATCTTGCATATGGCGATGATGAATCAACTGCAATGTTAACACAAGAATTACTTGTTTATCTCGCAATGTTTATTCGCACTGAGCCACAATTATTTCTTGAAATGTTACGATTACGTGTTGGTTTAATTATTCAAGTAATGGCCACAGAATTATCGCGTACATTAATATGCACTGGTGAAGAAGCATCAGAGCATTTATTAAATCTTTCGCCATTTGAAATGAAAAATTTACTTCATCATATTATGAGTGGTAAAGAATTTGCAATTAGTAGCGTTGGTCGTGGTAATTTTTCTGTTATCAGTTGTAAATCAAGTCGTGTTAGTAAAAAATCACAAATTGGTGGTTTTCTATGTGTTGATCAAACTGATGGAAATGAAATGGAGCCAGATAAACAGGGACAATGGTTGAGACGACGACGATTGGATGGAGCATTAAATCGTGTTCCACGTGATTTTTATCCGCGTGTTTGGCAAGTTTTAGAACGTTGCCAAGGATTAGTTATTGAAGGAAAATTATTGCCACAAAATTTAACCCAAGAAATGACATCAGGAGAATTAAAATTTGCACTTGCTGTTGAAACCGTTTTGAATACAATTCCACAACCGGAATATCGTCAATTAATTGTTGAGGCTTTAATGGTATTGACATTAATTACCGAGTACAATGTCGTTGCATCGTTGGGTGGATTAATTGCTGTGGAAAATTTAGCGCATAAAGCTAATGCAATTTTTCTTGAAGATCAGGTAAATTTTTTTGTATTTATTTTTTTTTTATTTGCTGTGGGAATTAATTTTTAATTATTTTATTTAATTGGCAGATGAAGAGCGATGGAGATGCAACTTTATGTTGTGCTAAACCGAAAGAACAACGTGAAACAACACCAATGGGCACTTTATTGTGCGGTGGTGCTGCATATATTTGTCAACATTTTTATGACAGCGCACCAAGTGGTAGTTTTGGTACAATGACGTATATTACACGTGCAATTGCGTGTATGTTGGATTGTTTGCCAAAAGATGGTGACCTTGAATGTAGTATTTCGTAAAAAAAAAATATGAAATTTTTATTACTTTTTTTTTTCTCATGGAAAAATTAAATTTTTCCAATTGTGTTTTTGTGCATAAACATAAATCATAATTGCAAATTGCAATCAAAAAGACAAATGCGTGTATTACATAATGTAATGATTATAAAAAAAAATATATATAGTATTAGAAACGTAATTTATGAATTTATAGAGACAAAAAAAATTATTTTTTCTTTTACTAGTTTTATTTATAAACTATTATTATTATTGTGTAAGAAAAAAATTTTTTTTTCATGGTTTTGGACTCTTGGAGAATGGATTGACACGTGATAACCACGAGGATTCATTTTCAGCTTTTAATTCAAGTTTTTCTTCATCTTTTTGTGCTTGCAGTTTTGCTATTAATTCTGCTCGATATTTTATTTTTAACGGTTCAATAACCTTTGCATTTTGACACATTTCAACGTATTTTTTCCCTGCTTCGGTCCATGACAATCCATACCATTCAATTTCTTCTCGTGTATACTTAAAAAAAAAAAAATAATTACAAATTAAATAAAAATAAATATAAAGAGAAAAAAAATTTTAATTCAATTTTATAAAAATCAACTCACTGCAGTTAAATATTCTTTATATTTTTCATAAACTTCCATGCGTTTTTCCTCATCATCAGGATACAAAGATTTATCAGCCAACGCAATCAGAATATTTTTTTTAATTTTTAATGCCAAAAGTGATCGTAAATCGCAAGCTGGTGTCTGAAAAAAAAATAAAAACATAAATTTAATCCAACATAAAAATTAATAATTCAAGTTTGAAATATTAAATTTATTTACCTTCAATAAATAATGATCAAATCCATAATTCTCATGAATTAAATCAAGTGTTCTTTGTGTAACAATTGTTCTCATATATTTATCCAACACTTCACTATAAACAACTGATTTTAAAAGTCTTGGCACCCAAAATTTTGCAACTGGTCTGCGATATTTTCCTTTTTTACGCAAACCTTGAACAACAGCTTCACCACCCCAAATTCCTTCATCAATTTCCTTTGGATATCTCAATGGCAATGGAACATTTTGTATTGGTACTCTAAATTTAAATCCAAATAAATAAATTCATTAATTAATAAAATATAATAAAATATTTATTTGATATTTATAAAAATAATTTATTTTTATTTTCTATAGTATATACTTATTTTATTTATTTTTTATTTCACTCACGGAAGACCCAAATTTTCATCAAACTTATATTTTCCCTCTTCATGCACATAATGTACTGCAGTGGGTCGTTGAATTTTCCATTCTTTCCAAAATTTTTTATACGCCTCAGGTAAACTTGCACCAATACCACTTTGCCAACGACTAGGTCGTGGCATATAATATAATTTCTAAATAAATAAAAATTATATTATTGAAAAAGGCCATTATCATTTTGTTTCCAACAAATTTAATTCATAAGGTTATGTCATTCATAAAATAAAAATTAATCTTTAGATGCAACTCAAGAAAATTGCGAAAAAAAAAAAAATATATTCTTGATCGTTTCAATATTTAAAATATTTTATTATTCATAATATTATTAAACAAAATTATTATTGTATTTTTATATATTCGAAAAAATTTATTTTGTGAGGTTATGTTTGCAGGCAAATGTAAAATCAATTGCAAAATGTAAAACAAAAAAAATCTTTATAGATTAATATTTTTGTTTAATATTATAATAATTATTTGTTATTAATTATGCACTTACATTTACATATGTCTTCGTAGCCATTATTCAAATAATCACTAATTTTCACTACTAAAAAATATCCGGCATATTTTTTTTTTTCATATACATAAGTGATGTATATAAATTGTTATTTCAGTGAAATAATCTGATGATAATGCAGATTCAAATGTGAAATTCATCATCAACCATGATACAATGGAAAAGTTTATTCAAAAAAAATTTTTTATCGACTCTCAATGGATAATTTTATCGAATTTGGTGAAACCACAGGGATTCCACTGTGAAACTACTGAGTAGTATTGAAATTCAAGTTACCGACAATAAGTGGAACCACACAGATCCCACTGTGAATCAATTAGTGGAATTATTATTATAAAAATAATTTTTTTAACATATAATTTGATAAATGCTGATATTACTCTATAAAAAATTTAAAGCTGAAATAAATAATTGACAAAAGAGAATATTTGACAATAAAAATTAAGATGAAATAAAAAAAATAATAATTTTGAATATTTTTGACTCACCGATGATGATTAGACTGGAAACGTTGAAGTTTTTCAAGTAATCCATAAGTAAAATTAGGCACAAACTCACTTCACAATTAACATTCACAAAATGACCATAATTGCACTGAATTTAATGAAATAATAATTAATTGAATCACTAATCACACTCACTGAGACAATTACATTTTTACGAAACGAAAAAAAAAAATAAATAAAATAATTATTTATTTGAAATTCTACAGGTTGCCGCGCAAATTGACCGCCATTTTGGGCACCACTTGTTCGAACCGTTTCCCGCTCGATTGGCGTCCTCCCGCCATTAGTGAAAAAAAAAAAAAAAAAAAAATTCACAGCTAAATTTCACCAAAACTTTTTACACAATTATTCCACAAACGTGACAACAGGAGATAATTCACTGCAACTCGTTGAATTTTCACATATCCAATTAATATTGAGAAATCATTTCACATATTCCAAAATTGACGCCAATATATATTCACACATCACTCACTAGACGAATATTCACCACTTTATTTAATCATTTTCACATGATTATTAGCACTAATAAATTATTTTTCATGATTATTATACTCCCATAATAGTGGATTAATAGTATATTAAATGAAAAAATTACTTTATGAATTTATTGAAGAAGAAATAAATTATTTTTCCCGACCGACATCCGCCACGAACAAATTTGAACTGTCGCACCGAACGTTATCAGCTCTCTGCTCCCTACCAGCCAATAGGAATGCGCGAAACGGCAGCGCAGTGGGGTTGGGTATGTGTGTATGTGTGTTCACATGAATGCACAAATCGCCATTTTCTCAGAATTGGACGAGGGAACAAAACTAGAAAACAAAATACGCGGAAATTAATACACAAAAAAGCAGACAATAATAAACGCTCTGTTTATAATTTTTATACTCAAAGAAATCAATAGCATTGTGTTCTTTGCCATTGAGTACGAATCAATGTATAAAATATAAAATACTTAATATATAACATAAATTTGAATGATGAATATTTTTTCCAAGCTCTGATTTTCGTTTTATTCAACAAAACATATTTAAATTAATTAATATTCACTTAAAATAGTATAGGTTAATTTATTTTTTACTATATTTTAGTTAATTGTTTTATTATATATTCATAATTTTTATATTAAATTTAAAAATATTTATAATAATTAATTTATATGTTTTTTCATAATGTAAAAATATTTAATATTATTTTCGCCAAATTAACCATATTTATTGTATTATTTTATTGGTAATTATTTAATTACCAATGTTAATTTCATTTTTGGTAATTATGTTTCGTGTCATCATTTGATAGATATATCACATGTCCTATTTTTTTTATTTTCAACAAATATTTCGATTATGTTTCAACTATATATTGTAAAATATATAATTAATTAATTATAAGTTTCTTATATTGTTGATATATTTAATGATAATTTCAACAATTATAACAAATATAGACATATTATTTAATTACATATAAACAATTATATAAATTGAAAACGCAAATTTCAAAGTTTTATTTATTATTTTTAGGATTAAAAATTATTGTTTCTATAACAAAATTCAAATCTTGATATAAATCATATATTACATGCAATGATATTGATAGATGTATTATAATTTTATATTGTTTGATAGTTTTAACAGATTTTTAAACTTAATATATCAAGTTAATATTTGAAATCTCATTCATAATTCTTCGGATTAAAAGTAATGGTTTCTACAGTAAAACCAATAGTTAGATCTCGTGTAGAGAACCCATGACTTGTGAGTGTTCCACTAATGTGAGGATTTACCATTAATTTTGTATTTTCTTTTCTAAACGCTACTCCAATCACTACATTTACATAATATGTAAGCCATTTTTCATCGGAAGAATCAACAATATTTACATTGTGTATAGGATTATTAATATCGAAAGTACTTGTTAAATAAGTTGATGCTCCAAATTTATTTCTTCCCACATCACCAAAAGTCAAATATGAATCTGCTTCACCACGTGTTATCATTGTAAAAGTAGGATATCTTTCTTTAAATTCATCAAATGAATTTGCAAATTCTTTGTAATCGAATAATAAATAATCCGTATCAAAATCATCATATTCGTCTGTGTCTGAGACACTTGCCGACAATTTTTCATAACGGTGGTAATTAAGAACACAGATAATACGTCCGTCTGCATTTTGTTCTATTTTAGAATCATTCAATGCTCTAGCAATTGTTGATGGTATAATATGAATTCCAATAATTCCAATTATTCCAATTAAAATTCGTGCCTTTTCCATAATATACTTCACTATTTTTTGTATAATAAAATAAAATTACCAATGATCTTCTTCCACGTTCCAATAGAATCAACCAATAATTCCGGCTGGATTTGATGAACCAGAAATCAGTAATTCAGCATAAATTATATCTGCAAGAAGTAAAAACATTTTTATTAACATTCAAAAATTAACAAAAAACACGATTATATATATTAATTGTACATATAATTATTCATCATACAAAATGACACCAGTAATTGTTGGATTAATGTATTGACGTTGATAATTATTGTAAAGGTCTAAATATTCGAAAGACTATGAACAAGTAACAGACTGATTGAAGTGATTATGAACAGGCCTAGCAACAGAATGATGTATGAATTTTTCTACACCAATACAAATGGATTCTTAACTAAGTGGTAATTAATTACCGTACGTACATTGAGAACACATAAATCCATTTTTGGAAATGGTATACTTGAATAAAAACATAATAATAATTTTTTTATCTTCAAGTATTGATTAAATTTTATAACACTATCAATATTTTTTGTACAGTATTTTATTTGATGATAATTTTAACATTTTTTATGTATATGAATATATTTTTTTATAATACATCAGCAATTGAATGAATCCGAAACCCAAATAACAGAATTTTATTTGCCCTTTCTAGGATTAAAAGTTATAGTTGTTATACCAAAACCAATGTCTAAATATCTTTTATAATTCCCATGACTTAGAAGTATTCCGTTAATATAAGGAACTACAAATAACTGAACATCTTCCTTTTTAAATCCTATTCCAATATTTACTCTTACATAATATGTCAAACATCTTGATGAATAAGAATTAATAATATCTACATGATATACAGGATGTTTAGCAGCAAAATTACTAGTTGGATAATTTAATTCACCAAATTTGTTTTTTCCCACATCACCAAAAGTCGATTCTGATATTGCTTCACCACTTGTACTAATTGTAACAGTAGGATATTTTTCATTAAATTCACTAAATGAATTTGCATAGTCTGTATAATTTAATAATAATTTTACAGTTGAATTATCTGTATAGTCTTCTTCGCTTCCCCAACTCCCCGATAACTGTCGAAAACTATCGTAATTAACAATACAGACGATAGGCCGAAGATTTTCATTCGATTTTGAATCATGAGATACCAAAGCCGTTACTAATACGAACATACTAGTTTCAATAATTCCAATTATTCCGATGAAAATTAGTATTTTTCTCATATGGAACATCATGTATATTTTTGTAATTAAATAAAAATATTAATTATTTACTTTCACGTGCCAATAATTGATCAATAAGCTTCGTTGATTTTCCTTGATCTGTTTGATGAATCAGAAGTTAGAATTGGAAACGTGGCAGAACAATTTCACCTGTAAAAATTATTTATAATGATTAATTTGTTCCAACTTGTTGCTACATTTGTTTAAATTAATTTAAATTATGAATATTATCATCATGCAAAATGACACCACTGATTGTTCAATTAATTTCTTAATAATCTTAAACTTGTAAAATATGTAATATTCTAGAGACTAACCTGAGGTAGCAACTGCTTCAAATGATTTGAAATGATAGCTCTCGCTGGTCCAACAGCAAACCTCATTTGGATCTTCCTATGCCATGTGATAACAAATCCTCATCAGGGATTGGTGAATTCAAATGGATATATCAGTGGGAAATAATTCCGTGAAAATCTGAAGGTCAATTCTTGTTTCATTGCTTCTGAAGTAGAGCGTTCGTCGAACATGGTGGTTATCAAGAGATAAGCCATAAATGGGCAATTCATATCACCAAAATAACAATTAAAGCTAAAATTATCTAATTATCGATATGACTCAAGGACATAACCATCGTAATTATTAATTGATATTTTCTTTTGCTCAAGAAGATATGAAAAGAATAAAAGAAAGTGGGTTTGGTAACACAAAATGGCGGAGTTTGAACTGCCATCTATGTGCACAACTTGAACTAACAAGTCAAATGATTTACCCACCGAGTTACCGACCTTTGTGGGTAAGAAAGATTTCATTAAAAAAAATTTATCAACAATTAATTCATCAAAATTCCTTTCGTGCATGTGTATATATTTGCAGATTCATATACATATATACATATGTTGATGATGGGTTTAATGAAAAAGGGAAAACAAGATAGATAATAAATTTATAGGTGGGGAAAAATTGATGAAGTGGGGGAATTTCGTGGGAACGTGGAAGGTAAAACATGGCAACCTTCTGATGACGTTTTCGTATATGTAATATACATATATGTATATATGCATATCTCTTTTATCTCTCTGTGCCAATGGGTGTATAGTTTAGTGTCTCCGTTGGATTTGTAAGAATTAAAAAAAAAAAGTAACTAAATAAGTATTATTAATTTATAATATTAATTAAATGTATTTTGGAATAGGTGCCAACTGATAATGCAACCAATTGAATGGAATATCGTGATATATTTGTATATTTAATTAACGGATAGGCGAAAATAAACAACAATATTGTGTAGTTAATTATCATTTTTGGCACATTGTAAACCAACACCCAAAAAATCATCATGAACATGTGGAAAGTGCGGGAATTGATGGACAAGGCGTGAGTTTAATTTTATCTCTTATTGATTTAATTTATTTTTAAACCTTGAAGTTCTCAATTTATATATATATTTATTATTCGTAATTATTTATTTATTCATTGGTGATATTTTAGGACAAATGTTGTTATGAATTACACGGATACAGAGGCAAAAGTTAGAGAAGCAACCAATGATGATGCTTGGGGTCCTACAGGTGATTAATTATATCAACAAAATCATTTAATATTTTTACAACAATCATATACTAATATCAAAACTTATTTATTTAGATAAGAAATAAACGATAATTAATATCCATTAACAAATAATTTATCATTTTAAATCCCTGGATGATATTTTTTTATCATTAGACAAAAATAAATTTTCCACTGATATTTTGAAAAGTATATAGTAAATGCGGAAATAAATTATAAAAAGATTATCTAATAATGAAACTAATGATTAGAAAAAAAAATCCTGAATCGGTCTTAAACGTTTGAAATGAATAAATAAATTTTATTTTATTAATTGAATTTACAAATTGAAATTTGCTTCAACATTATGTGTATGAAATTTATTTGGTTGAATAACAAATATAAAAATGAAACAAACAGCAAACGTAACATGTTACAAATACGTATGTAAACTGATATATATGTATAAAAATATATACGATTGTGTGTATCATTTACAGGTGCTATGATGCAAGAACTTGCCCAAGCAACATTTACGTACGAGTTATTTCCCGAAGTGATGTCCATGTTATGGAAACGAATGTTGCAAGAGAATAAACGTAATTGGCGACGTACATACAAGGTTATAAATCCATTTCATTTATGATAATTAATAATTAAATAATATCAATTCAATTCTTCATTTAATTATTATTTATGTAATTTTTCAGAGCTTATTACTGTTAAATTATTTAGTAAGAAATGGTTCTGAACGTGTTGTAACAAGTTCACGTGAGCATATTTATGATTTACGTTCACTTGAAAATTATACGTACATCGATGAGATTGGTAAAGATCAAGGAATAAATGTACGACATAAAGTTCGTGAATTAATTGATTTTATTCAGGATGATGATAAATTACGTGATGAACGAAAGAAAGCTAAGAAAAATAAGGATAAATATGTTGGTATGTCAAGTGGTGCAATGGGAATGAATTTTGGTAATGGAAACAGTGGTGATCGTTGGTCTGATAATCCTAAATGGCAAAAAAATAAATCATCCGATAATTACAATGATTGGGAGCGCAATACACATGGAAGTAGCGGTGGATTTAATGATGGTAATAATAGTGACGATGGCGAACGTGAAGATTCAGACAATGATAATAATCATTACCAATCGTGTCAGCAACAATCAAAAAAAGTTATTGATAAAGATATTCGTGAATCAATGGATACATTGGATAAAATAAGAAAATTCACTGTTGCCGCAGCATCATCGGGAAATAATTCACCCACACACGCTAAAGTTATTAAAAAAGTTGATCTTGGTGCTGCAGCTAATTATGGAAAAGATTTAAATACCACAGGAAAATCATCTAATGATTTAATTCATGATAATTTGATGAAATCACCAATTAAACAGCAAACAATTGTTAAAAGTAAAAATGATATATTAAATGATTTATTTGAGAGTCAATATGATAATGATAAGCATTTAAATATTGATAATGATGATGATTTTAATCCACGCAGTGATAATGATAATATTAAACAACAATCGGATAATATTAATGTTAATTTTGGTGATTTTAATAATGCATTTGGTGATAATAAGATTAAAGTTGATAATAATGATGAATTTGCTGATTTCACATCAGCGTTTAATACTGCAGTTACAATTAATAATGATAATAATTGGCCAGTTACGTCACAGTCAACGAATTTTATGGATTATCAATTGGGAAGTAATAAAATTGGCGATGCTGGAAATAATACAGATTTATTTATGACAAATTCACCAATTGCTATTACGAATTTGATTAATGATTCGGGAATGAGATTGAACAATCAAACAACAATGGCAATTAAAAACACCAATAACAATTCAGGCAAGCTATAATTTAATTCTTTTATTAGACTTTTTTTTGGTTGTTTATTTTTATTTTTTTTTCTTTTTTTTTTTGGCTTTTTTTTTTTAGGCATGAGCACGGATTTATTGACGGATATTGATGCTTTTGGAGCTAGTAGTGTTAATTTTTTTAGTAGTAGTAGTGGAAAACCTGAATCAGGTGCTATTTTGATGTCAGGTATTGAAAAAAAAATTTTTTTTTTGCCTTTTGTTTGCCAAAAATGTGTGAAAATATTTTTTATTTTTAGTTTAATTTTATGTTTATTGAAAATAACTATGGAAAACAATTTTTTCCCGATGAATATTTTTAGATACAGGATTTTTATCACCAACACCAATTAACCAACGGACATCTGAAGCTACGAGTGAAACTACGCCCATACAAGTTGGTTCAACTTGGGCTGAAGCAGGATTAAAAATTGATTTGGACAATTTGCTTGGTAATAAATCGAAACAAACTGGTCCAGCGCCTTCAATGAATCAATTGGCAACTACGAGTCCACAACATCAACGATCTATTGGTAAATTGAAAGAGATATTAATTTTTTACATTGTCCTTTTTTATATTTATTTATTGATTTTATATTTAAGCTCCAACAATGAGAATTCAACAACCAATGATGCAACAGCAGCCATCGAGTCCGACATTTTTCCCGAATTTTCCATGAAGATGAGAAGCAGAATAAAAAAATTATGACTCATTGCAATCAGTAACTTCCGCGCAGCTAATTTTTTATTTTAATTCAAATAGCAATTAAGAATTCAGTGGATATTCAAAGCAATAGTCAACAGAAAAATTCCTCAACTTGATAAAAAATTAATTGTTATATATTGTAAAATGGTTGATTTTATTTGTATTTTAATGAGGAGATAATCACGACAATACGTGCTTCCCCGTCACGAATTTAAAAAAGAAAAGAAAATTTTTCCACTGATTTTATGATAAAAAAAAAGTATACATATATAAAAATGAGAATGGAAAATAAGAAAAATTAGTCTGTTGTGGCACAAAGAATAATGCGCAATAATAATGTATGAATGTGTGTATGAGTTAACAATAAGTAATATAGTAAAAAAAAACAAAAAATTAAATCATTCCAAATAAAAAAAAACGGGACAAAAAAAGAATTAATAATAACATCACTTAACTTTAATGTAATATATTGTAAAAAAAAAATACGAAATGGAGTAAACATATCCATAGCATTTCAGACAAAAAAAAAGAAACAATTTTTAAACCATCGTGATAATTATTAAAAATTTATTTCGATATTGTTCATCACTCATTCAGAGACTGATAAAAGAAAACAAATAATTCGATAAAACAAAAATGCTCTCACTAATTTTTCATCAACTTAATTATTAGTTAATTAACATAAATATTGTTATCCTCAAACAGAAATTGTTGATAAATACATATACGATATTTATGTGTTTAAATAACTGTAATAAAAATGAAATTAAGCAGCAAGTACACAAAATTCCCACCATTCATTTAGAAAAAAAAAAATAAAATAAATTAATTGTCTGTACAAAAAAATTAAAGTAAGGCAAGAAAATCATTAACAACAATGTCTACATTAATCTTATAATCGCAATCAATCATTAAAGGACCTTTATATATCACATATATAAAGGCCTATAAAATTTCTTTCATAGTGTGTAAGGGAGAGCAAAATCGCCAGTGTCGCCACCAATTCACAATTAGATGAAGAGTTGGAATTGTGTTGGAGCATAATAATAAAAGTATTTGGTATATAAAAAATCCAATTGTTATTTTCATTACTCGCAAACATTATTAAACAACAATAATTTTCTCTCATTCTAACCTTAAAAACTTCATAACTACCATAACCTACATTTCATTCGCAATTAAATAAAATGTATGTCACAAATAAATATATTTCATAACATTGTGCGACATATTATAGGTTAATGTCATTAAATTTCGCATTGGCACATCAATTTTATTACATAATTCAAATAAATACTGATGAAAAAAAAATAACAGTGAAAATTACAAGATATTAATTATCAATTTCAGATGATGCTGCGAAGATTACCATTGTTAAAGTCCACAACGAGTCTGTCTAATGGCAGACTTAGTGCAGCATGTTTCCAAACATCAGCCAATAAATCTCAAGCAAATCAGGAACTAATTGAATTATTTATCGATGATAAACCTGTGCAAGTACCACCTGGCACAACTGTACTACAAGCAGCAGCAAAAATTGGCATTGAAATACCACGATTTTGCTATCATGAACGATTAGCAGTAGCAGGCAATTGTCGTATGTGTTTGGTTGAAATTGAAAAACAAATAAAACCTGTAGCAGCTTGTGCAATGCCAGTAATGAAAGGCTGGCGAGTTAAGACAAATTCAGATCTCACAAAAAAAGCACGAGAAGGAGTTATGGAATTTTTATTGGTAAATCATCCATTGGATTGTCCAATTTGCGATCAGGGTGGTGAATGTGATTTACAGGATCAAAGTATGGCATTTGGCAGTGATCGTAGTCGTTTTACTGATATAGAATTCACTGGTAAACGTGCAGTGGAGGACAAAGATATCGGTCCATTAGTAAAAACAACAATGACACGTTGTATTCATTGTACAAGATGCATCAGATTTGCATCTGAAGTAGCAGGAATTGATGATTTAGGAACAACTGGTCGTGGAAATGATATGCAAGTTGGTACATATGTTGAAAAAATGTTTTTATCAGAATTATCTGGTAATATTATTGATTTATGTCCAGTTGGGGCATTGACAAGTAAACCATACGCATTTGTTGCACGACCGTGGGAGACACGACGCACTGATAGCATTGATATCACTGATGCAGTTGGTAGCAATATCGTGGTATCATCACGAACTGGTGAAGTATTGAGAATTTTACCTCGTGTCAATGAAGAAGTTAATGAAGAATGGATCTCAGATAAAGCTCGTTTTTCATGCGATGGTTTAAAGCGCCAGCGTTTAATTACGCCGATGCTTAAAATAAATGGGAAATTGGAGAATGTTGAATGGGAGGATGCATTGTTGACTGCTGCACGTGGATTGCAGAATTTACCATTGAATAAAAGTGCTGTTATTGTTGGAAAATTGTCAGACGCTGAAACACTTGTTGTGATGAAAGATTTTATTAATAAATTGGGCGGTGAATTATTGGCAACTGAACAATCATTTCCAATGAATGGATCTGGAATTGATTTGAGAAGTAATTATTTATTGAATAATAAAATACAAAATGTCGAGGAGGCAGATTGTGTATTGTTAATTGGAACAAATCCTCGCTATGAAGCACCTTTGATTAATACACGATTGAGAAAGGGTTATCTTCATGGTGAACAAAATATCGGCGTGATTGGACCTAAAGTTGATTTAACATATAATTATGAACATGTTGGCGATTCGGCTGACACAATTAATCAATTGATTAATGGTAAACATAAATTTAGTGCGCAATTAAAGAGCGCTAAGAAGCCAATGATTATTTTGGGCGCTGAACAATTGTCACAGCGTCAAGATGGTGGACGAATTCTTGCTGCTACTCAACAACTGGCAAAGATTATTGGAGATACAACGAAGGTAATCATAATTGCAGTAGAATTAATAATACTTAACGATAATATTTAGAGTCAATTAATCGGATTATACAACCTGAATTTTATTTTAGACTCCGGTGGATTGGAAAGTTTTGAATATATTACAAACAAATGCGTCTCAAGTAGCAGCACTTGATTTAGGCTATGGTTTGTCATCGGTGGAGGATGTAAAAAAATCACAACCAAAAGTTTTATTCCTACTTGGAGCTGATGATTCAAATATAACACGCGAAGATTTCCCAAATACATTTATCATTTATATCGGCAGTCATGGAGATCGCGGAGCAATAATTGCTGATGTTGTTTTGGCTGGTGCAGCATATACGGAAAAAACTGGTAGCTATGCAAACACTGAGGGTAGAGCACAACAAACTGGTGCAGCAATAACACCACCAGGTTTAGCGCGACCAGATTGGAAAATTATTCGTGCTTTGGCTGAATTTTGTGGGGTTGATTTACCCTATGAAAATATCGCTCAAGTTCGCGATAGATTGGTAGAAATAGCGCCTCATTTAGTACGTTATGGTAAAGTTGAACCGGCAAATTACTTTGCCCAAGCGCTAGAATTATCTCAGGTAAATTATAAATAAAAGAATAGTATAAAATAGTTCAAGGTGAAAAATTGAATTGAATTTTCTATTTTTTTTTCGCAGAAATCTGGTGCTGATGGTTCATTTTTGCAAGATCCAGTTGATGTTAAGCAAAAAACATTAGATCAATTTTTCATGACTGATGTTGTGTCACGCGCGTCACCGACAATGGCAAAATGCGTTCAAGCTGTATTGAAACAGCATCAGCAACAGCCATCAGCATAAAAATATTTATTTTCTCATTATGTAAATAGATTCAAGTAAATACAATAATTAATAATTCATATATATATATATATTTATCGTAATTGAAACTAGAATATATTATGCTATTCTTAATTCAATTACTCGATTCTGGTTGATCATCAGTGTCAATTTCCCCTGAGCTCTCGTCAGTATCGACCTGAATTTAAATATAAAAAAGAAATTAGAAAAAAAAAATAATAAAACAAAACGCATTTAAATATTTGGAGGAAAAGAAAAACATTAAATATTAATTTATAATAACCTTTTCACCCAACGCTGTTAATTTTGCTTTGTATGCATTCAATTTCGTGTCTTCGTACGTTAATAATTCCAACAAATCATCTTGATCTTTTCTTAATTTATCCAATTCAATTGATTTTTCTTCATACAATTTTTTATAATGCGATTCGCTATTTTCTTCAATGGACTTATTCTCCAATTCGTTTATTCTCAAGTGACAATTTTTCAATTGCATTTCTAATTCATTAATCATACTCTCATATCTCTCTTTGTTATTATCATCACTATTTGACGTTACATTATTGTGATTGATTTGTGCAGCGCGTAAAACAATATTTTGATCTTTTAAATTATTTATTTCGACATTTAATTCTTCAACATGATTTTTTAATTGAGAAATTTCCTGCATAAAATTTTCATTTAATCTATTTAATTTTTGTATTTGTCCATCCTGTTCTCTAATTAATTCCTTATACTGTGATATCATCAATGACGAAGACGAATCACCATTCGTTTCTATTGTCATATTATTACTATCATTAACGCCAGAATGTGGTTGTGAATTATTTATTTTTAATACTGACTCCAATATCGTGCCCTCAAGTGCTTTTAATAAACGACAAAATTCATGGTCCAATAATAAATCAATTGGCGTTTTAGCAGCTGGTTGAGGATGTTTAAGTGTACGTGAATATATTTCATTTCGTGTTATTCCACCTAGGGCATTTTGAAAGCGCTCAAAACCAATTCGTTTTTCAATTAAATTACACAATTGTTCTTTTGTATATTTAACATCATCATCATTATCACGTGTGTCATTAAAATGCACACACATTCCCAATAACATTGCGCACATACTTTGAATAAGTGTCTCACAAAGATCATCATTATTTTCATGAGCTGACAATGATGCAGTCAAAGACGTCACTGACGAATCAATATTTAAAAATGCTTTAACAGCAACTGGACAATATGCTGTCCATCTACACAACAGCATTAATAATCCCAATTTACATTGCGGTTTATTATTATTATTCTGCTGTTGTTGAAGTAACATAACACATTGTTGCATTAATGTTACTGGCGATTTACCAATATTAGTTGCCAATAATACACGCAATAATTGTTCACGTTGCTGTTGAGAATTATCAATTAATGAATGAGATAATGCAACAGCAGAAAACCAATTTGATAATGGATCAGTGGAGAATAAACCACCACACAATAATTGTCCAGTTGTCAATGATTGTGTTTCATTACTTTGCGGCAATAATGTTTGTATTAATTGCATTTGGCCAGTTTCATTTTTATATAAATAACATTGAAAACAATATAAAACAGCGCAACGCAATTCAAATGGTTGTTTTTCATTCACCATTGACATTAATAATACAACAATTGCCGGACGTGGTGGACTACTTGGTGCCATAACACTTGATAAAAATTCTTGATTAATAGCATTGCCACGTATTACTTCAGCAACAGCATTAATTGTTTCAGTTAATACATCAGCAGGTACACCACTGACCATTAAAATATCGCATAGAGATTGAAGTAATCCGCATTTGTGCATTGTCGATTGGCACGCTGATATCATTTGCGCTGGACAACTTGGGGCAACAATAGCACGAATTACCAGCACCATACAATGAACATTCGATACTTTTTGTGGACTCCAAGTTGCCATTGGAGTTTCATCATCTTCATCATGGTCAGGTGGCAATTGATTGAATAATGGCGTTAAACGTTGGATATAACTGCCTTCTTTGAAGAATACTTGATTGCTAAAATTGCCTTTTAATAAATTTAACATTAATAATAGACAATCTTCAACGATAATTCCACCTTGAGCACCACCCTCTTGCTTTATAACATCAAATAAACGATCAAATGCATTCTCAAACGCAACTATTTTCTGTATATTTGCATTGCCACGAGTCAATTGAATTAATAATAATAACGCATCGTTTCTTATAACTTCACGACTGTCACTCAATAAATCCATTAATCTTGACACGCCCATTGGCATTATTAATATTATTTCTTGCATATCTTTCAATCTATTTGCAACTAAATTTGTTAGTAATTTAAGCGCTGGCCATCTAATACGAAAATCAAAATCTTCAAGTGATGATAATATCAATCCAACTGTGTCTTGTTGTTTGATAAATATTTCGGTAAATTGCTCGCCAATTTTATTGTTAATTCCTTTATTATGTGAATCATCAATTTCATTATCAAATATTTCTGGACTTGTGATAATAAATAATGTATCTAATGCAAGGCCAATTATTTCGCCATCAGTACGATCCATTTCTAATACTTGTCTCAATGAATCCATTCCCTGTGCTCCAACCTCAACTCGATATGTACGTGAAAGTGCTTTTAATGCACGACATGCATCTCGTCTGTCATCTAATAAACTTGAAGATTGCAGTCTATCAACCAATCTTTCAACCTAAAATATAATACATTAAAATATTTCAAATATTATTTCTAATGAAATATTGAATGAATTATAGGTTATATTTTCATGTGGAATATATTTATTGTTATTAAATAAATTATTATTACAGTATCGGCACCAGTTGGTAGTTCATTTGCAGCATCAGGAGTACCCAGTACTGATTTTAGACCCTTCGTTAAATATTCCATTGTATTTTTTATTTAAAAAAAAATTTTTTTCCCTTAGTTACGTGGTTATATTTTATATTATTAATATTGATAAATATCCACGAAGTACGTTTTCATATGGAACTCATATTGAAAGCAAAGATACGTATGCACAACCACCGAGAATCGACAATATTGTGAGGGAAAATTTTTTTTAAATAAACGCAGCGCCATCTTGAACATTTTTATTGAGGTAAAAAATTTTTTATTTTCATTAACAGCTGTAGAATTGATTGACGTAGCATTATAATGGCGGGCAGGGTAAAAAAACGCGTCTGTCTGTCTGATTCATTCATCATTATTACAAAAGACATAACCTCTCAATAATTTTTTTATTGTGAAATTCATTTGAGAATATAGATAAGTTACTCAATGATTGAACGCACATCTCGAATTATTTTTGATAAAACAAGATATATCCTCCATAGTAATAGTGATCACATATGGTATATTATATTTTTTTAAATAATATACAAAAATATTTTTTCATGCGGCATTTTTATTAATTTATTAAATATTTAGTTAATTAAATGTCTGAATGATCAATATAATACAATGCAAAAATAATGTGTACATTTCAAATATTTGTTGTGAAGTATAATAATTATTTTGGCACATTCATTGTCACGATAAATAATTAAATTAATATTGAATAATTAATGATGGAGTCAAACGATCAAAATATAGAAATTGGTAATGATAAAACGACTACTGTACCAAATGTTGATTGGAGTAAATATGGTTTAGTAGGAAATCGTGACAATCCAAGAAATTCACAACGTGATCATGTCAATGATCATAGCTTTGGATCAGACATTTATCCATCAGGAGCCAATGAATTATATGCCCAAGAATACGTAAATAAATATAAAATATTATTAAACCTTAAAATAAATTTTATAAAACAAAAATGAATATTAATTTTTTATTTTAGAATGCAGATCCCTGGTGGAAATCAAATTTTTTCATATCACAACCCGTACTATTTGGCACTTGGGATGGAGTTTTTACCTCCTGTCTCATAAATATTTTTGGAGTTATTGTATTTTTACGATCTGGATGGATTGTAGGACAAGCTGGAGCATTAAATGCTGTATTAATAATTTTATCTACTGGTAAATTATCAAAAAACCAATTTTAAAATCTCAACATAATTTTATACAATTGTCTAAATGATTAAAATTTATTTATTTATTTTTTAGTGTGTGTGGCTTTAGTTACTGTTCTCTCAGCAGTTGGAATATGCGAGAGATGTCGAGTAGAAAGTGGTGGTGTTTATTTTTTATTATCTCACGTACTTGGATCAAGATTTGGTGGATCAATTGGTTTACTTTATTGCTTCGGTCAAGCAAGTATAAAAATATTAATATAAAAATAAATAGAATAAATCAAACAAACACAATTAAAATAATTATTTATGATAAATAGGCAGTTGGATGTGCATTAAATGTATTGGGATTCGGTGAATCAATGGCTGGATTATTTGGTTTTGAGACTGCTGGTGCACAAAGAGGTTTTGCATGTGCAGCAGTAATTTTATTGTCAATTATAAATGTCGCTGGCGTTAAATGGGTGATTAAATTACAATTTTTACTGTTACTTATTCTATTACTCGCTGCAGCTGATTTTGGTATTGGAAGTTTTACCCACATTGAAATAGGTAATAATAATAAAATTCAATAATGAAACTTTACTCATCAAATAAGGAAAAAAGTGAATATAAATGATATTTATTTTTTGATTAATAGATGCAGGATTTGACGGTTGGTTATCTGGTAATTTAAAAAATAATACATATCCTGATTATGAACTGGGACATGGTGTCGGTTGGTTCACTGTTTTTGGAGTTTTTTTCCCAACAGTAACCGGAGTATTAGCCGGAATAAATATGAGCGGTGATTTGCGACATCCATCGACTGATATTCCCAATGGAACTTTGGCAGCTTTAGGAACAGGGTAAAAAATAAATTGATCGAAAAAACCAGCCACATATTTTATATTTATAAAATTAATATATATATTTAATGTTTGATTTGTTTCCAGGACCATTTTTTACTTGGGATTTTCGCTTACTCTTGCGGCAACTTGTACACGCACAGCATTAAAAAATAACTTTATGATTGCATCAAGAGTATCACATTTTTCTGTATTATTACTCGCTGGACTTTATGTCTCATCATTTAGTAGCTGTTTAGGCGCAATGTACGGGACACCACGTGTACTACAATCAATTGCTGGACAAAATGTTATTCCAGGATTAAATTGTTTACAGCGCGGTCGTGGACCCAATAAAGTGCCAGTTTATGCAATGATTGTCGTGGCAATTGTCACATTAACATTTATTATTATTGGAAAAATTAATACTCTCGCACCAATTGTTACAATGCCATTTTTATTAACATACGCGTGTATGGATTATGCTTATTTTGCATTGGCACAAACGTTTGATCTTCAGCACACAAGAGAACAAAGATTTAGTACACAAACTCCGACATTTGAACGTAATTTCGGATCCTCTGAACAATATAATAATATTTGCCATAATACAGACAATGATTTGGACACATTGTTTCCTGAAGAACGTACTCGACATAAAAATTTAATGGTAATTTAGATTAATTCATTGGATTAATTATTGTATATTTAAGAAGTTATTTTTACAAATAATTCAAATTTTTCTTTAATTATTTAGAGACATTCGAGTTTATCTGACAGTACTGGACATGTTGACTCTGAATCACCAAGTGTGGAGGAAAATTCTAGTGTTGCAGATGGTAATCCAACGAGAAAGCCACATATTCATAATAAATTGGGCAATTGGTACAGTCCATTGTGCAACAGATGGTTTTCCTTACTTGGTGTAAGTTTAAATATTCATTTTCATATTTAAAAAAATTTCCAAGAGCTTCTGAGGTTAGAGTTCATCTACTAAATTAAATGAATTAAAAAAAAATTAATTATTCTCTCATTTCAGGCACTCGTAAAATTATTAATTATGTTCCTTGTTCATTGGGGTTATGCAATTGCTAATATTGTCGTTGTATTTCTCGTATGGAGCTATGTGGGACACGCGAATCCAGCTGTAAAACCTGGTGTTTCAGCTGAATTTAAATTGCATGAATGGCTGAGAAATTTAATTTTACGATTAATGGGACGAAAAATTTATGATTATGAACAAATCGTTGTCACACCAGTTCATCCAGGTGTTGAAACATCGTCAGCGCAATTGAATGAAGAGAATGAAGATTTCGCTGGACGTAGGAGATATCATCAGACTGCTACAGTTACTGGACAATATGTTAATCATGATATTGATTGAGATTAATATTTATAATGAAAAATAATTAAATAATTTAATACGTAAAACGTAATAATACAAATTAAAAAATGAACTCAATATTAATATTAATATTTATACATTCGTATAATTTATAAATTATAAAAAATGTGTGCAAAATTTTTTTATCAAATAAAATACGCACGGATTGATATATAAATTTATATAAATCTACACAAATAAATTATCAATTTGTAAATAAATAATATATTTTTAATTTACTAATATTATTATGAATAATAATTTATATAATAAAAATAAATTTATTTAATATTTATTTATTATATCTGTCATCGTTATTCAAGTAAAAATTTCATTTGTTTATTAAAAAAATTCTATTGGGATTATTAATAAAAATATTAATCAATAGGAAATCCCAAGTTTACCAACATAAGGTTAGTAAATAATTTTTCAAATCTATTCAAACATTAATAAACCTGACAACAATTTAATTTAAAAAATAAAATTATCAACAATAAATTGAAAAAAAAAAAAAATTATTCTATTATAAACCCCTTTGTATTTTTTGTTTTTTAAATAATACAAACGATTGAGTGAAGAGGGTTATCAATAAACTCTCAATATATCTGTATATATATTATTTATTATTAATGGGAATGGAGGTTTGATGCAGGGTGAGTGACATTTTCAAGAGTAGGTATACATGTCGGATGATATGCATGGGAAAGTAAAAGCTCGCTTGCAGAAACAGGAGAATTGATGCTGTGGATCATGCCAGGTTGATTTTGTAAATATATATATATGTGTGTATGTGTGTGAACGTAAATGTGTTGGAGTTAGGGGTTGGTGGATGGATCCAGTGTGAGACTCAAAGTCGTGAGAGGGTTTCAGTTCGCGCCCAGCAATCGACGTGAGTTCACGGCTGGTGCTTCATCAGTGGAAGCTGCGCTTACTTCGAGGACGTTTTTGGTGAGTAATAAAAATTCATTTTCCATTCATTAATTTATAATTCATAATATAAATTCAAATTAATTTTTTTTCCATATCTCATACACTTTATGAGAATTATTCCCTTACAAAAAAAAATTATATCGCGTTATTTTTCAAATTTAATTAATTTTTTATGCGAAATTTAATTCCTCAATTATACAAAAATTTTATTGGATATATTTAATTTATATCAGAGCAGTATTTTGGAATTACTTTCGAAACTTTTAAAACTTTTTTCAGTCACTTAAAAAATGTGCGGGATTTTATGTATATATATTGATGAATTAATTAATAATAATACAAAGTGATAAATATTTTTTTTGGCATGATGAAAGTGAATGTGAATAGAAAAAAATTAAATTAAAAATATTTTTTAAATGATAATTCAGGAAAAAAAATAGCGTATAAAAGATAAGAGAATCTTGATGATATTTATGAAAAATTGTGTGGGGTATATTATATATTAAGAATGACGGTGAGAATAGAGTAAGGGTGAAAAGGGGGTTTAGTGTGGTATAGTAACAGCCACAGCGTGTCTGGCAAGTTCATGAATGAACGGGCACTTTACACTCTCTCGTACCGCGCCAACGGCCGCTAATGAGCATCCTCCTTTCTCATTGCACCTACATTCATACACACATATATATATCTATACTTATGCATACATATAAAATTACTGTATAGAAACGTTTATTTAAAACAATTATTTGTCTGAAAATGGCAAGTGATCTTTGTGTAATTTTTCTTTTTTTTCTTTCTTTCAATAATTAAATAGCAAGAAAAATTTATACAATTTTATATTGTGATTTATTCATTTTTGTTTTGTCAATTGTTTATGAAAATATTGTTAGTATAATAATTACGGATTAATTAATTATTATAAAAGCAGATATTTAATTAATGGAAAATTTGTATGAAAATATTTTTAGTTAAAGATTTTAATTAAATTATTTTTGTATTGTTTATTGAAGTGGATGTGCTTTACTTTTATCTAACAATATATTGATCTTGAATAAATTGGTGCCGCGTATCGGTATGATTGTTATCGTTTGACATTCTCAAGATTGACAAAAAAAAAAGCCAATTAAAAATAATATTACATTCATGACAGTATGAAATGTTTTTTTTTTTTTGAAATAAATTAAATGATATTTCTAGACATCAAATAATTTGATAATTCAATTTTTTCTATGAATGAAAAAATTAGTTGAGTAAACAAAATAGATGGAAAATATTCGTGTATATGTGTAGCACATAGACACAACTGTTATTCGGCTTGTAACCCACCCATTGTAAAATGATACAAAGCAGAGAGCAAACATAAGTGTCGCGTGTCTGTTCAAACACACTTGTTTCCCCTTTTTCAACCTCTCTTTCTTCGACTTCTTTCACTTTTCTCTCTATCTATGTATACATATACGTATACTATATGTACTGGTACTTGCAATTCTCCTCTTCAATGTTGGTCGTCGCGTGGGACACAGGAAGTCAAGAGAGAAAAAGAGAGAAGTACTTCACTTTGTTGATGCATAATACATGGATAACACTGACATGAGCTGTCACTGTCGTTGCAAAATCTACCTACCCTCTCTCTACCTTACAATTCCACCCTTATAAATATATAATACATCCTTGAATGTATTATTTATTTTAATTATTATTTTTATCTGGTGAATACAGATTTAAGAAAATTATTAATTAAACAATGAAGATTTTTTTTTTTTTGAAGTGAATTTTAAATTTATGTGAAAGAGATATTTTTTTTTATTATTTAAACTATTTGTTGGAAGGGAGGTATATGTATAATAAATTTCGATTTGTTAATATTCATGAAATAATTATTTTAATTTTTTATTTCTCTTTATTTATGAATTTTTGTTAATTATATTTTAGAAGAACTCATGGGAAATTATGAAATAATTTATAAATTAATTTTTTAACAAATTTTCATTTATATTTTATGTTTCTGTTGGTGAAATTTTTATTCTCGTTGACAAAGAGTGTATGCTAAATTTATAAAATGAAAATAAAAATGAAATAGCAGGATAAAAAGATAAATAAATAAAGAGGAAAATTATTTATTATTTGTGTTGATGGTTTTTGCTGTGCAATGGCGATATCGCGCTTCGACCAGTTCGTCCCAACCGCAAACTCGATTTTCCACGAATGCCATTCGAGTTGACGGTAATCCCATTATATACTCCTCTGATGCCCACCCACCCACCTACTCCCATAGCCGTTCAATGTCCCTTGAATTTCTTCCTCCATTTTACCCTATCGTAGGTAAATTTTTTTATTATTTACAATTTTTATTTTATTCTACTTTTCATCGACTCATTCTGCAACGTTCTATTGCCAGAAAATAATTTACGAGCAATGCCAATATGTAGAAATTTATTTTTTCAAGTGTGAAAAAATTATAATTGAAAATCATTCTTCAGTTTAAAGAATTTTTTTTTTTTAATTCATATATTCATGACATAAAGCACACAGACATTAATAAAATAATTCATCAAAAAAAATCCCTTTAGAAGAATTAAAAAATTAATTTTGATAAAAAAAAAAATAGATTTAAAATAAATAAAATAATTTATTTTATACTTTAAAAATTTTTTTCATAACTTTTAAAAACTCCATCGTATTTATTATAAAATAATAACGTTCATCCTATAAAGATTATTTATTTATTTTTTACGTCTGAATAAAAAAATTATAACTAAGAATTTTTTTGTTCTCTATCAAATTTATTTTTTACATCATAAATGGCCAAGGGATTTTTTTTTTTTTTCGTTCATTCTGTCAACTTGTTAACGGTTTTTAATTCAAAATAATGAAAAGGAACTGGAATAGAGGGAGAGTAAGAAGACCCTGAGGCTGCGAGAAAGAGTTGTTATACGTCACTATATAATAATAAAGAATTATTTTCTTGAGTAGAGAAAAAAATACACTTGTACATCCCTTTCATATATCATACCACTCATCACCGCAATTCCCTCATACTCACTATACCTCCTAATAAATTTCATATACCATTCCCTCACCATATTCTCTCCTAATTTATTTAAAATGAATCCCACATAAACATTCATTTAAATACAAACACAAAAAGCAAAAAAATAATTCACTGCCTCATTACTATTATCATCATCATCATAATGAAATTAATATTTTATAACTATTGTAATATTTATAACAATACAACAATATTATTTACTGTTGAATAATTAAATAATGAATTTTTGAATATCATAAATAAATTTAATAATATTAAAATTAGTTTATCATTTTCAAATTTATTTCATAAATTAATTAAACACCATTAGTTTATGATTTATAAATAAATAATAATATTTATCACTGATGTAATAATATATTATTATTATTTATTAATATACATAGAATACTAAAATATTTTTTATTTTTCATTTCAATGTTTTACTATTTCATTTTTTTCGTAAAACAAATAAAAAAAAAATATTACTGACGGGAAATTTTTTCATTAATAGTTATATGGGTATTGTAACCCATAAAAACGAAAAACCGTGCGCAATTTAACGGTGTAAAAGTGTCGATGGGTGATAAGCCGAGATGGAAAATTGTAACGACACTTTGTGGTTTTAAGAACGTTGAAAATAAATCGATATTGTGTACATGTATATTTATATGTATATATATCCATCAGATTAATCGAATTTTATTGCAAATGGCCACAGTCGCACACATCACAAATAAATATAAGGGTGGGAAAAAAAAAAAATATCGGTGATTGCAAATAGAGTTATTTTTTTTTTCAACCATTTAACATCGATTGCTAATTCGTGAAAATTCAGTTATCTCAATATATATGTACGCAATTATATTTATTATGATATAATACACTGGGAGGAATTTAATAAAAAAATTACCGTTACTTTTTCAGTGATAAAAAAATAAATATAAATAATTTAAGAAAAAAATTATTTGATTATTCTTTTATTCTCTTTGAATAAACTGATGAAATAATTTAATTAAAATAATTAATTAATTAAATTATTTACTGCAATTTCTTCATGAGACATTGAATATTATGTTGCATATTATTGATAAGCATTATCAACTCTGTTATATATATTCTTAGTCTTCATCGTTCAACTCATATACTCCCTCATTTTCATTATCGTGTTTGCAAACTTTCAACTTGATGTTTACCACAAAACTATTTTGCAATTTAATGCCTCTCATCGTCTCGAGATTATTGCAATGACATTCGCGATGGAGAATTAAATAAAGAATAAGAAACTGAAATCACATTTTACAATTGCTGGTAAAAACGTGTTGTTTTCTGTTTAAAAACATTTATAAGAAAACTCTTGACATTTAATTACAAATGTGTAATCACATTTATATTTTATTTTCATTTGTAAATTATTTTTACATTCTATAATTATTTTTAATGTGTATATATTCATCCCTTTTACCATTGTGGAAATTAATTGTTTTTTTTTTTTTTGATAATTGTTTGAAATAAAATAAGTAAAGTTAGGTGAAGAAAAATTCGTAAAGATTTGTTTCTCACATTTTCTTTTCTATATATTTTTATTATATACATGTATACTTTGGCATCTTCATGTATTTTATTTTATCCTTTTTTTTCGTTCATTCTATTTCTCTTTCCGGTCTTGAGTACACTCGTCGCTCTTCGCCAAGCCCGGGTAAAAGTATATTGGATTTTGTCAGTGACGTCGCCATCACGTTTTCTATTTTTTTATTTTATTTTATTTTTTTATTCTAGAAGCAAGATAAAGACAGAATGTAAGAAAACCGATTCGATTTTCCAGGACTGACGTGAGCTTTTCAACTTGATACATATATATATACCAATCAAAATAATGTATTTTATCATCTGAATTGAAAAAAAGAAAGGAAAAAAAAAAAAAATTCTACATCATCAAATATGAACGAAAGAATTTGATCTATAAAAAATAATTTGTTTCAGAATTTTTGTCCTCTTATTTTTCTCTCATTCACTTCACTCTCATCTTAACATTTTCTAAACGTGGAAAATTAACAGTAGATTAGTCGTTCATCAAGCAGATGGAAGGGAAAACGAGAGAATAGAAAGAAAATTAAATTGCCAATGGACTTTCAACGTTAAATTGGTAGAGGAATATAACAGAAGAAGAGAGTATAAGAGGAACGAATGAAAATGGGAGTGTAGAATTTCCATCGGGGTCTAGTTAAGTCTTTAAGCGGCTTACGATTTCACATCCTCCTGTGATTCCCTTTCCCACACACATACATACATATCTATACAATTTTATATATATAAATATATATGTAGTTTACCTATTAACTAAAAACTCATATACCCATTTACCAAGTGCACAATTTCGCGTTAATAAAAATATAAAAATAAATTAATTCTCTATATAGAAAAGATTACAATGAAAAATACTTTATTTCAAAATTTATTTTTATCATTAGACCATTTTGATATTCAAGTCATTAAACAATCATGTATATATAAAATAATGACAACGAGCGTTGTGCCACTGCCTTCATGCTTGACCTAGCGTATATTTTGGCCATTGGCCCATCCATACTCCCCCTCGTCATTCGAATATTCCTCCCTCCTCCCTCACCCATATACACATGAAAAGAATTCAAATATAGGAAGGATATACATTGCATATATACACATATAAATCCGTCATTAATAAATATATCACTGTTATATTTGAAAGATAAAATAAATCCAAGTTGAAATAAAAATTGTGAACCATAAATATTTTATTTTTTTATATATAAAAACAAATAAATATCCTGAACTATTACATTGTTTCAAAATATATTAATATAATATAATATAATATAATATTATAAATATTATTAACGTCGCTCTCTCTACATCAACAATTTTCTCCACTCATCAATAATTATCCCTAAATAATCTCTCAAAAAATAAAATAATAAATTGCAAATAAATATAATCTAAAACAATGAGAATTTCCTCAAAACAACTTCTCATCACATCTCAATTATAATCTCACTCATAAATATATTTTCCCACATGTCCAATCTTGCCCAAGCGAATCATCAACCATCAGAGCAAGTTCATACCTGGACATATATTATATCTATACACACACGTACACAAACTCTCTACACAAATGATTGGTATGGTAGATGAGTGCGTCCCGGACATGGCTGCTGCTGGCCTGTACTCTATATACAATATACATATATAAATGTTATATATGATACAATGTAGGTATATATATACACGTACATATATATATGGACCACTGTCATTGATGCAGCTTTGCCAAGGGAGATGGCCGAGGTTTGAGGATATAATACACGCACAGAGAGTTGCACATAAGTTGGGAGTGAAACGACCGACTATCCGTTACTACATATACATATATGTATATCCATATATGTATGTATATAATGTTACGTTATATGTATGTGTATAGATATAGTATATCTATTCAAATGCACGAATACTAGGAGTGCAGTAAATACACTGCGCAGGCACATGGGTTTGCGTATTTGTGGCGTAACGCCCCTATACACACCGATGTATGTCGCTACGTAATGAATAGGACATAAATCTCTGGAGCCTCTGCAACGAACAAACCAACAGGATCCAGTGGCACTCAATCGCATGCTTTTGTTGTTGCTTATTAGTAATTAATATTTGAATTTATATTTTGATGAATAAATATTAATATAAATGGGGGATTATTTGAGATGATTTATATTTTTTATTTTATTTTTTGTTTTATTTATTTTAATTGAGAATTGAGTGACGATTAATGTTGCAGGGTTGGATATAAATGTGAATCATTGAATGCTATGTGGTGTTGAGTTGATTTATTTGTTTGTTTCATTTTCTGTGTATTTTTTTCTGGTGATTGTTTATTTTTTTTTTTTTTTTTTTGGGAGAATGAAGTATTGGAGGGATGTGTTTGTGAGATTGTTTTATTTGGTACTGATGAGGTACTTTTTAGATTAAAAGACGAGTGATTAAAAAAGAGAGGAAGATAAAAAAAAAATAGAGGAAAAGTATTGAAAGGAAATGGAAAAATCTTTAAATGGAAATATTGAGGTAATTTATTTTTTTTTTTATTTACTTTGAGACGTTTCTTCGGAAATTATTGTCAGACGTCTTCATATAACTTGAGTCCATTGGAAAATATTATAATTAAAATAAAATATAATGAAAAATATTAAATAAATTTCAAATAAATAATTGTATATTATTATTTTTTATTGTATTTTATTTTTAGAGTTTTCTGGGTGAATTATAATTATTTAAAAATTTTAAATTTATCTGTTTGTTAGAACTAAAATGCCCATCAACTGTCTCACTAATATGCGAGACTCATGTCTGACATAAAACGTCGTGACTACTGCCGGGGCTAGCTGAAATTATTCGCTCTCAACTCTGTATCTACTTTATAGCAGTAGAGTATATGGATGTACCTATGTATACATATTTGAGTGAATATCTCTTCCTCTGTGACTGCTAATCTCATTTACTCTTTCAATCTCCTTTCGTCTTTCAAGTCAGTCGATTTATTTCCGAAATAATTTCGCGTCGTTTCGCATCCTCTTCAAGCATTCTATTCGAGATGGAATGTAACGAATGAAAATACCGGCAGGAAAATCTGAGCTATAAAATCTAAACTTGGATAGTGATCGAGTCGGATCGGCATAAAATTCAATGACCATCGAGGGATTTTGTTACATATAGACAAAAGTAGAGTGAGGTAAAATAGCAACAACATGTAGGTCAAAATGGCCGAGTATCAAACAAATTTTTTGTTATTTTAAAAGTTAAATATTATTATTAAATATCAAGTGGAATTTTTTTAATTGAAATAATTGATTGCATTATTTTGATAGTAAAAAGGAGGATTTATAAAATTATTTAATATTCTTGAGGTACAATATTATTATTCTTAATTTGTACAATATATAATTTTTTATTTTATTCCATATTTTTCCTCTTTAATTTTTTTCCTCTCATTTTTTTTTTTCATTTTGAATATCAGCGATTAATTCGCTTCGATGTGCGGGTCACCGACTTTTGTCCAGTGCACTGGCACTGGCAGCCCGACGAACGTTATCAGAGTGAGAGTAAACACATGAGAGAACGAGAGACAGACAGAGTAATCGATTCCAAGTCTCGCGTGTCAATGTATGGCACATCGTTGGATGCAGTTTAATTTTGGACGAATAATCTATATTTAATATATACATACACATTTATTCATCCATCCGCACACTCTCCATCTCCATCATTCTAATATATAACACAAAATTACCTACGTCATCATCATGCAATAAACGCTGGAATAAATCTAAAAATATGCAAAGTGCTAGAAACCCATTTTCACCCCATAATCTCTAAATAATAACTGCCCTTATCTAATTTTTCATTGCTACATCAGGTGTACTAAAAAATAATACATAAAAAAAAATTCATACATTATTTACATCTTTACATACTCGTAAATACAATTTTTTTTTCGCCTTACTTTTCATCATTTTCGAGAGTAGAAAAGAAAAAATATTATATTACTCCAAAAGTGAGCTTTCACAAATTTATTTAAATTAATTATTTAATCACAATCTATAGAAAAATATCCTGGATCATTTTCTCACTATTTTTTTATCCACAAAGTGCGATTATATATTTAAAAACGAGGGTCAAAAAAAAAAAAAAAAAGAAAAAAATAGATTCTAAAGGTAAAAGAAAAGCATGAATGACATTAACCTACAGAGTCATAAGGTAACTCTACCCTTGATAGTCTTCTCACCCAATATATAAATATATACATATATAAAAGTATTATCAACATAAAAAAATATATACACATAGAGCACTTTCTATCCGCCTTTTTTTCTTGCCTCTTTGATAGCCATGCATACTTTACATTTGTATTCATGAATACGATATTATATCGTCTCCCACGTCGTTGTCGACGAGTTACATCCACCTTCAACCCTTTAACTTGAGATTATACATACATATATATATATACATATAATAAATATATAGATGTGTATTGTAGGCACGTGCGCGCGTCAGTTTAACGTAAGAGCACGCGATGTTGGAGTGTGGATATATACAGAGAAAATGAATGAGTGAGAGAGAGTAAAGGCCAATAGTTTTCCAACGTTGAATGTCGAGAGCAACAAGTGATGCTATTAGATGGGCGGGCGAATAGCGAATCATAATGCATAACTCTTAGTCCTCGTTTCTTATTGTCTAAAAAGCGAAAAAAAAAAGCAGTAAAGTTATGGATGTAGCCAAAGTTTATTTTTATTTTCATATATACGCCAAAGAAAATAAAATAAAAAAAAGTATCCACGCGAGGAGATACAACTTAACATTAAATTCACATTTATTTTATTCACACTTTTTCTTCCTCATTTTACTATTTTATTAAAATTATTTATGTGTATGTGATGAGGGGCGAGGTATAGAAAAAAAAAAATATATATGGAAGAAAATTTATTCATATATACATAGTAATGGACGCGCCCAACTGAGAGGGGGCTTGGGGAACCACTTTTAACGAGATTCTCCATTTCCTTCACTCTTTATCGACTCTATCTCCATAATTCTCACAGAATTGTGTATATATATGTATATATACTCTTTCTTCTCTTCCACAAACCTATCCGCTCTCAATTTTCTCCCTTTTTCCACAAACCTTGCACAGATATAGCTAAAATAGGATGAAGTGAACTCGTTTTTCTTTTTCTTTTTATTTTATTTATTTTTTTTTTCTCTTTCTCTTCTCTTTTTTTCTCATTTTCTATTTTCCCCTTCTGCATTGCACTCGACTTAAGCTGATCACACCTCCACGAGAATGTTTTTAGATATTTTTTTTATCCTCATTTTATACTCGTCATGTTTTTTATTTATTTATTTTTTTTTAAATGAATTTATAGATCTTTGTGGCGTTTCTTTATTTGTTTTATATATCTGGGTGAAACTTGTGTGTTTATATTTTCGTTGGAGTTCGTATGAATTTTGTTTTGTGTTTTGTGGTGATTCTGTAACCGGAAACGGATGTCCGTAGCTATGAAAAATGGCCGCTGTGTCGGTTCCGGAGGCTGTCCTCTGTTATATATTATATATACATTTTTGTTTTTATCTCCTGGTTATTTTTGTGCACCACCCACAACTCCCATTTGCAGTGTGGTATCGTCAAATTATCGAGAGTGTAATATTGTATATGGATAATATAAATTAACCGCTGTTTGTGCAAGGAGTTAAATTTTTTAATGAATATTCATCTGTTAATTTTGTACGTATAAAATTTTAAACAAAAATTTTTAATAAACTTCAAACATTAATACAGATTTTTAAATAATTGCAATATTTTACATGATAAAAATAATTGATATTGATTCGAATTATAAATTAATTAATAAAAAAAATTAAATTTTTATTATTTATATTTCAGTGGAGTATCAAAATTTATTTTTAATTAAAATCTTTTGATTTTTATTTTTTCTATAAATTATAATTTATATTTTATGTATACAAGGCACATTCTCTTTCACAAAACAAATCTTTGATAAACTACAACCATGTAAATATGAATAATGAGTAGTATTTCACTCTAGTAGAGTCATTACCCAAGAACAATACCAATATAAAATGCAACGGTAATGAGACTCATTCATATAAGTTTCAAATCTCTGTATTTTTACTTTGATTCCTTTCACCTACACATTATAATCTCTTACACTCATTTCCTATTCACTCAACTCTTCCTATCCAATGATAAATACTCTACATATCAAATTCATTCTCAAAAGCTTCATCTTCTTTGATATAAAAATTTTTTCCTCATTTTCCTCTTATCATTTGCCAACATAATAGAGAATATAAGCTCCCTCTCAAATAATAAACACACACACACACACACACACACAATATTATCGTGTGCTTCGATCAGTTTCATTGAATATCCCTGTCTGACCATAGCACGAATTCAATCACTTACTTTATACGTCTGTGCATGTTTCAATGTTCCAGAAAAGTTTTTCGACGATGAATTGAATAACAAAAAGTTGAAGAACGAGCTCGTGGACTCTTGATGCAAATGGATCCAACATCACTACTGCTCATACTAACCGGTATGTAATTATTTATTTATACTTATTTAAATAATAACACTGATAAAAAAATAAAAAATATAAATTATCCACAGTTTATTGATTGAAAAAAAATTTCTTGATGAAATAAATCAAATAAAAGTGTACGAAAATTGTGTGTACATGAATTCCATCTTCTTCAACTAAATAACAAAATGGAATTTTGCCAATGACAATAGAGAATTGGCAGCAATTTTTATAGAACTATATACAGTGTCTCAAGGAATATAAGAAAAAAAAAATATTTATATATCTTCAAATCTTTGAAAATAATAATAATAAATGAATGAAAGTATAAATATAAAATAAATACATTTTAGTACGGATAAAAAAAAAAATTCCCTGGACACTGTCGAGTTCAGGAATGACGAGTAATCGATCACTAGCTCGTGACAAAGAGCTTCCAGTGGTTCTTCAAAATTACCAATATAAATTTTCACTATCCACCCCCGGCTTACATTGATCCCAAGTATCAGGATGAAAAATAAAATCAAATAAATAAATATCAATCGACAAAAACAAAATAATAAATATCTATCAAAGATAATTTTTCCCAATTCCATTCTAATTATATATATTTTTTTATTTATTTTTCATCTTTCATGAAACTTTTTTCATTCTCCTTTGCTTTATTATTTTTTCTCGCCGTTTTTTCCAAACTAGTGTGACAAAAATTGAGGATCCCTGAGCTACAGAAGATACGCGGGGGCGTTGGTAATGCTTTCGTGAAAAATACAGAGAATGAAAAAGAGAAAGGGAGAAAAAGATGGAAAGAGAGTGGAACGTCCTGCGCTCCCGTTCCTGTATCGATTTCTGTCCGATGGAGTATCGTATACTCTCCACTGAAAATATATATATTTCATTCCATTCCATCCAGTGATGCATCCTCCATCCGTCTAACTCTTCTTATACACATACCATCTCTCTTATACGACATTTTTACACCATACAAGTATAATATACCGATGTCCTGCTATCTTTTTCCCGATCGTTCATTTTTATATATTTTTTTTTACTCTCTTCTCTTTACATCCTTTCCCTTACGTGCACTTTATGTTATATATTGAGGGTACATACGTATATGTATATGTTTGTAGCTTATGATAAATGTTTATGTACATAGAAAAAAAAATTTTTTTTTTATTTATCTTTTTAACGAAATATATTTCAAAATATGTAAGCTATTTGAGGGAAAGAACACTTTAGACAGTTAATAATTTTAATGCACTATTCCAATACATTAAAAGCAAAGTTTATTATCATCATCACTAATTTTATAAAATTTTTTTTTCCAACCCCAATAGTTTTTTTTATTAATTAGCAAATTGATTGAGGAAAAATAAAATATATAAATAAACTAAATCACGCAAGCACAGTGCTTCTCAATTATTTATTCACTTTTTTTTATTTTTTTATATATATTCATCACAGTTTCATTTGAATTCAGTTCTGTTCATATATATAAATTCACGTATATGAATACAAATATATATACACACACGTGGTTTTTTTTTTTTTTTTTCATTCCCAAGGGTAATTCACGGAACGTCTCGACCATGCAGCGAATCCATCATGCGTCGGCAGCGCGACTAATCCATCATGTAGCCACACACACAAGGAGGCAGTAGAAAAGTCTTTTTTATTTTATATTTCAACATTATTATTTTTTTTTTTTTTTTTACTCTTGTCTATTGTCAACTTTAAAATTAATTTTTTTCCTCCACCTTCAATCCTCCTCTCTCTATATAAATTCACGACACGAGCATTAAAAATATCTGGTAAATTATTTTAAATATATATCAACGTTTAAATTCAAAACTATTTGCATATGTACACACATATACAAGAAGGAGGTTTCGTACATTGGCACGAATGGAATGCCGATTTCATGATAGGAGAGAGAACATTCACGAGTTGGAAACGAGTTCCAGGAATGGTGGGAAAGTGTGAGAATGGATGGAATTTAGTATAGACAAGAGAGAGAATATGTATATGTATATAAAATAGAATTTGTGTGAAAAGTAACGCGAGCCACAAAAGCTTTACTTTTCCCTCTTTCTCTCTGTGCTTTATATTTTTTTTTATCACCTATTTTTATACATATGAAACTCATGAATTGACACCTTGGACACACACGTTCGTGGCTGTATATATTTACACTTCTTGGTGTACGATAATGCAATAACATTCGATTATTGATAGTCACGAGCGCTTACTCTTACTCGTATATCAAAGCTCAACACATGTGTGTGTGTGTGTTCACATGAAGAGTATGAGGGAGATATACAACATTCTTTTATCACAATAACGTGTTTCAACATGGTGATACACAAAATCGTTTCCATTCGTGTGAATTTTGTGGGTGTTGAGGAAAATAATGCCAGTGAATAGATAAGTTTGAAAAAAAAAAAAGGCATATAACGATGAAGATATGATGTAAGAATGAAAAACTAACATGGGGAGGAAATTAAATATTTTATAGATTTTTAGCATAGTCGATTATTTTTTTTTTTTTAAATATTTTTCTGATAATATTTTCTTTTTATTTCATCTGTTTGTTCGAATATTTTTTTTTTTCTTTTTATCATTCTCGTTTTTATTCAAGTTTTCTTTTTTTCTTTACATATCTCGTTATTTTCTCTAGAAACTCACTGATTATTCCCCCTCTTGATCTTTTTCCTACTTATTTTTACCCGACGTTTAGTCGATTTTATTTATTTTATTTGTTTTTTATCCTTTCTTCTTTTTTTTTTTTTTCTGTAGTTTTCTTTATTTATATAAACGTGACTGCACGTTCCATGGTCAGGCTTTTGTGCATGTGAATATACATATATGTACGTGTGTATAAGTATTTGTTTTTTTTTTTCCGAGTCCCCGATTACTTTTGACCACCCTTTTTCCTCGTGCACGTTTCTCACTGCGATCTCTCCAACATATGCTCTCGTTTTTCCCATTGAAAATTGTCGATATTTTATTTTTTTAACGATTTTTCTTTTCCCCTATTTGCTATTCACTCTCTCGCTCATTTCCGCCATTTTCCCATGTTCGATCCGTGAAAAAACAAAGCGAAAAACCATCACAAAAATATGTCATTTGTTTATCATCAACTGTATCATCATTAATTCAACTTCAACAAAATAAATCCAATTCCAAAATATTTTCCTCAACAAATTAACCATCTCAACTACAAAAAAAAAAATTGCAACACTAAATAAATACACTATATCAAACCCTCCATTAATTAATTACATCATTGAAATTCCTCAAATAATTTTAATAACCAATAATACATCATTTATTCAATTATTTATACACTTACTCATCCATTCATTCATTCATTTACTAAATAATAAAATTAATTAATAAGAGAACGAAAAAAAAAAAAAATTTTTTCTAGTTAATATTATGAACACACGAGTATTGGGGAGGCAACACACCAACAGGCACTGCCCGTTTACTCCATATACGCCAAAGCGTGGATAGTATGGTTGAGGGAGGAGGCCCGACGAATGGCGTGCCGATATAATCGGCTTATATACGACGAGAGTCGCGTCGACCCTCTATATACGCGCGCATCGACGCGACGTGATCGTGAAATCCCTCTTGATATCCGGGCGCGGAAGGGAAATAGACCGTGCAATCGTATACTCGATGCACATCAGCTTAAACTTCCCAATGATCGACCTACCAAAAACATCTTGTTACATTTATATACATAGATACATTACAAATATGTATATAAATGTACATAAATAAATATCACTGAGAAATAGAGATAAAATCACAGAATATTCATTCATATTTGATATTAATTAACCAACTTAATTTATTATGTACAGTCTACTGCTCTTTTATGCAATAACCTCTATGTGCTATTTAAATAAATGCATATATGCGCGATGTATGTCGTGTTTTATGTAGGTATAAGTAGTTTATATACATCAGAATCGCCAGAAAAATTTGTTCATTGAATTTAAAATGTTTGAAAGATTAAAAATATTACAGAGATTTTTTGTATTGTATTTATAATTTTCGCGTGTTGTTATTTAAGTGGTGTATGTATTTTTTTTTTTTTTGATTGATTAATTATATATATAGAGTAATAAGTTTGGTGAAAACAAATAGAATAGAAGAGTCAAATAAAAAACTTATTAAAGGTCTCGACAGAGAAACGAACTCTGTCGCAAATATTTGACCGGTCTTTAGACTCGCGGAACGTTATGAGCTTTCTTTCGTTTCTTTTCTATTTTCTTTCTTTCCATTTATTTTTCTTCACTTTTTTTATTCGCTATATAGTTACTGACTTCTTCATCCTTTTTCTCTTTCACTCTCCCTTCCACCAATCTTTTTCCATTCGTTTCTTTACGACTTTATGCCACTCGAGTTTCGCTCTCATCCACCCCCCTTTCTCTTTCATTTCAACTCTTATACTTCACACAGAGAAACGCTTTTGCACTTCTGCCATATATATTTTCTTACAGACGACACACATTGTCTATTCTATACGTTTTATATTTTCCCCATTTTTTTTTTTTCGACGTTTGTTATGTTTTAGTAGGATAAAAATTCACAGCACAGTAAAAATTGATGTGTTGCACAATTCTCAGCTGTATCGTTGAATTATTAACACACTGAGAGTTCTTTGATGAATATTGACCGGAGAATCTCTACAAAATTTTCAAAAGACCAACCATTGGTCATATAATTTTTATTACCAAAAAAGTTTTGTAAAATTCTGATTTATTTAATTTTTTTCCTGATAATTCGTTAAATAAATTTAGATTGTAAAAATATGTCATAACATTCCATAATAATCCTAATTTATACAATAAAATTCCCTGGATAATTCTCCCTATTCGCTTTTGTATTAAAACTCACAGAGAGATCAACGAAATGTTAATCAAATAAAAAAAAAAAAAATACATTCACTCACTAGATAGATACGAGCATGAAATACGAGCTTACACGTTGGAGTCGATAGAATAAAGAATGAGATACAGGGAGAGGATAGAGGAAGCCATCATAGGAGGAATAAGAGTAGTATATACATTATAGAGAGCGAATAGGTAGTGAGAAACGGAAAAGGGTGAATTTTGAGGATGGGTTGGAGTGTTCACCTCTATATACAACTCGGCTGGCGTACTCTCGAGTGTCTTGTCAATATGTATATAGTGTCATCGATGTTTCTCAAGTGGTCGCTCACATCCAACGCCCACATTTTTAAAACCCAACATCATCTACTTTTTTCTATCCATCCACCATAAAAATCTATAAAATATTTTCCTCATATAATTACACACTCTCGCCAATGTTTTAATATTAAACCGAACAATTTATGAGACTCCAAAGAGTTCAAATATAATATTCAAGTATTTTTTTTTATGGAAAAAAAAATTTTTTTCCCTTGAAATTTCAAACGAGAAAATCTTCAATCCATTTTTAAATTCTTGACATAAATAAATCCTCATTTGTTATCTTTGCATTATAAAAATATAATTGTCAGGAAAATAAAACAAATGCAGTCTGTATTTGTCTTTGCCTCATTTTTTCCATCTTGCTGGAGTATGAAAAAAAAAAATTTTTTTTTTTTCTCTCTATTTCTCTGTTGTCTTCCTCCTCATTTTTATATTTCAGTACTCTCAGTATATACACATCTACTTTCTATTTATTCACATTTTCTTTTTTTTTGTCACTGGCAGTGTACAGTCTTCTAAGCTCATTCAACATTTAAAGCTCATAAATTAATTCACAATTTTATATTTATATATGATCTTGTATAAACCATTTTTATTTCAATATAAAATGCTTTAATTTATATAAAAATGTCATAGTGCAATATAATTAATTTAATTTTATAAAAATATTTTACTTGTTAGTGTGCACATGTAACTCAAGGCGCAGAGCAGTATTATCTACAAAAGATGACGACAAAAGTGTATATGTGTATTGAAAAAGAGAACAAAAAAATTAAAAGGGAGAAAAAGAGCTTATATATATTATAACGTTGACAAAGCGTTCGACGAGAGCATAGAAGGCATTGTTTTTGCGATGGCATTGTACTGCCTGCAGATATATATATTGTCATGGATTGTCAAAGACTCCCGACTCACTCTCTGGAGCAAAACATAAATGTACAAAATATCGGATAGCGAATATAAATACCAATCGTTCAGGAGTTTATATATTTTTTTATTTTATTTTCGCTATTCAATCGGTAAATTTTCAATTGTTGCAAAATTGTAAAGTGGAATTAATTTTGCTGTTGAGTGCAGGAAAATCGATATACAAAAAATATTTTTTTCTTTATTATTTAACAGAGACAAAAGACAACGATTGATTTAGAAAATTCGACAAAATTTTTTTTCGTATTATTTTTAATATTTATTTATTTATAAAGATGTGTATCGCTGGATTTTTGACAACTCCATTAAAATTATTCTTCACACTTTGCATTTATTAAAAATTAATTAAAAAACATTTTTGATTCACTCAATCCACCCCCAATATTTATTTATAAAATAATCTATTTAATTCAAATCTCAATTTCTCTTTGCATAGCTATTAAAAGCTGATCAAAATTCCGAGTAAATTAAAATGACTAATGAAGTGACTGATGCGATGATAATAACCAACGATACTACAACTCTGCTCCATGCGAATGTAAAATCATTTCAAATTTATACCTCGTGAAAATTAAGGAAGAAAAAAAAGAAATAAAAAAAAAAAATAAAGAAAACCAGCAGACTTGGCTCATTCACCATCGTTTCTCGCGATGCAGATATACATTCCATATACCGGGTGAATAATTTTTATATAGTATAATTAATTTCAAATTTAATTTAGTGATGAAGAACAAAAAAAATCGAAATCATTAATTATTCCTATATATTATTCACGATTTATGGAATAATATTTATTTATTTTTCTATTTAAATATTTCATCTCAAAGGTTTACTCTCTTAAAAAAAATTATTTGCAGTTCTGAATTTAAATGTCTCACCCGGTATATTTATACATATACACTGAACCACGTTTGCCCCTTTACCATCTTCTTGTATACTTTCTCCACTGCCTCCATCCATTTCTTATTTCTTCATTTTATTCGTATATACATCAGTCGAGGTCTCCAATGCACGTGCTCAGCCCGGAAAAATTAAGCTCTATTCAGTATTACATATACGTATAATAAGGCACAGTGAAGCGCTGGAGTAAGGTGAAGAATAAGAAGGAAGAAAAGAGGAAGACGAGGATGAAGAAATTAAATTGACAAAATAAAAGTGGGTCTTGGTGGATAAAGCAAAATAAAAGACTTTCATATCAAGTGTCTCTTCCTCATTTTTTTTTTTTTTTCTTTCAACCTTTTCTCATCTTGGGGGATGTCAAAAAAAAAATATCCAAACGTCTTCGTTGATATTTTTCTCACGAATAAATTATATGAAAGCCAACTAAATATTGAATTGAAATACAGATTAAATAGAAATTTTATTATCAATTGAAAATGCATGAATGATTAATGAATTAATTTCAGTATTTAGGAAGGTAATCGAGCTGTTTAATTTATTTTTCTTTCATTATTAGAGATAAATCTAGCAATAAATAATTTATTAATTAAAAAACTGGTGGAAATTGTGATATTAAATGGACGTACTCATGTTAAAGATAAAGATTACAGTCTGTACATAGATCAGAAAAGTTTTTATACACTCTCAACTCTATATATTTTTAGTTGGAAAACTGAGCGAGACTTTTTGAAATCGCTCTTCAACCGCAAAAGCTCTTTTAAAAAAAAAATAATAATAAAAAAGAGAAACAAAACTAGAAGTCTTTGAAAAAAATTCTGTATTCTGTAAATAACAAATATAATAATTAATTTTCTCGATGAAAAAAAAATTATTTTCAATTGTTAAATTAATAATATTTATTGAGGACTAAATCCCAGTAATTAAACAAACTTTATGCAGTATATTTAGTATATGTACATACACAATTGGATTATTAAATAATTCATTAGATGAATTATTACCATGAATCTTCTCTTCACCACATATTGATCGTGTCTTGAGTAGACTCACATCACTAATTAATACAGATATTTTCGTTTCTCGGGTCAACTATCACAGATTTCCATCCTCTCAACATAATAACATACCAAAAAAACCATTGAAAAAAATCTAAAAACATCACTGAAATAAATAAAAAAATAAATTGTGTCAAAAATCCAACGAGAAAAAAAATCACACCACACGAAAAAATATTTAAATCAATATTAATTTTATCTAAAGAGCCTATAAAAAAATTTATTTGACTATATAAAGTATTAATATAACTTGACCTAGAGTTAACATTTCGAATTATTGATATAATATTTAATTACTCTCACATAGCAAAATTTCCATGATTCTCAAATCACCAATTATTCATTGACCCATTCGTGTGTTCCACATCACGAATCCATTTGCACTCACACTCAACTCATCGTTTTAATATTATTAGCATTACCAAACATGAACACATTGCTAATATCTCTTCATCAAAATAATCATACATTTATATAATAAATAAATAAATTATATAATCCATTGTAATATAAATATGAATATTAATTTTCATCATACGAAGATAATTTAGTGCTTGATATTATTTAATATTTATTCTTATTATAGCTTGCAGCTGTGTTGCAGTGCTTGCACAACAGGGTCCAGTATTTGTGCTTGAGCCACCAAGCACACTGGTATTTTCTAATACAACAGGCTCACAATTGAGCTGTTCAGCTCATGGTAGTCCAACACCTCACGTCACTTGGATTACAAGTCCTGATCAACGAAGTGTTACTGCTGTTCCAGGTCTCAGGTAAGCACACACAGATACACAAGTAAGATAGATATACTATATTTTATAAATTAAAAAGCAATCATCCCCTTTTATTCTATGAAATAATTGCGATTTCATGTCGGAGATTTATGTAAGATATAGACGACCATTTTCCATTTCCGCACGTTAATTGAAACGTTTCAGCAATATATATTGGCTGTATATAATCGTGTATATATGTATAAAGTCTTCTATATGTATATAAATTAATGAAGTAGTGTCTATTATTTATTTCTTGATCGGTGAGAAATTAAAAATAAAAAACTATTCGTAATTATATTTTTTGTTTTAAAATTTTCTGAGAATATTAATGATAAATTTTGTTCTACTTTAAATAATTTTATTTATCTGCCAACCTCTTTGTCAATAATATATTGTCGATTAAATAATAATATAATAAATAATACGTTATTATATATAAATATCGCAGAATCATCAGTGAAAATATTTTTTGTCTTCGGTACCTTGGAGAAATCGTACAAATCCAGCTTTGGTATTTTATTTTTCTCTTTTCCCACATTTTTTCTTTTTCTTTTCTATTTATTTTATCCAACCCCAGACCTCAATATTCGCTAGAGCTGCTCAGTAAAACTCAGTCAGGAAGCAGTGGTGCTCACTGATCGTGGTAAAATATTTCGAAGTGAAAAATAAAATCGTAAGAGTGAAAAGAAAATAATTTTGTAAATTTATTTTTTGTTTCAGACAATTATTGGGTAATGGAACTCTTTATTTTCCACCGTTTCTCGCACAGGACTTTCGGGCTGAAGTGCATAATGCTCGATACAGGTGTCGTGCTACTAGTTCTGTTGGCACAGTTTTATCCAGAGAAGTTACATTACGTGCTGGTAAATATTTAATAAAATATTATTACACACTTTCATAATATCACAGTAATAAATTATTAATAATTATTAATTCATTAACATCATCATGAATATAATTGATTGATTCATAAAATTATCTGCCATGAATTTTTAATATTAAAAAATTTAATGTGATGTGTTTATATAAATATCAAGTCATTACATTGACTTTCAACCTCTTCAAAGACACTCGCGATCCAATTATATGTCCTTCGTGGCAATTGAATTTAAATGACGACGACGCGAACGAGGATGTGCCCCCTCATTTTCCTAAGCTCTGTAAAGTCGTTTGGAATTGAATTTTATCCAGCAGAAAAAAAGAAATAAATGTAAAGCAAAATATAAAAAAAAAAAAATTATTCGAGTTCAAATGATAAAAAGGAAAAATAAAATAGTGTATCAATTTAAAAATTTACACGATTCGAAAGCCACGTGATAAGCACAAAGAAATGTCTTTGTCTAGTTGAATTAAAAAATAAAATGAATTTAATAAACATTAGAGATAATTAATAAAATATTTACGAACAAATTGTCGTAGGAAAAATTATATTTTATCATCTCAACAATTTTAAATCTCCCACGTGATAAATATACATTAATTAAAATATATACTTGTACATATACATGTTTCGTTCGATGTACAACGTCAGCTCAAAAGAGCATAATTAATTAAATTTAAAAGGAAGCTGCAAGTTTAAGACTCAAATTATATAAAATTTTTTTCTTTTCCTATCTATTCGTAATTCAATTTGTATCCTCAGGCAAAAGATACCTGCATGCATATAAAGCTTTATACAAAACCACATTGGAATATCATCATGTTTTAGCGTATTTGCGCAAACATCACATATTAATTTAAAAAAAAAAAAAAACAAAATGTACATACAAGCAAACGTTTGCAACATTATAAATATCATAAATTCAAACTTGAATTTTATTCTCTTTCACCTCTTTCAATTCCTTGTCGTTTATACGTCGTCGGGAATTTTTATCTTAAACTTGCGATCTATAACGATTCAAGTGTGCTCAAGAATAGAAGAGAAGGGTCAAACGCGACACAAATGGGGTTGAAAAGGGATTCGAACTTATCTTTAATGACATCGTGAAACTGGACAACAGCTTTGACGGTCCATAGAACTAATATAAAAAAATATACACTCTATACTTTTTTTTTTATTATTATTTTTGAAAGACTATGCGTAGTCATTGTCAAACTTTTTACAGTGCTTTTTGTGATAACAGTCTATGCATTATCTTCTCTTATACACTCACGCGTTGACCCGTCTCTTACAATTTTTTATTTATCATCCATCAATTTTTATTACTCGGAGAAAAAAAAAAATTATTACAAAGCAAATAATATTATTTTATTAAAATAAATATTAATTTCAAACAATTAATATTATTCATTAAATGCTTGCAATGTGGTAGATTTTTTTTCCTCAGTATTTTTATTTTTATTTATTCATCAAATGATTTTTTTTTTTCGCGAAAAAAAAAATATATAATGAATTTTTTTTTCTGCTTTTAAAGGCTCGAATAATTTCTCGTAATTCTGTGTTCCTTTATATGTTTGAAGATACTTATATATATTATCGTGTGCAAAAATCTCGGCCAAGTGTGTATAGAAAGAAAAAAAAAATAACTAGGTCATCGTCTACTTGCCAAAAAATGGAATATTTCTCACTGCACATTCAGTTGTACCAGCAAAAATACTGAGACGTGTACAATACATAATACAATGCATTAAAATCATGACAACTTTATTTTATTTATTTTTTTTTTAATTCTTTAAATATATTTGTATGATTATAAAACAATAAAATTAATCGACAACACATTATAAAAATGTGTATCAATGTGAATGGATGTGAATTTTTATATTGAATATATTTTGCTGGCAGAAAAAAAAAAATAGAATAAAAAATAAAAATGAATAAATTCGCGAGTGCAAATCTCTGTAAAATGTATATTGGCTTCATTTGGACATTTTCATATCATTCGTTTCATTTCATCGTAGATTCTATTTGCCTCACACTATACATACGCATATATATGTGTATCTACTACCAATATTTTTTTCCTCATCGTTATTTCCCCTTCACACCAAACTTATTGCAAAGTTTTTACATACAAATATATTTTTGTACACAAAATCAATAAACATTTCTCGATTTGGCTATTTACATTCTATTTTATTTTTTTTTTTCCCACTAAAAAATTGATCTCTGATATAAAATACTTCAGACAGAAGCTGTAAATAATTTAATTAGTATTACTATTTAATATTAAAATCAATAATACTTTTAATTAATATCAACAATATTTTCTTTCCTCAGTATCTTTTTTTTTTTTTTCAATATTCATTCACAATGTCTACATACGTATGATTACGAAAAATCTCAATCTATATTGTACATTTCTCTTCACATTTTCCCCTTATATACATATAAAAAGCCACACACGTATGGTCCTTTTTGTCATGGCCCATAGAATCGCAATCAATCATAAACCATTCGCCTTGCGACAGCGATAAATTCACCAAGCTCTCTTTGAGGTATCCATACATATACATATAATAATGGCATATAGGAAAAATGGAAGTGTACATATACTATATAACATATTGCAAGTTCTTTACATCTCTTTTCGTCTTTTGACGTCACTTTGTTCTATAATATCAATGGATATCATGTCACACAGTCGTATTTTTTATTTTTTTTCCCCTTTTTTCTCATGCAAAAAAAAATATATATATTTTTTTATGATAGCTACCTATACTAGGACAAAATGATCCATGACATATTCCAATATTTTTCGATATTTTTCGTCACTGTCTCGGAAAAAAAAAGTATTTATAATTCTCATCATACAAAAATTTATTTTCATCGTGACAGAATTTTTTTTTTTCTTCTATTTTTATTGTAATTTTTATTTTTTATTTCAGTTCTCACTGTTCCTGGATACGACGTCAGAGTTAATAGATCACCAGTTGTGGAGGGTTGTAATGCAGTGTTGTCATGTACAGCTAGAGAAGACGTCAAAGAACATCTCACAGTTACATCATGGTATCGAGACGACGCTATTTTATTACCGGGAAGTATTGACACAGGTATGGAGAAATAAATTAATTGATTGTTAATTATTAACAATAATAAATGATGTCGTGTGAATAATTAAATGAAAAAAAAAAAAAAAAGTAAGAGTATAGAAAATATTTTAATATTTATTTTAGTTGGAAATTTTTTTTTCGTGAGTTTTTAGCTCTAAAAAAATATATATATTTTTATAAACACCCCCGTCTCGGCCATTTAATCACTTGCCCCGAGACGCCTGTGTGAATTTCTTAGTCATTACTTAACAGTGAAAAAGTAGCTGCACATTTATACATATAAAAAAAAAATATATATCCCTTCCAACATTCTTTTTATTATCCCCTCATTCTTTTACAGTGAATCCGTTGACATGGCCTGACATAAACTCAACTCAAAGTCACCCCCTACATCTTTCATCTCCATTCATCATTGCACCCTTAATTCCACCGACTTCTTCTCCCTTCCACATCAATAACCATCCATTGTTTCAACTCCAACAATCAAGAAAACCCAATTGAAAAAAAAAAAAAAAAAAGAATAAACAAATTTTTATTTCCCAATACAATAAAAATTTTTTTCTCTCAATTTCATAATAAAAAACTTGAATAATTAACTTCATCCTCTCTTTCTCCTTATTGTCATTAATAATCTCCAATTGAATAATTGCTTATTGTTTAATATTATAATATATGTCGAATAAATGAAATAAATTAAAGCCAACACGACGAAAATTAGCCAAACGAAATTAACCGGCAAATCGACTTCACATAGTTTGAAAAGTACTTCACCCAACATACCTACTATACATAAACCGTTAGTGGAAGGAGGTTCTAGCATTAATGGAGTTAGCCGAGGTGCTCTTGTGGTGGAAATTCTATGAATTTAAGGACGAGGTAGAAGGTCATCCAACTCTCGATGAGAATATTCCAACACGCGTCGTTTCATACAGCAAACGAGCGACTTTTGTACAAGTATATACGTGCGTTCACTTTTGATTTGAGTCAGAGGCATCGTACAACGCTCGAGCATTCATGTCCCATACATATTTATACCCACCAACGGTTCCAACGTAACAGGTTACGTTATAAGTATACACAACCATGCACAAACATCATCACTATCTTTTGCAACACACATTTATGTCTATATAAATGTTATTAATGTTTATATGTTTATAAATTTAATAGTCGATTATTTTTTAAAATAGTTTTCACTTTGAAATTTGTAAATAATTATAGATATGTTTTAAAAAATTATTCATTATTCTGTTGTGCAATGGCAAAGTGCAGTGACATTGATAAATAAATTTATATTTCACACATAGATAAATAAAATAAAATAAAAAAAAAAAAAAAAAGGGCAACAACAATTCCCCATACACAATACTGCACCGAGACGAGTTATATAACGCCCCCGCAAGAAGTTATGTACGCAGGAATACCCTCAGCTATTTATCTCCGTATTTTTATTCCATCCACGAAGACGATATTAAATTGCTTCTTCGCAACAAACCCACGCTCCAATGCTCATGCATGCACCTCAACCAATCCGCCATCACTTGTATTTCTACCATACCCCTCACTATATTCCATCCACCAACCTCTTTTCATACTTCACCACATCACACATACAATCAAATTTAACTTCTCATATTTTTTCCATTCAAAAGAAAAGAAAAATAAGAAAGTTATAAAATTTATTCAAATAAATAATTTTTATTCCAACACTCACTTTATCTTTTATTTATTCATATATTCGTTCACAATCTTTGTACATTGTATCAAAGAACAGTGTATTAAATAATAATATCAATAAATAAATAAATAAAAAAATTAAATGCTGAAATCAAAATTTTTTTCTTGAATATTTTTTTTTTTTGTATTTAAATTAATTTGTTATTTTTTTTTTTTTTTTTTTTTTTGAAGGTGGAAGATTTGTTGTTACATCACAGGGTGACCTACACATACGAAATACTCGTGCTGATGATGGACGTGCGTTTTATTGGTGTTTAACATTGCACACATTGACTGGAGAACGACGAAAAAGTGAACATGTAACATTAACAGTAACAGAACCAAGTGGGACAATGCCACCTAGATTAATGCAACGTTCTCAAATAGCAATATCAGCTGAACGTGGTACTGATGTACATCTAACATGCTCAGCCCAAGGTAGTCCACCACCGCAATTTACATGGTATCGCGATATCAATGGTCATTCAATACCAATTGAATCATTTGGTAGAATACAATTATGGGGCGATTTAATGCAAATACGTCGTGTTGATGCACAAGATGTTGGTAGATATATATGTCGTGCCAGTAATCAATTTGGTGAGCAAAGAGCTGAAACACATCTGTCAGTGACATCGAAATTGAACGCGAGAATACAGCCACGACTTCAAATTGTCAATTCGGGTGAGTCTGCAACGATGAATTGTACTGTTGAGGGTTATCCAGTTGAGAGTGTTGAGTGGTTGCACGATGGAGTGCCAGTATTAACTGCCCAAGACACGAGAATTAGATTGTTGGCACCATTAATACTTATTATTGATACTATTGGCCGACGCGATAAAGGAATGTATCAATGTTTGGTGAGAAGTGATAAAGAAAATGCTCAAGCACCTGCGGAATTGAAGCTTGGTGGTAAGTTTATTTTTATATCATTGCTATTCACCCAGAGAATCATTTAAAAAATTTTATTTTGATACAACAGCAATAATTTAATAGTGTCCTAATTTTTCAATTAAAATTCATCAGAGTCCTCTCTTAATTTATCAATTACCATAAATTTTTTTCATTTATAAATTAATTCCACATTGCAGATACAGTTCCCGAATTGCAATATACATTTATTGAACAAGCCCTTAGGCCAGGTCCACCAGTGTCATTACGATGCTCCGCAACTGGTTCACCACCACCCTCATTCACATGGTTATTGGACGGTGAACCCTTGAGAGAAATTGCACAGGGACACAGGCAAGTGATATAATATTCCTAAACTTAATTTTCATTTTATTACAATCTCAACCAACCGATTGGTTTTTTATTTTAATAATTAACGATCACTGATTTTATTTTCTTATATAAAAGATATGCTATTGGCCAGTACGTTGATCAATCGGGTGATGTAATTAGCCATTTAAATATAACATCAGCCGGCGCAGAAGATGGTGGACTTTACACTTGTATAGCAAAAAATACTTTAGCTGCTGTTGAGCACAAATCACGACTTAATATTTATGGTAAAACATCAAGTAGATTTATCAATATTTATCTATATTATTTTTTTATTTTACTTTGATTATAATTAAAATTCAATAATTATTGTTTGCTAATTATAAATAGGTCCGCCTTATATTCGATCAATTGGTCCAGTACGTGCAATAGCTGGTGTTGATATTACAATTGCTTGTCCTTATTCTGGTTATCCAATAACTTCAATTAAATGGTCACGAAGTGGAGTTGAATTGCCATTGGATATACGACATCGCGTTGATAATGAGGGATACATAACTATTGCTACAGTTGATCCAGGTGATGCTGGCACGTACACGTGCACAGTTCGTGCTAGCACTGGTGAAACTGCCAGTCGTGATATAACATTGACCGTTAGCAGTGAGTTTTAAATGAATATTTAATTAATTGATGTAAAGAAAAAAATTTTACTCAATGGGAAATAATTTTATTTATCACTTTTATTTTTTTTTTTTTTATAAAGGCCCGCCAGTTATGAGTCCATTTGGATTCCCGCCGAATTTACAGGAAGGCAGTCGTGCTCAAGTGACATGTGGAGTGACTTCTGGAGATTTACCAATTTATTTCTCTTGGCTAAAAGACGGCGAACCTTTACCGTCATCTCTTCGCGTAAATAATTCAATAAAAACCTTAGTTTTTATCTTTTATTCTGTCCAATAATTCACAGCAGTTGAAATAATGTTTATTCAATTTTTTGTTTTTATAGATTGAAGAACGTGGCGCTGAATTTTTTAGTTTATTAGTATTCAAAGAATTAACGTCGCGTCATAGTGGAAAATATACTTGTGTAGCGACAAATAATGCAGCAAAAGTTAATCATACAACAGAATTATTGGTTAAAGTACCGCCACAATGGACTTATGAACCGCAAGACGTTGCAAGTTTACTTGGCAATCAATTAAATGTCCATTGTGAAGCTAAAGGATTTCCACCGCCGCGTATCACATGGTTACGTAGTCGTGGACGTAGCTCAAATGATTATCAACAGTTGGACGAAGGTTTGGATAATAGAATAATGATATTGCCCAATGGTTCGATGTGGACGGCGTCTGCTGGTCCACAAGATGAAGGACATTATCTTTGTCGAGCTAATAATGGAATTGGCTCGGGTCTCAGTAAAGTTATCTACGTTTCCGTAAATGGTACTATAAATTATTATTCATGAAATATTAAAGTAATTCAATAGTCAAATAATATTTATAAGAATTAAATTAATTATTATCTAACTTTATTTGTCAAGAGCCCGCACGATTTGAATCACAAAGTAAAAATGTAACAATAAGACGAAGTGAATCTGTGTCAGTTGATTGCACAGTTATTGGCGATAATCCTATTAAAGTACAGTGGCTACACAATAAAGATCGATTGGATACTAATGGTCACAGACTGAGTATTAGTCAAGTTAAAACTGATAATGGACTTAAATCACAGTTGTCAATTGGCAGTAGTGATAGACAAGACTCAGGAATTTATCGTTGCACTGCTGAAAATGCATTTGGCAAAAGTGAACATCTTATTTATTTAGCTGTTCAAGGTAAAATAATTTTTTATCGATAATTATAAATTAATATACGATGATAAATAATTATATTTTATTTTTAGAGCAACCAGATCCACCAACTGGATTAGAAGTTATTGAAATAGGCTCGCGATCAATAAGACTATCGTGGAAACGATCATTTGATGGCAATAGTCCAATAAGAAATTATATTATTCAATATCGAGCACTTGGTAATAGTATCAGTGATGATTGGGAGCCAACAAAAACTCATAATGTGACATTTACACCGGGCAATACGAATATTGGTGCGTCAACAAATCCAACACAAAATGGTTTATCTCGATATGAATCAACGAACGATGATCAAGAGACCGCGCTCGTTGGTGGTTTACATCCAGCGGTTACATATACATTTCGTATATTTGCAATAAATTCAATTGACGCTAGTGAACCAACTGATGCTGTTGTTGCTAAAACACAAGAGGAAGCACCAACTGAACCGCCACAAAGTGTTAAAGTGCAATCGGCTGGACCAGGTGAATTAATTGTGACATGGCAAGCTCCACCAAAGGAATCATGCAATGGTGATTTGTTGGGTTATATTGTCACATGGTCTGAGCATTCATCATCTACTTCGGGCGTCAATCAAAGCAAAAGTTTAACGGTTAATGGTTGGGCAACGACCAAAGTTCAATTAACTGGTTTGAGAAAATTTACAAAGTATGATATTAGTATTCGGGCATTTAATAGCATCGCTGGTGGACCTGTTAGTCCAACGATTGTTGGAACAACTCAAGAAGGAGGTATGTAATTAACAAGATAAATAATTAATTAATTAATATAAAATTTAATTTGTTTGTTATTTTATTTTATTTAGTACCTGAAGCGCCGCCGTCTCAAGTAACATGTTCACCATTATCATCGCAAAGTGTTAAAGTATCTTGGAGTGCGCCGCCTATTCATCAACATGGTGGTATTATTCAGGGATATAAAGTTTATTATAGACCGGTGCCAACTGATAATATGGAGATATCAACAGTTGGCGAAGTGAAGCGTACATCAAGTGAAGAAACTTATCTTCATACGCTATATAAATACACAAATTATTCTATTCGAGTATTGGCCTTTACGGGCGCAGGCGATGGAGTTTTAAGCGCTGCTATTTATTGTACAACCGAGGAAGACGGTGAGAGACACGATAAATGATTATTAAATTAATTTTATTAATCAATCCAGTCATGGATTGAGAGAATCTATTTAGTTATTTATTAAATTTATTAAATAACTTCAACCTATAAAATTCAGATCATCGTCAATTAATTATTATATTTATAAAAACATTAAAATTTTTGTTTAAAGTTCCGGGACCACCAGCTGGCATTAAAGCTCTTGCATTAACAGCAGAAAGTATTTTAGTATCTTGGCTACCGCCTTTACAACCAAATGGCCAAGTGTCACAATACACAATTTACAGTCGAGAAACTGGTGCCAGTAGACACAATACTCACACAATGCACGAGCCACCATCATCTCCAACGGACACCTTGACAATAGAACTACGTGGACTAACCGAGAAGTAATGAGAATTAATTCTCCACAAATTAATCCAACAGCTTGAAAAATATTAATAATTAATTTTCCTTTTTTTTTTCCCTATGAAAAAATTCAGTCAATTGTACGAATTTTGGGTGTCTGCTACAACAGGATTGGGCGAGGGTGAACCAACGACAATTGTAACTCAAACAACAAACACTCGAGCACCAGCACGAGTTGCATCATTTTCACAATCATTGAGGCGTGCTATAAAATCATCAGTAACATTATCGTGCTTAGTAGTTGGTAATCCAACGCCACGTCCAATATGGACACACAGGAATGTCCAAATATCAACTGGACGTTTGTACGAAATAACGGCAGAAGGTCATTTAAATATTCATGGTCTTGAACAGTCTGTCGCTGGTAATTATACATGCTCTGCCAGCAATTTATTCGGTGATGATTCAATAACTTATACTCTAGTTGTTGTTATGCCACCAAAACAACCTCAATTAGAATTACAATATACAACAACGCACAGTATTAAATTAAGATGGAGCCATCCGGAAAATGGTGGAGCACCAATTCAAGGATACATTTTAAGTTATAAAAGAGATCAAGGTGGCTGGGAAGAAATAATGTTATCACCTGAACAAACTGAATTTACATTAAGCGGATTAAAATGTGGCTCGTCATATTTATCACATTTAACAGCTCATAATCGCGTTGGTACTGGTGATCCAAGTGTATTAATAAGTGCAACAACTAAAGGCACATCGCCATCATTGCCTAAAGAACATGAATTAATAATTGTTAATTCAACATCAGTAAGATTAAATTTATTATCGTGGCCTAATGGCGGTTGTCCAATTCATTATTATACAGTTGAATATCGTAGACGAATAAATACTGAGCCATGGATATTAGTTGCAAATAAAGCAACAGAAAATCTTATTATTAGAGACTTAAAACCCGCAGCGTGGTACAGTTTACGTTTAACTGCGCATAATGACGCGGGTGAAACTCCAATTAAAATGGAATTTGCGACAACGACATTGAGTGGAATTAGTATTGGTCCACCGAATGATTTAATTATGGATGATGAATTGGACAGAAAACAAAGTAATCATAAAGTTCTCTATATTGTGGTGCCATTGGTATGTTCATTTGTATTAATTGTTTCGGCGATTATTCTCGGATATGTGATATTAAAAAAAAATGGACGAACAAGTTATTTGGGGAATATTATGCCGGGTCAACAACCAGGACAAATTGGATTAGGGATAAATCAACAAGCTGAACATCAAACGCATCATCATATGTCAAGTTGTATGTCAACTGTGCAATTAAAGTCAACTGCTGAACGAGATAATCGTAGGAATCATCAGGTTTACACGAGTTCACCAGTCAAACAGGATAACCATAAAGTCAACGATCACGGATCAGGTTTGTTAATGATTATTTTAATTATTTATAGTGGTTTATACAAGACTTTTTCAATAAATAATTTTTATCTACTAAAAAGAGTTGAAATAAAAATTTAATATTTGAATTAATTGAATCATTATTTTTTTTTTGTAATTTAGAGATGTATGAAATCAGTCCTTATGCAACATTCAGCGTTCCCGGAAGAGAAAATCGATCAGTAACAACTGCGACATTAGATTACACAATGCAATTCAAAACCTTTGGACATTTAGAGAATGAAGATATTAATACAATTGATTACGAAAGATCTACAGTGGATTTCGAAAGGTATTTCATTATATTCCATCAATATCATCAACTTCCCTCATTCATTTATGTAACGTTACATAATAATTTATGACAATCAGAAAATTGTCTTGCTAACAAACACATTTTCAAATTAATTATCCCAAAATAAAGGTCAAAAACTCCAAGATGGCATAAGCAAAGATATTTTCCAAGTATCGCTGAAGCTGAGGGTAAATTACGTCCTAGTCGACCAGGTTCAGGAAGTGATACATCAGGAAGTCCTTGCGGTGAATGTGCTGGACCGAGCTATCGTGTACCAGTTAAGCCTTGCAGAGGTGAATAATAATTTTATTTGCGTAAAATAAAATTAACTAATGTCAATTATTTAATATTGATCATTTATTATGTAAATAATTCAACAGATATGTTCTCGCGGGGAGTAGAATCAAGCACAGAATCCAACAACGAAGGCTCGCCGTCGCTCGCAAGACGACGTAGTCGACAGCCCACCAGGTCTACTCGCAGGTAGCCAAGGTTTGTTTGTTTTTCAATAGCACACACGATATCGTAATGAATTTAATTAATTATCCAATATGTTATTGAAGAATATAACAATGGATTAAATATGTCTGATGTTGAATGGATATTGAACTCTATTTATTTATGAATGAATGAATGAATGAATGAATGAATGAATGAATGAAAGTTTGATTTTATTTTTCAATTATTATGCTATCAGTTTAGTCGACGACATGACGTTATTACCACCAAGTGGTTTCAGCGACAGTCGTGAATTGAGCGAAGCTGAATGTGACCGTGATCGTGATTGGCAGGGTCTATCAATTGCCAAACGACATGGCGGAAGTCTTGGTAGACTTCCTATAGAAGCAGTTGAAACAATGATTGCAAGGTAATGTAATACATATTAATAATTAAATTGTAATAAATTTCCCAAGTGTAATTATTTTTTTTTCCCTTAATTTTTTGATCAAAGGTATCAACAGAAAAAGGAACAGGAACGACAGGAGTTTACGATACACGTTTGATTGAGCTTTGGATTGCAAATTATGCTCATGAGATGTTGGAATAAAAAATCTCTTAGCCTATAAATTAATAAAAAAAGAAACTGCCAATTAATTTGAGACATCATCGTATAAATAAGTAAATTGATACTTAAATTATACCTTTATAATTAAAATAATACGTATAATTTATATCGCTGATTGAAATATTGATTGGTGATTCAAGTAATTTGTCAATTTAAAAATTTAATCGTTAGTAAATTAATGTGACAAATAAAACTGTATTTTTTCTCGTTTTTCACCAAAAAAAAAAACATTTTTATTAATAATTCATATGTAAATATATCTGTTTGATATAGAGACGAAGTAATTAACTGCCACATGAATAAATTAACACACACAAATACACGAGACATGCGAGACTGCAATATTTATAGTCATCGATATGTTTTATCGATAGACAATATGAATAAATTAATTAATAATTGTAATATTTCATTGAATGAAGATATTTAGAGATGCGAAATTTATTTACTTCGTGTATTATTGCCAAAGAATAATTTATTATTGTCAATTTTTATTTATTTTATATATATTTAGAACTTACTTGAAATTTATTGTGGTTAATTTTGCATTTTTTTCGTGCAGCAAATGTTAAATGAAAAATATGTCGTAGGTAATATCAGTATCACAATTGTACGTACCCTGAAATTAAAGAAACAAAAACATATTATGTGATATGCAAATTAGATAATGTGTATTAAATAGTTAATTATTATGATTTTATATTGTTGAATTAATTGTATCAATTTATACGACGGAATATATAGTAGTATATATATATATGTCATCTCGTTGTAAAAAAAATAAATGATTTGTAATTAAAAATACTTTTGAACGTTCCTGCAAAGATTTTTATTAATTACTGATTTTTACTTCTGTATAATAAATGATTTTATATATATATATATGTATATTGGATGAATCATACGCACCGTTGAAGAAGTTGTTTGATATATTTCAGATTGATGAGCTGATAAATTGATTAATGATGAATAAATCAACACTTTGCACTATTACTTTTCACTATTTCAAATAAAATAATTACACAATTGCGACTGTACTGCTAAAATTTTCATATTGAATCGAAGCACTTCAAGCCAACGGTCAAGATGGCGGCTCAACAGAATTCAAAAAAATAAATTCAAACTGCAGCAGTTAACGGTTGAAATACAGAGTTACCAACATTACACAGTCGATAAGATTTACTCGCGGAATCTACATAACCGGCTGTTATCAGATTCCTGCTTTATCCACTAAGTACAATTTTTTAATTCGAGAGAAAAAACGACGTAATACTTGAAGTTGTCCACGCGACTGAAGCGACGCCATTGGCGGCCATGCGCAGGTCGTCCACCACCACCACAACCACTAGACATCATGGCGTTACCCGACATAAGAATATGGCCGTGATCGGTGCACAAAAATTTAACCCGGTTTATGATAGCCAAATTTCGTCAACATCGGGCGGTCCCAGGTGCATTGGGACAGGCGGGTTCATCATCAATCAAGAACGTGCTGATTGGTACGACAATTATTGTGACGTTGTTCGCGTTATGTCGTGCAACCGCGTTGCAATTGATACGTGTGATTTTAGTAGCGATACGGAGGACGCCTATCTCGAAACAGTACCACTTAGAGATGAGCTTAAAAATATACAAAGTGTCATTCACGTGACAAGACAAAATATTGATGCTTTAAATAATCGCTTTGCTGGATTCCAAGATCCACCAACGATTTATGTTATTGAATATCAAGAATTAACCAGTAAATTACATGAACTTGAATCTAAACAACAAAAGCTTAATGAATTACTCAATATTGCAATTGCAAATGCTGCTAATACAACTGGTCATGATGAATTACAAAATTCTGAACGTTATCGGTGTCCAAGAACGCCAGTTGAACAGCCAAAATTATTGCTACGTGCACATTTACCCAATCAACAAAGAACAAGTGTTCAGGTAAAATGATCTGTATAATATATTTTGTCTTTTGTTCTGGTTTATAAACTTTAGTAATTTAACCCAAAAAATTAATTCAAAGCCATATAATTGATTTATTTATTTAGTGATTTTTAATCATAATTATCATGTAGGTATTTTATTAATTTATTTTACTGTGTATTGAATATTAAAAAAATTTATTTGTTGATTAGGTTCGTGAAGGAATGGCATTGAGAGATGCATTTGCAAAAGCAATGAAATTACGAAATTTAACGACTGAAATGTGTGTTGTATACATTGTGGATAAAAATGATTCAAAATTTCCAATACCATGGGACACTGATATATCATCATTGGATTGTGCTGAAGTATCTGTTGAAATATTGGATAGATTTCCAATAACAACATCAATATCACATAATTTCGTAAGAAAAACATTTTTTTCACTAGCATTCTGTGAATGCTGCCGTAAATTATTATTCCAAGGATTTTATTGTCGTACATGCAATTATCGTTTTCATCAACGTTGCGCGGGTGGTGTACCAGCATTATGCCATCAAGTAAGAATGCAAGATGCATATTATCAAGCATTATTAGCGCATAATCCAGAAACAAGTGCTGGTATATTACATTTACCATCAAGTTATGGTTTAAGTCGAAGTATGTCACCGTCTTTAGCTCAATCATCACGAAATCATCAACGCCATCCACGTTTATTAAATCAACACGATCGTTCAAGCTCAGCGCCAAATGTTTGTTTCAATATGGTTAAATTAAATGCTAATGAACAGCAATTTACAACAACTATTGATGATTATTCACGTTCACAAAGTTTAAGTCGACCAATCGGACCAATACAGAGTCCATTATCACCAGGTAATAGTCCAACAAAACACAGTCAATCAACTCAAGCAAGTCCAACAAATACATTGAGACCAAAGCGTCCACGTGCACGTTCAGCTGATGAATCATCGAAAAATCTTCTTGCACCACGTGAGTCTATTGAAGATTGGGAAATACCAGCCGATGAAATACTTGTTGGACCACGAATTGGCTCGGGATCATTTGGTACTGTTTATAAAGCTCATTGGCACGGTCCAGTTGCTGTTAAAACATTAAACGTTAAAATACCAACAACAGCACAATTGCAAGCGTTTAAAAATGAAGTTGCTGTATTACGTAAAACACGCCACGTTAATATATTATTATTTATGGGCTGTGTTAGCAAACCAAGATGGGCTATTGTAACCCAATGGTGTGAGGGCTCATCGTTGTACAAACATTTACATGTGTTTGAAACGAAATTTGAATTACTTACGTTAATTGAAATTAGCCGACAAACAGCACAGGGAATGGATTATTTGCATGCTAAGAATATCATACATCGTGATTTAAAGAGTAATAATATATTTCTTCATGATGATTTAACAGTGAAAATTGGTGATTTCGGTTTGGCCACCGCGAAAACACGATGGTCTGGCTCACAACAATTTCATCAGCCAACTGGCTCGATATTGTGGATGGCGCCAGAAGTTATCAGAATGCAAGAGGAAAATCCGTATAGTTTTCAGTCTGATGTTTATGCATTTGGAGTTGTAATGTATGAATTATTAGCTGGACAATTGCCGTATTCGAATATTAATAATAAGGATCAAATTTTATTTATGGTTGGTCGGGGTTATTTACGTCCAGATTTAATTAAATTACGCTCTGATACGCCAAAAGCATTGAAACGACTTACTGAAGATTGTATTAAATTTTCCCGTGATGATAGACCAATATTTCGACAAATATTAGCGAGTTTAGAGGCATTAATACGTAGTTTACCGAAAATAACGCGTTCAACGTCTGAACCTAATTTAAATAGAACACAATTGCAATCGGATGATTTTCTCTATACTTGTGCGTCACCAAAAACTCCTGTAAATTTTCAATTTGGTGCGTTTCCATTTTATCCAACTGGCGGAAATATTTAATAAAATTCATGTGTTTATTGCAGAAATAATTTTTAAATTGGAAATTCTCATCAGCAATTGAGCTGGGAATATTCTTCATTTCTAAAACTATTTAGAGCCAGGTTTTAATAAACTATAAATTATGATTGACAGGGAAATTAATTGTAAAATTCAAGTATTAAAATTCTAACTACAAATTTACATTTTTCTGATAATCAAAAATGTTATTTTAACGTTTGTACAATCGAATTATTGTTATCATCTGATAAATGAAACAAACAAGTAATAATTTTACAATATTTTCTGGTTAGAATTCTTGTTTTCATATATTAATTTATCAATTCATCAATTTATTTCCCTATAAATTAATTATTGAACACTTAAACGAAATTTTAAAATAAATTATGTGAATTAATTCTAGCACGACTGATGAATATTGAATATCAATATCAGTATGAATAAGATAAATTAATTTTTAGTGTTCTGTTAAATCAGTGAACAATCTTCTTCTCTTTATGTAATTTAAAATTAATTGAAAGAAAAAAAACAAACGATAGAGCGAATTATTTGTTTATAATTTATACTCTTACAATCTTAATATCTTTAACTGTATATATTTATTATTAATAAATTTAATCACAACAAACGGTAGATTGTCGCACGAGTGTGTGTATAATAATTGTTTATTTGAAAAAATCCTTGTAAAGGATATAAAAACGAATCAAGCAAAACGTAATGCAATTGTTTTATTATTAAAATTATTATTATTTATAGTTGCAAAAGGAACAAAAACAAAAGCATTTAAGTCATGTGTAAAGTGTCGTTTATTCGACAATTATATAAGATCTCAAATAATTATAATTTTCTTTAGTTCTATTATTTTTTTTTCTTTCTATTTTTAGTCGAAAAAAAAAATATTAATATTTTTTTTTTTTTATTTAATAACAATTTTACTGAATAATAATTATTCATTGGTGTAAATGTAATTATACGAATGGTGTGAATGACGAAAATTATAAAGAAAAAAAAAGCGTAATTAATTAAATTTAATTTATGTATATATTATTATTAAATATAATTAAATATATTTTGCTGCCTGTTAAGATGAAAGCTGTCAACAAAAAAATATATTTACATTGATAAGTTTGTTAATTAAAAAACATTGTCATTTATAGTTGAAGTGAAAATTATTGCCAGTTATATAGGAAAATGTAATGGAAAAAGGGAAAGGAAATGAAAATTGCAGCACGAGGAAAATGAAAAGAAAATTAATTTTTTTTTCTCACGATCAAATAATTAATTTTTTTCATTCCTTTTTTGTTTATTATTTCTTTCAATGAAATATAATTCAATATACGTCGATGTAAAATAATTTTAATGCTGCATTTCGTGTATTTAAAATTTGTTAATTGCATTTAAAATTTATGGCTATTTATTTTCGTATTTTAAATGAATAAAATTTATTTAAATTCGGCATTAAATACAAATAAATTTACAACATAAATACGCATATGCGTTTATTTATATTAAATGGCCTAAAAGATGACATTTGTGCCGATGTTTTCATTAAATTATAAGATAAACAAATGAATCACGATGATTTTACAATTAAAAATATTTCAAGTCGATTAAAACAGAATCGAAAAAAATAAATAAATTTCACTCTTCATTTCAACTTACTAATTTATTTATTTATAATAATAAGCGAAATAACAAACCGCCAAGGAATCAAAGATACTTAAAGAAAAACTAAATTGTTTTAAATTTATTCAAAATGAAACATAATTACAAAAAGAATAATTTAATAAATAAATAAAGACGAAAATTGTATCTGAAATTAAACAAAAGATAATAAGAATATAAATTTAATTTATCCTGTGTCATATTCCAAAAAAAAAAAAAAAAACCAACTGCATGTAAAAACATTTTTGCAATTAAACAAATTAATTCTCTCTGTTACATATAAATAAATATTGTTATACATATGTACATATTATTTATGTATTCATAACATATATATAAATAAATTGAATAAAACACGTGCATTAGCTCCCAGGTTGTAATAAAAATAATAAATATAAAAAATTCAAATCCCTTGTACAAGGTCGAGACCGAAACCGTCAAAGGGATGAAATAGGCTTCCTCATTATCCACCCCTTCAACCACTAACATAAAGAGTTTACTTAACATTTGTGTGTTTCGTACTGACACATCAATATCTTTGGAAAAAAAAAATATACATAGACATACGTGCATTTATTTAAGCTGGCTTACAAAGTTGCAACTTATGTTCTTGATATGTGATATGTATTTATTTTTATGTGTAGTAAATAATCACATGACATGATTGCAATTTTCTGATTGGCCTCTTTACAGTTGCCTTGATAAATAAAAAAAAAAATATATCGTTGACCTCATATCAGGGTAAAAAAAAAAGACATCCAGCATTGGCGCCGGCGTCGTCGCATTTTCAATCAGTCAATGCAAGAACTCAGGCTGATGCAGTTGCTCTGTATCAATTTAATTGTATTCATCAATTTTCTGATAATACATGTATAACAATTATTTATATGAATTTACAATTCAAAAAGGAAATTTCTGAATAGAAATATTCAGAAAAAATTAGGTTAGAATCGACACTAATTTGCCACGATTTTAAAGTCACCTTAAGGTTATCTTTATATCGTATGTACGTGTATATTTATGTACATAATGTATTTTTATTGTTCATATGAATAAACAAATTTGTTTATTTGTGAGTAAAACAACATTCTTTATCAATATGATTATCACCAAGTTGTAACAATAATGACCATAACCTAACTTTTTTTTTTCTTTTTTATTTATTAAATTTGCACTTTTTTCCAATTTATTAAATTTTATTTTTATGTTTGACGTGTATATTTATCTGTGTACACAAATATGTGAATTAAAATAATGACATGTAAGTTAATTTATTTAATATCACAAATTATTTAATATTTAATTTGTTGAGATTAAAAATTTTCATTTGTCTTTACTTTAAATGTCTTGAGAATAAATTTAGTATTATTATTTATAGCTCTTGATATGATTTATGAAACAATATATAATATTCATAAACAATAAAATATAGAGATAAATATAGTTTATTAATAATAGTAGAATTTATTATCAATTCTTGTAATTTATTTATTGACTTTTACATATGAAGGATATCAGTATTGTTTTTATTTGTTGATATATTAATTTTTTAATACGATAAGAATTGTCGATAAATGGATTATATGAATTGTGATAAAGTCTATTGTAAAGAAAATAATGTTATAATAATATAATGATAATTAAATTATACATATTATTTATGCAAATATTTATTTAATGTTTTTTTTTTACAGAAATCCAGTGAATATCATCAATCAATTATTGGCAGTTCTTCCTCGTCCAATATGTGATGATTGCTATTGGGAAAATTTATTGACAATTCAATCAAAAAATTCAAGTTCTATCATTATTTATTATTATCACTGCCTATATACAGCTGATATTACTTCGTACATACATAGTTGAGCTGTATTCTAATACTATTACTCGGTACATATCACTCGTTCACTATTTAATCCCCTTCCGCCACTGCCTCAAAGTTTATTTCGAGAATTTGGAACGTCGACGTTGTGTTTTTCAACTCTCCAGACATTTTCACAATCGTCTTGGCTGAATTTCATCTACTTTGTGTAGTGAACTTGTGCGCTATATCATCATCAATATTTAAATCCACATGTGAAAAACAATTTTGCAATACGAGAAACAACTAAAAAAGTAATATAAACACAAGAAGAACTTGGGATTTTTCAGTTAAAAAAATAAATGGAAGAAATAATAGGAAGAAATTATGCGAGATCTTTAGACATTGGATAGTTGCAAAATAATTGGAAAATAAAATAAAATTGTGAATAAAAATGAGAATTGGAGACTGATAGCAATGATAATGGATTGGCTACCGTTATTTAGGTAGCCTAGACCATGAAATAAATGAAAAAAAGAATAAATATCAATATCAATGAATATAAATTGATATTTAAATACATATCAATAAACAAATGATGGATTTGATTGAATTTAAATGGAAAAAAAAAATTATATAGGAAATAATTGAATAAAAATGTATATGGCAAGATTATCAATAATATTTATGAAGATTGATACATATAAAATATGTATTAATATGCAATAAACATTCTAAATGGATATTAAATAATAAATAAATATAGTGAAGTCTGTATAAATTATTTATTGAATAATAATTTACATGTCAATCAATTTATTGTCAATGAAGAGGAAAAAAAAAAGAAATTGAGTGTTATCAAGTTGTAGTGAGTTGAAAAATATTTTAAATATGAACATTATCTAGTCAAAAATATAGAAATAAATTTTATTAAATAATAAAATAATATAAGATAAAGAAGATATTAAACGTTATTGTGTCTGAGATAAATAAATAGAGATTGCAGAATGGGTTGTGGACAGAGTAAAATTGGCAGTATTTATTCGAAAAATAAAAAAAATAAAAACAACAATGCTAAAAACAACGATTCCATACGTGAGTATACGATTTTTTATTACAAAATAATAATAAATGAGAAACAAATATTCTTATCTTCTTTAACACATAAATTATTTCACTTTATTAGCAAATTTCACTTTATTAGCAATATCTAAAACATTACATTAATTATAAAAAATATATTACTGAAGAAAAAACATATAAAATAATTTGTATTCACTAATTAGTAATTTGAATTATGCCATTTCTCCCGCCAAAATTTTTGCACATCAACGCGCGCCATCTAGACTACTCTATATCATCTTTATGTACTATATATAATGTATTTATATATTTAGGTATACATACATACAAAATTTCAATTTCGTTATGCGTAATACCCGTAAATAATACGCACATTCGCATTTCACACCATAATGCAATATCTTTTCATCCAAGGACTCGATTAAGTTGCGCGCGCATCACGCTGATACGGGTTTATTATCAAGATATGTACACAGAATAAAACACGCGCTTGTGTGTTTATATATGTACATATATTGACGTATTAAAGCTCGTGTGTGTTTACTTTTTATACGTGGTCTGTGTCACGTACAATACATCTACAAAACTACGCACAAACCACTCGTGAATTCGTTTTATAGGTTAGATCAGTTCACTTCTACGAGATTGTGAGTGGGTTGCGCATCATCTTTATAAATTGAATAAAAACTCGAAGAATTATATTTAACTATCATAATTGAACAGTAATATTATTATTCTTTTCATTTATTATATCACGCAATTGTGTGAAATAATTGTTAATTTATATAATAAAGTGGTAATATATTGGCCAAGCTGTCGCGATTTTCAATTATAAACTCCAATAACGGAGTAAAATTGGAAAGTGTTGGAAAAAAAAAAGACCGCGTCATGTGGCTGAAAATATTAAGACAAAATATTTCACTTTTAGCACGACGAGCTAAAGGTAATAAACAATAATAAATATTTACATTTATTATCATCTAATTATCTACAATCCTCCCATATATTTCGAGTACATCATACAAAAATTACTTTATATAATAGTTATACACTAATTTTTATCAATTAATATATTAATTATCAACATATTGTTAATCTAGTATTATAAATACGAATTTCAGTTAAAGAGAATTATCAAGTCACGTGACCAAAAATTATGGTACGAATTTTCGAAAATTAATGTCAGCGTGGCAGTTTATATTCACTTTGGAATCAAATATTGACATAACCTCAATATTGCAATCCTCCAAATAAAAAAATATATAATAATAATAATAACAATGAATAAATAAAAAATTATAATCTAATGACGTCATGATTTCCGGTTGTATTCAGTCACAATTTAAAAATAGAAAATGCCGGTACATAATATTATTTGAAAATTCTTCAAATGCACATAATTTACCTGGACATTTAAATTTGTATATAAATTTAATTAGCTCAGTATATAATTTTGTTTTAATATGTTAATTTAATTAATTGAAGTACTTGAGCGTGAAATTAATGGAGAAACAGTGCGGAATGAAATAAGAAAAATTCTGCCGGAAATAAATTATAAAAGTAGATAAATGCTGTTTATAATTTATAGTAAATTGTTTAATTATTGATTGATAATTAATGAAGAGTTATTGATTGATAAACGACGTTGGGCAATTTTATTTGAAACTAAATTCAGACATAGAATCAATATGTTGATTTGTTTCTATAATTAAATTTTTACCAATTCTCTCTTGACCTCAATATCTATTTTTTAATCGAGGGTCATTGTCCATATCAGCTGTGCAATTGTTAGTACTCTACACGGTTTGATGATTAATATTGCCAAGGATAATCTATTTTTTTTTCTTCTATTATAGAGTTGTAATTTTATTTCAAGTTTATTCTCCATTTATTTCTGTATTTTATAATTTATTTATTTTTTGATTTAGGTTCTGCATCGATCGATCATAAAAATGGCAGTACTAAAAGCAACAAAACAAACAACAATGATGTCAATTGTAATGATGACTTAGCTGGCCCGATTAATAAAAATTTGCCGAAGAAAAAAGCCTCTGGACCTGGCAATGGACCACTATTACAACAAGCGTGAGTTTTTTTGCAAATTAATGACAATTATTTATTATTAAATACAACTTTGTCGTATAGAATATTGAAAGATTATTTATTTTTTTTTTTTACAGTGAGGTGTCATCGAGTCAAGTCGATTTTTTTAAGATGCTCGATGAAAAAATCGAAAATGTAAGTTGAATCAATTTTTAAAAAAATATAAGTACTTATATGAATTTAATTTAATAAGCAACGCAATTGAATAATTGAAAATTAATTAATTAATAAATTTCAGGGACCGGATTATGATGAAAGTGTTGATGCAACAATAAGAGCCGAGCATGTAACAGATTTATTACGTCGTTGGGAATTAGCAAGTATGACATGGCCAAGTGTTACTGAATTAAATAATTCCACCGATACAATAACTACAAAATTGATGAATAAAAATGAACGCGAACGTGGAATGAGTGCTAAAGATCGTGAAGGAATGAGAAATATTATTGGTGGTAGACCAGAAATTGTTCCAGTATTTACACGTAATGCCAATCGAGTTGATGGTCTACAGGATAATAATTGTCAATCGACAAATGTGTCTCGACATGTTCTTGAATCAATAACACAAAGTCCAACTCAAAGTTTACGAAAATCAACAGTACCTGGTACATCATCGCTTCATTCACGTCAATATAATAATGATTTTATCGGCGGTGACAATAATTCCACTGTAATAGATAAAAAATTGCACGCCAATAGATTGAATTATCAGTCGCAAAGGAATAATAGTGGCGATGAAGATTACGTTAATCCACAATCAATTTATTGTGAACAATATTTACAACAGACTGGCATCATTACTGTACAACCACAGTTTCAATCTGGCAATATGATACGTAATAATTCATACGTTCAACATTATCAATTAACAAATAATCAACAGCATTTTCAAGCGCCAAAAAAACGAAATTTCAATGCAATTGAAATGACGTGACACGATGAATCATTGACAACGAGATTAGTAGACTGAAAATCAAGAATATTGAAGATGAATTGCATGAGGTTAAAAATATGCCGAGTGTATTTATTGCACACATGCGCGGTGTCACGTTGAAAATTTAATTGAATAATTCAAGTTTGATGATTGCAATTGAAGTAATCAATAATCTGTCAATCATTTAATGATTGTCTGTACCTGAAAAGGTTTGGAGATATATACTTGATGGTCTAAAATGACCAAAATATCAAGGTTCGATTTATTCTGTTTTCTTATGTCTTTTTTTTTTTATGTTAATAAGTGCCAAAATGATCCGCAAAAATGCAGATGTCTTGATTTTTGATTTTGAAATTTCATCTTGAGATTACAAACATATTGACGATAACTACTGTTTGATTTTTCAATTTTTTTGTATCAGATTAGAATAAAAAAGGTCAAAGTAACCTGAAAATTTATTTTATTCATCATTCCGGCAATATATTATTGAAATAAAATTAAAGTACAGTTCATATTCTTCTATAAAGTGCGAAAAATTATTAATAATCGTAAATCAAAGAATGATCTTCTTAATTTTATCAATAAATTTGTTTGAGAATTGAAATTTATACGTTCTTAACGTTAGAGAGATTTTATATGTATATATAATTATTTGAAAATTAAATATGATTAGGAAATCAAAAAGAGAAAGCATAAACTGTTCATTATTATATAAACAAAATACCATACACCTATATATGTGTTAAGTGATAAGAAAAAAGAAAAACATCTGTACTTTGTTGTTAACTTGGAATATAAATATGCAAGAAACAATTTTTTTTTCTGATAGATTTATTTAATACACATTTAAACGTATATGGGTGTATATATGTATATAATTGCTTTATTATTATTGAAATTGAAATTTCGATTCATTTTACTACTTATTTAGATTTATATCAACAATGTATAAATTCATAAATTTTAATTTCTTTCATTTTGATAAATAAAAAATCGAATTTCCCGCTTAATTTCAAATTCATTCCGCCATGTTAATTCTCATCTAATTTATTGTGTTTGTAAATTGCGTTTTTGAGACAAATTATTGTAAATAAATTTGATTTTTAATTGTAAAAATATAGGTGAAGTCTATGGGAATTTATTTATGCAAGTAATTCATCAATAATTAGTAGTTTTTTGTTTAATATTATATTATTTCTATTTATTTCTAGGTTGTGTTTGGTGGTGCTGCAACCTGGCGTTGTGTTACAGAATTATAAATTTAATCATAAACAAAATAGCTGTGGACAATCTACAGCTGATACTTTTTCAATGGACAATCATATAACATAAACATACACTCATACAACACACAAGTCATCGGACATTTTATAAACAAAATATATTCTACACTGTCGAATTTTCAACATCTCTGATATTAAAAACCAACAAAGAGTTTTAATTATTCACGACAAAAGATTGCATTTAGCATCGGATATATTTTAATTTCATTTGTTATAAACAAGGGCGTGGCAGTGAGTGAATTAACAATAATTAATGTAGTCATTTCCACAAATATTTATTATCTCATAATTACACTTCATATTTTATCAGATAATTGATATTTTTTTTTCTTTCTTATATTTTTTTGATTTATTCATTTTTTTTATTATTAAGGTTATGGTTGATCTAACATAATAATGTCGCAAGTAAAAGACAATTGTGTTTCATCTGCTACTACTTCATCCTCTAGTCCTTTATCACCATTAATTGAAGATACACAAAATAATCCTGAGAGTTTGATTTTCTATCACAATGTATGTTTAATAGTTATAAATATTTATATTCATTTAATTACAATGTATAACCTCAAAATTACACAATTAATGCAACTATTGAATATATAAAATTCAAAGCCTCAATAATTTGACATTGTTTTAATTTATTTTCAGCATTTTCATGCAAATAGTAAACCCACACATGTTCAACAATCCAGCAGAAATGCTAATATTAATGAATTAAATGTATTGAGAGTTATCAATATGGAAAAACGAGGAAGCTCTGAAATTTTGGGAGTAGAACATAATTCAAAGAATGCCAGTACAAATTCATTAAATTCTGACAGGAAAAGCAGTTCATTGGACTCCAAAATTGGAATCGAATCGGTAATTTATCTTGATAAACTTTAAAGATAGTCAACAAAAATTAAAATGATTGATTTTTATATTATTTATTGATGTGAAAGAAAAAAATCCTATTTTTTGTCAATTCATGCGTTACACTAAAAGGAATCTTGGGAGAAAACTTCAAACGCCAAGAGCTTTTCCACAAGCTCAACGTCAACAGATAATAATATTATATCAGCATTAGAGGCAAAAAACAATGATGGAAAAGTCAGTCCGGTAAAAAAAAATATCAAAAATTAAATATTTACAAGAGGAAAATTATCTAAAAAGCCATTTTGTGAATATTTTGTTTAGATATTTATTTACTGTCCAATATTTCAAACCTAAAAAGCATATTTAGAAAAATTTCATGATTCCAAGCAATCATATTACTTGATAAAAAAAATATTCTTATTCATTATAAATAAATAAAATTTTTTTTTTCTTTTTATCCCAAAATAGAATTTATCCGGAGGAGACAGTGGTCCACCTTTACTTAATGGCGAGAGACGTCAAGGTGTAGCACGTGAAGTGACTTATCTTTGTCCATACTCTGGACCAGCCCGTGGCGTATTGAATGTAACAAATTATAAATTATACTTTCGCAGTATCGACCGCGAAACGCCATACATTGTCGAGGTGCCATTGGGTGTCGTAAGTCGAATTGAAAAAGTCGGTGGCGCAACAAGTCGCGGTGAAAATTCATATGGCATTGAAGTATTTTGTAAAGACATGAGAAATTTACGTTTTGCTCATAAGCAAGAAAATCATTCACGTCGTGATGTATTCGAAAAATTACAGCAATATTCATTTCCATTATCACACAAACTACCATTATTTGCATTTGAATATTCTGAACAATTCAGCGAAAATGGTTGGACTGTGTACGAGCCAATTGCTGAATTAAAACGCATGGGAGTAAATAATGATATGTGGAAAATAACAAAAATAAATGATACATACAGTGTATGTGACAGTTATCCAGCAATTTGGGCTGTGCCAACAGCAGCAACTGACGATGATTTACAATCATCAGCGGGTTTTCGTAGTCGTGGACGATTGCCTGTTTTATCATGGATTCATCCAGAGAGTCAAGCAACAATTACACGATGTGCTCAGCCGTTGGTTGGTGTCGGTGGTAAACGTAGTCGCGAAGACGAACGTTATGTGCAATTAATAATGGATGCCAATGCACAGAGTCATAAATTATTTATCATGGACGCTCGTCCAATGGCAAATGCAATTGCAAATAAAGCAAAGGGTGGCGGTTATGAGAGCGAGGACGCATATCAAAATGCTGAATTGGTATTTTTAGATATTCATAATATTCATGTAATGCGTGAGAGCATGAGGAAATTAACAGAATTATGTTTTCCGACAATTGATGAGACACGATGGCTGTCTGGAATTGAATCGACAATGTGGTTAAAACATATTAAATGTATATTGGCTGGTGCTGTTAAAATTGTTGATAAAGTTGAAAATCATAAGACATCTGTGTTAGTTCATTGCTCAGATGGTTGGGACAGAACTGTACAATTAACTGCACTTGCAATGCTGATGTTGGATCCGTATTATCGTACGATAAAGGGATTTGAAGTGTTAATTGAAAAAGAATGGTTGAGCTTTGGTCATAAATTCCAACAGAGAATTGGCCATGGCGATGAGCATCACAGTGACGCTGATAGATCACCAGTTTTTTTACAATTTATCGATTGTGTATGGCAAATAAATCAACAATTTCCAAATGCATTTCAATTTAATGAACACTTTTTAATAACAATTATTGATCATTTGTATTCGTGTCGTTTCGGTACATTTTTATTCAGTAGTGAACGTGAAAGAGTGCAAGAGCAAGTTAAATTAAGAACAGTATCGTTGTGGAGTTTTATCAATAGTCAATTATCATTGTATCAAAATCCACTTTATTGGGCTGGACCGAATAATCAGTTTGTATTAATTCCAGTTGCTAGTATGAGGTATATTAAACCGTGGAAAGGTCTTTATTGTCGATGGAATCCAAGTATGAGACAGCAGGTGAGTGAAATAATATTTTAGACACAACTGAAGAGAGTATTCGATTTATTTTTATTTTACTTCAACATCCAGGATCCGGTTTATCAACGTACACGTGAACTTTTGGTATTGAAAGAGCAATTGGAGAAACAAGCTGAAGAATGTCGACGTGAACAAACTTCACGAGCTAATCGTTCCATAAATTCTTCAGCTGCACCTCGAATACATTCACCAGTTCATTCATAGTTTAACTATACAACAAATTCATATAAAATTAAACGAATAAAGCTGAAGTGGGAGTTTGGTTAATCAATGGATAAAAATATCAATGACTGAATTTTATTTTTATTCTCAATTCGTTTCAAGCTTCCAAAAAAAAAATCATTTGTACAAAGCTTTCTTGTCAATAAATAATCTTTATAATTACAATTCGTAAAATTGAAATTATAATTTTAATTAGAAATTATAAATGATTGAATTTTTTTTATTGTATTTCAGCATGATACATAAAAATTATTTTATTTTCAGACTTTAGCTGTCACGTTTGTATTACTAAATATTATTTTAACAAAGTATATATTAATATTTATTATTACGGGATTTCATAAGTAATTTTAGCATTAATGTATATGGAATTTCTGCCATTAATGTCATAATGAATGCACAAATGTAAGTAATTATGAGCTCACCCAGGAAAATTATAACCTACAAAAAAAAATAATTTTAATTTTATTTTATTTATTAATTGGAAAAAAATTAATTTTCTTATTTTTATACTTACATTTGGCAGGAAATCAACATGAATAGACGTTTCTGATTGAAGATAAATTGAATTTATAATCAATGGATTAATTAAATAAGCGCAATATGTTAATCGGCTTAATGGAATCCATAAATTTAATGTAAGAATTTTATTTATAATTCCACCATTATTTGTATAACAGGCAATAATCAACCACGAAATTCCGATTGCCCATACACTACGACTCAATGCAACATAAATTGCCATACAAGTGACCGATATATCGCGTTTAAATAATCCAAATAGAGTTAATATATTGCATAAACTTCCAACAATCCACATCAAACAAATAAATTTTTTATTTATACATAATTTTTTATTTATTCTCATTAATAAATATGCGGTTATTATTCCAATTAAATATGGACCAATTCTCATCCATGGTGGATAATAAAAAATGTCCAGCATATTCCATTGCATATCGAGTCTGCGAAAAAAAAAAAGAAAAAAAAGTTATATATATTTAATAATATTTTAATAAATTAATTTAAACTGTTTGATTTATTTATTTTGTATTTATTCAACTTGCGTGGATGTATATTCGTAAGAATATGAAATATATCCAGTGATAGCAGTGGAGCATACTAATAAAATTAACAACAACGTCGCTGATGTATAGAAATATCTGGAAGAAAAAAAATAATTTAGAAATAAAAATTAAATATAATTATAACAAAAAGGAGATAATAAAAATTCTTACATGTCAGATAAAACAAGTAGGAACAATCCAATAATGAAGAATTGCATATCATTCGATAAATACCAACTCCAAGACATGCACTTGAAAAATAAAATAAATTTGTTTCAATGTGAAGATAAAATTAATTCATTCAATAAAAATGTTTACCATTGTTTCATGACCGAAAAAATTGTTAATATACAATAAATTTCTCCACCAATATTTAGCACAAGTGTCATGTGGACGTTCGTTCATATAAAATAATGAAGTTTTACTGTACCAGCCAAAATTAATCTCAACAATTCCCAACAAAATCATATAACTGGGCGTTAATCTAACAATACGTTTCGCAATACCATTAAAAAAATCATTCCACTTTATACAATTAATTATTTTCTTATTATCCAACATTTTCTTTCGATCCTTGAAGTATATCCAGGCCAATAAAAATCCACTGATAAGAAAAAATGTATCAACTGAGAAGGTTCCATTGCTTATTATTTGTGCAATTATTCCTTCGCTCATTCTCATTGACCATACACGATTATCAACGTAATCGCTCATAAATAATACACTGTGAATCATAATAATCCACACCATACCAAGGAATCTCAATCCATGTATTGCATTAATAGAGTCCGAAGTGTTTTTAGTGTGAAAAATAAATTTTGTATTTGTATAAATAGAGAAACATAAAATAATTTCAGCAAAAATACTTGGACGTTTGTCGTATAAATAATTTTCTTCTTCAACAATTTCAATATTTTTATCAGCGGTTGGACGCAATAATTTATTCATCTTGAAACGTTTTTGATGAATAATTATATCATAAACAGTGCCCAGTATCATCATCAGCCAGGTGAGAATAATAACAGATCTGTGGAAATGAAAAAAAAATTTATTTTTTATTATTACTATCAATTTTGCTTATGTATAATTCAAATGGAAATTAATTTTATATTGTAACTCACCCAACCGTGATTATTCGCCAATTAATTAACCATTGATGATCATTTTTAAAATCATTGATGTAAATTAAATTAAAATCAGCGTCATATAAATTTCCTACTGTCAATAATCGTTCTTGAAAAATATACTTGAGTATTTCGCTAATTTCATCTCGAGTACACGAAGCCGGAAGACATAAAGCCAAACTTATTACATCCTTCATGGTCCGCAAAGCAATAAAAAAAGAAAAGAAAAAATTGAGAATTAATATTAATTATTAAAATGAAATTAAGAATTTATAATTAAATGTTTTTGCTTACTTCATTTGGAAATCCTGTGTAATATTGTATCGTGCTATTGTGCCGGATATAAGAGACGATATAATTAAGATTAAATGGTGGATAATCATCAATATTATTATGAAATTTTAAATTATTTTTCTTCCAAATGTCATTTATTTCAAATGGTAGACGATTTTCAATATCGTAGCATTGTTTTTTATTTCCCAACCAAAATCTGTTGCCATAAATAAAACCGGGTTTTGGTTCGCCATTTGCATCTAAAACTAATCATTAAATAAATTAAATAAATTTAAATTAATTATAATTAATATCAGATTGTGCTGGATATTATCAATAATTTTTCTTGAATTGAATTCACATTTATTGCAGGGATCTGCAGTGAGTTATTCAACACAATTAATATCGATTTCCCCATTAGTATTTTTTTTATCGATAAACTGAAACAAGAATCTTGTATAACACATGAGAAAGTATCCTAAATATATTTCCAATAGTTGAATATATATCCTGAACACGAAAGCAAATAGAATTATCTAACAAAATTTTACCCTAGAAATAGGTGCCAATAATATAATATATAATCAATCATTATTACTATAATTAAATCCATAATATAATTGAAAAGGCATTTTTTAAAATATACTACAAGAAATAAAATTAAATTATTGATATACAAACTTTTTAAACTCCACAATTTTTTTTTATCAACTCCATCACGAAATAAATCAAGTTCACTTTTACACAAACTAATATTCGCCAAAATATTTGTATTAATTGCAATTGCATAAATTGGCGATGTCTTCTTTAATATATCCGTTGAATTCGCGGATAAATAATTGAAAATAACACCAAAATATAATCCCCATATAAATATTAATCCAACAACACCACCATAAGTCATTTTAATTTAATTTTGAAACAAATGATGAAGTAGTTTAGTTTGTTTGGGGATGAATGTACGAGAAGAACTAATTTTCATTGCTACCATACAACTTTCGCAGCTTCAATATTCCTCAATCCCTACTTTCTACATATCTAAACAACTATTTTACCACCTCTCATTGCCAACAATATTATTACACATCAATAAATAATATAATTTACTCCATAATTTTTTTCTTTTTCTTAACAAATTTGGCGAACTCTATTTAAAATATTTAAGTATAATTTATTTCCACTATTAAATCACAAATGCCTATATTTATCTATATATAACTAAATAAATAATATGTAATAATGAATTTCTTGCAATTTATATTAATAATATTTTATTTTTTATCTTTAAATTAAATTTTTTTATAGTGTGATAAAAATAAATAGCGTAATAATACCATATTTAAATTTTTACTGCAAATAATTATTCAAGTTTTTGCACACACGCATACTACACACTTGCAAATCACGTAATAATAATTTATATATAAATAAATAATTTATATATATATATATTTATTTATTTTTTCTTTCTTAGTTTTTACCGGAAATTACGTCATATATTCGTTTTATCATACGAACTGGTGAAAGTTGACAGATCCGCTTCCCGGTATCACAACTCGATTCAACGTCCAAATACAGATGATAATAAAAATGAAGAAAAAAAAATTATCAATTGTTAATTTGTCGTAATAAAAACTGAATTTTTTTTTTCTTTGAGATGAAAAATAATTAAATATTCTAATTTTGTTTATTTTTTCGTTATTATTATCAGCACATGGAAGTTTCTTTTTTAATTCAATTCACACAATGATTTTATTGCAAATGAAATTATTTTTATAAGTAAATAATTGATATAATACAAATTGATAATACAGTAATAATTTATAATTATTACATTTTTTTTTATCGTAAATATCACAACGTCAATGGCGCTTTATTTATTTTTTTTTTCACGCGCAAAATTAATTATTATCAATGTGTGTTTAGCAGTTTTTTTCCATCCTCTATTGCCCATATAAATAAATAAATAAATAAATAAATAAATAAATATATTAATTACACGTTTAATATAATTTTGATTAGGATTTATTACAACACGCATCAGAGTATTTTCAATAAACAAAACTAGTCAAACGACAGAGGAAAAAATTATTTATAACGAGATTTAAAAATTATTTTTACATTTCAATGAAGATTAAAAAAAATTCAATTTGTCCATTTACATTTTTTAATTAATTCCTTTGCATTTATTTTTGGGCCTAGAGGATTTTATTTGTTGCTAATAATGTTGCTTATTATTTGACATATTTGTATTGTTCAGGAGAGACATAAGCGCGCCTACACCAGTCTATTATTTTGTTTTTATTGTTATTATTGATAATTTGTCGTTTGCTTAATAATTGTTGTTTTTTTAAACATTTATTTATTTTTTCATTGACATGACAGCGATCAAAGAAAGCGGCATGTGCGTAACTCCATTGTCCACTCTCGATATAATAACAACTATTTACTCTAATATTTATTTACAAATAAATTTTTTATGCCAATGATAAAATCGCAGCAATATTATACTGATGACACTCTTGAGAACAAAAAATTATTAATTATGCTCAATGTCCAAAGAAAAAACAGCAAAGAATATTAAAAGAATTATAATAATATAAATAAATAAATGTAAAATGGAACATTGAGCAATGATTTATATTGTTTTTTTAATAATTATTCTTCGCACAGTAAGTAGACTTTCATTTTTGGTGTACCACAATAATTATTTGCTTTAATTGATGAAAAAAATTTACTTTTGGAATATAAAAATCCTTCAATAATTCGAGGATAATTTGTTTTCTTTTTTTTTTTAATGAAAATATATAAATGAATCATTATTTTTATGGCATTGGTTCAAAAGAAGTACAATAATTTGTTTTATTCTTTCATTCTTTTTCTTTGTAATTTTTTTTTGTTATATATATATATATAAATATCATATTTGTTGATGATTTTTTATTATTAACAACTTCCACATTTGAAATGTGATTATAATATCTTGGAAGTTCATCATTTGTAGTGGTTCTATCAATTTTTTTTTTCATAAATTTCGTCACTATACATTTATATTTTACACATAAATATCTGTTGAATATATTAAATCAACTTTTCGTTCCTTTCACTGATGAATTAATGACAAAAAATGACGATTGATAACGATAATAATTAAGAAGATTTAAAGAATTTTAAATACAATTTCTATAATCAATAATTGAACGATGATCTCCTCAAAACGTCACTAATTGTGCTTTTAATTGATATTCCATTACAGAAAAAAAACTTTAAAGAAAAACTAAATAAAAACGGAAGAACCAAATTAATTTGTTTCAGTTTTTTTTTCTCTCCATGAGATAAAAGAAAAATAAAGTCTTCGTCTCATATTGAATATGTGCGTTAGCAATTCGCAATGAATTAAATATTTCAATTATTAAGCTAAAATGTCCACACATTTTATCATCACATCACAAAATTACCTGGACGGAGACAGAGTTAACCAGGCATCAATTAAATTCATTATATCGAAGATGAAATAATAAGAAATAAATAAATAAATTCACTCACGGCACAAAACTCTCGATTCATTTATCGTGGCTCATAAACTTCATAAACTAACTCGGGTACAAGAGCAAGTGAAAATGTCGTTGCCGTTGTTGTTGCTGTTGTTGATGATGTTAATGATAATGATGATGATGATGATAATATTGATGTTGGAAATGTTAATTGTCTCGGATAATGTCGTCGAGACGAAGTTATTTCGTGTTACCTATTATTATCCTCCATTACAACCTGTTTGAACACACCAGCGGGCATTTGACTCTTAACTTCATGACTACCAAGGGCAGTTGAACCATCTTTGCCAATAAATAATTGCAATCCAGACGCTAAATTTAAAGAATAAAAATATATTAATATTTAAAGAAATTGTTAGAATACTCTAATAATTTTTTATGTTCTACTTACTTTCAGCACTTTCAAGATCCGACTGTTCTAAATTCGTTGCTTTTAGCAATTCGTCAATTAATGAATCAGGATTTGGTCGTGTTACTTCAACACGACATGGTACTGAATTTCCACTGCCATCTTCGGCTTTTTTTCTACGTTCTAAAGCAGCCTTGGCACGATCCAACGATCCAGTTTCACTCGAGCCCCAACTGGCCGATGGATTTCTAAATCAAACACATAATAAAATATTACAAATAAATTCACAATTTAACAAATAGCTTTTTAACAATTAATTAAATTTACAATACACGTGTGTGAGCAGCATGCAATTGAAGATGAAAATTTTGCAAGATATAAAATGATCAATAGCAACAGTAAAATGCAGAATAGCAAATGCAATAGTTTAAAAATTGCAATAGATGAAATTTAATTGAACAAATAAACAGAACAAATTCACTAAATCCTTTATAATTATTATTTATCATTGAAAACCTATTTATAATTAACTTTCAATTTTAAATAGTGCAATTGCTTTTTTTTCAAATTAAATTTTCAACTGAAAATCCCAAAATTGAATAAAATTTTAATTAATATTGTTTTGGGTATGGGAGGAATTTGTGATAATAAATGGTAGGCAATTGATAACAATTATTGTCCTTGAACGTTGATAGAAATATGTAAAAGCGAATGAAACTGACGGTGGGGTAATGCTGTTTCGATGCAGTGCAGCTGTGGAATTGGCTTGTGGTACATCTAGCATTGAGTCCTCTGAATCAGGGCTTGTTGCTACAGTTGCCAGCTTCACTCCCGTACCATCCAGCAATTTACGATGACCACCGCCAATGCCCCTGTAAGAGGATTCAACAGCGATTCCCAAAGAAAAATAATTTTTATACAAAAATTATACCAAAAGCTCTGTTCCCATTCTCGACTATAAACCTTTATTTTTTTTTATTTACTATCAATTAATTCATATATTTTTATTTGTGATGCAATAAATATTGATCTAAAGAACCGAAAGCTGAAGGGGAAAGTTTGATTACATGTGATAAAATAGCACGAGCAAATAATAAATAAATAAAATAATGGTGAAGAGTGAATAATTGCGATTTAGCACCGACACCTTTTTTTCCTTTTATGTTTATTTAATTGATATTGACTTAATATTAAATATATATTTTTGTGTAAATATGGAGATGTTATTTAGAGTTGGTGGGTAAGTAAATAATGAATGATAGAATTGTTAAATAAAATTAATAAAACAAACGAAAAAAAAAAAGAAATAAAATAAACGAAAATCAATTGATAAAACCTACCTGAGGCTTTGTGCGGCGCCAGCAGATATAAACGAGGATGCACGAGGAGTTTCAGGCCTGTGAAGTGGATCAGGTGAGGATATAGCTCGGGCTTGATCGGCAAGTTTCAATACCGGACTTGTTTTTCCTTTCTCAATACAATCGCAAGTTTTTGATATATTCCGCCAACTCGGCTGACCAATTCGCGGTCTGTTAATGATTAATCCAGAATTATTAACATTTTTATTAGTCATTTTAACAACTAAATCATTGTCAATTGTCGGAATAATTTTACCCGAATGCTTTGATAAATCTTGTACAACACCCGGAACTTTAAACACAACACTCGTATCATTATTATTCATAACACGATTATTATTTAATCCATTATTAATTATTTTTTTAGCTTTAACATTTTCGGATATTGTATTATTTAATTTAACAATAGGCATTGATATTCTTTGATTTTTACGTGATGATAATGGACTTGCCGATAGCCAAAACCGGTTAGAGGTAGGATCTATTAACGTTAAATTTGATATTGGGGATTGGAATGAATCATTAATGTCACAATTAACTTGACTATTGTAACATTCATTTTGTGATAGAGTAGGAAGTCGCGGAGCCCATACCGGCCACGAGGGTGACCTACAAAGATTACAACACAACATTTGTTTCAGGCATGCAACAAAAAAATTAAAACGAAATAAAAAATAAACGGAACTGATTTAACTAAAAACAATTTCCGGGATTTTTTCTCCTTCAAAAATTAAAGACAAATTAAATAATAATTAAAAGAGAAAGAGTAAAAGTATTTATTCTTTAATATTTTTTTCTCAATCAAAATTCGTGTTGCTATTTATATTCAAAATGGATTTTAATGCTGAGGAATTAGTAAAATGATATTTGAATGATAGTTAGTGTAAAATAAATTCTCCAATGAGAGATATGAAAATGATAATAACGTCGAATTTTTCCCTTTCAACTTTCATCGAAATTAAAATGATTTTATTTATTTATATGTATAAATTGATATTGTTTTATTAATTATTACCTGATATGACCGCTATCACCACTACTACTTTGTCTGCTGTGTTGACTGTGTGAATTAAGTGATCCATATCCGGATCCTTTACTCAATTGACTTGTATTACTGCTATTTCTCGAATGACCTGATTCCGTATGAATTTCCGTGTGTATTTGTTCAACGACAGGAATAACCGTTGGTACAATTTCATTCAATGTCATTGGATCATAATTCTCCGTACCACTAAGCAATTCTAAAAGACCAAAATTAAATATATAAATAAATAAAATTCAACATATTTAATTCCTTGTACAAATTATTTTAGTTTACTAATCTACCTACATTTAATTTATTCTAATTATTAATTTTATTAATACAAACCTGATGTAAATAATGCTGGCCTTTTTTTTGGAAGACTACCAAATCCACTGCTAGCACTTGCTATACTTCCTGCTAATGATCCACTTGATACATAATCCTCACGATTTTGACATCGATCAGCGCCAATTATTTCATCCGTTGTAATTCCAGGCACACCTGGTACACCTGGCACCGCCAATTGTGTTTGCTTTAACGATGGAGACGGTCTAAAATATATTTAAAATAATTATATTATACGTATCTATTCAATAATAAATTATTTGATAAATATTCGTACACTTTGAAGAGTATATCGCCTGATAGCATATTCATTTTGATGGCAACACGCAACATTGAATTATCCTGACGATGACGAGCGTCATATCCTTCTAGAAGACATCGACGACGACAGAGACCAGCCCCAGCAAATTCAGCGAGATTGAGATCAGTAAAACCCAATTTTTGGAATGATCTGCCACCCTTCAACTCCTAATTAATAAGTAGATAAATTAAAATAACATCATTAGTAATTAATTCAAATTTATTTTTAAATATTTGAAGAGAAAAAAAATTTTTTTTCATACTTTTCTCACTGATATTCGTAAAATACAAGGATCGAGGATTCCAGTGGATGCATTGGCACTCATTTTACAGACAAACTCAAATTTAGCATTCCATCGTACTGTATGGTCTTGCACTTCCTCTCTAAGAACAGAAAATAAATAATTAATAAAATGAATTCATTTCCATAATATTATTTAATAAAACATTACAAGGAATATATTTATAACGCGAGTGTATTATTAATTTATTTCATTTGTTGGATGGAGTGGATAGATAAATGAAGGTTTAAGATAAAATAAAAAAATTCGAGGGAAAAAATATTATTATGCAGTGTCGACTGACACGCACATGTTAATATATTGAAGCCTAATAAAGAAATAAAATTAAATAATGTTTGGAATGAATGAAGGACAATCGACGAAAAGACCTGTAGGTCAATTGGTAATGATCAATAATTATTATTAAAGACAATCATCACTCCAGGGATTCATCTTGAATATTATTAAAATTATGAAACAAATAAAAAGAAAAAATCCTGAATGAAATGTCATAAATTATAAAGTGTAATTTTTTTTTTATTTATGTGTTTAGAAATATTATTGGTTGAGGCAAGGCTGTTCAAGGATCTTTGAATCTATTTCATAATCGAAACCAACTCAAATGATTATGATAAAATTAAACAACTGTTGCAATCGACACTTTCTAAAATTACTTGAGAAGGATTTTTAATGATTACCATATTTAAATTCTGAAAATTATTTAATTAACTCTATGGAAATTTATTTATCTAATATCAAACATATTTAATATTATAATGTAGACAAAAATATGATAAAAATTTATTTCTGGCTATTAAAAAAATTTTTTTTTTCTTCTCCTAAATTTATTTATTCATTTATTTATTTATAGTTCTATAAATATGTCGCGTGCATTGTAGTTTGATCGATTTATTATCACGTGCAGCAATTATAAATTGCAATCCTGATAAGCTCACCAGCATTATAACTTTGTAGCAAAAAAAAAAATAAGTATATAAAATATAAATATTAAATTCTAATTAAAAGTAGAAAATTTTAACGATGACATCACTGAAGGTAACTAGTTTATATATATCAGTGAGTATGAAAGATATTTATATACGCATGCATAAATATTCACGTGGAAAAGCTAAATAAATTTATTTTATATTTTTCAAGAAAATTTAACAAAATTTTGTTCTTAAATAATGAAAAAAAAAAAAATATATAAATTATATTTTAATAAATGAAAAATAAATCACAAGTGAAAATAATTTCTGGCAAATAAATTTCAAGTGTCATAAATGTTCGGGCAAATATAATTTGACATTTCCTCATCAACACAGAATAATCCATTTTATACACATGTATAATAATAATAATAATGATAATAAATAATAATAATAAAATACACATATGTAACGAACGTTGAACAGGACATGGTCCATTATCGTTACCAATACCATCATATAAAAATTTTTATGTATGATATTTAATCCATTTTGTTTATTAACAATGATTATTATCAATAATTATTGTAAAAAATCACGCGATTATGTAATTAATAAATAATTATCTACAATATCTTGTTGTTTAATGTGTATAAAGTTCTTTCTGATTTATAAAATTATTGTAAAAGTTTAATAATTTTTTTTTTTATGTATTTTATTATTAATTATTGGGTTCATTTGATTAATCAATGACTGGATATGAATGAACTGCAATGCGCCATGATATTTAATTTACATTTGCTGACCAATCACATTTAATAGAAGGCCAACAAAAGGTTCAAGGTTGAAATAAAATTTTTATTATTTGAAAATAATTAGTTGATTAATAAAAATATCTCGATTTTAATAATTTTTATAGGTACTTAATTATTTTTTGATGAATTTTGTTCGTTTTTATTGTCATTAATGTCTTGGAATTTTTATTGAGCCCGAGGTTAAATAAATTAGATATCATTTTGATAATAATTGATATTTTTTCTGTTTCATTTTTAATTATTTATTTCTTTTTTTTTTTTTTTTTTTTTCCATCATTCATGGGCAAAGAGAAACAATTCTCTGATGGATATCGATCTGGAAATCCGTATGAAATTGGGACAATTGTGTCCTTGGGATGTAGATAAAATTATTGCAGTGATTTTTGTTATTTAATGTTGAAATAAATTATTAAAATTAAATTTCTTCAGTGAATTATTAATGAATTCAATCTAGCATTTAAATTAATTTAAAAATATTGCTTTCAGCTTGATAATAAACACAATAATTGTGATTTTAATAATTATTTACTCACCTAGTTGAATGATCTATAAATGATCCACCATCTAATAATCGTAATTTTGCAAAGAGAACAGCACTAACAAAAGGCACTGCGGTCAACTCTTCCAATCCAACTTCCACCGAGAATTTGTACTTCTTTTTTTTCATCATGAAGGCCATTTCACTTTATCTTCAAATTTAACCACGATTTTATTTCTCTCTACTTTTATTTATTTGTATTTTCACTTATTCACTTGTTTTATTATTTAATATTATTTTATGATTCTCAAATAAATTAATAACTCTAACTATTATTTAGCTTGAAATCTAAAGTTCAAAATTTAAATGTCGCCACGTCCTTGACCTCGTCCCTCAACGATCCCTCCTCATACTAAGTTTGTTCTCGTTCTCCTTGGCATCGTCACACGTTTCCTTTCTCGTTTTCTTCCTTTCCTTTCCTTTCTTTATTTATTTTCCTTTTTTTTTTTTGTCTTTCTATATATTCACTTCTTATTTACCTTTTTTTCCTTCTATGATTATTTATTGTTCATCAATAACTACTGGAAATATATTCTAATTCATCTTCTTGCAACACTCTCATTATTATTTTTCCTTTTGCATCACTCGATGAATCCTACAAATTAAAAATAAATATTCACTTCACTGTCATCATTACATTGAAAAATATCATCATAAATATTTATATTCAGCTGTGAGAAAGAAAATGAATTATGGAAAGATGAAAAAATATTGACTCATAAAAAAAAATTGAATATTTGAATAAAATATCAAATTTTTCGTTTTCTTTCTGCTTTCAATATTTACAAAGTATATTGTAAACATGATATGAAGTAACAGATGACAAATTGTCGCACAATTTTATGTAAGTGTGTTAAAATTGGATTCACAAAAAGGAAAAAAGTGTGAAAAAAAAAAGAAATGATTAAATTAAACACACAAAATAAATATAAAATTCTTGAATCTAATTCCTTGTGTGTGTATGATAAAATTTCAAACAATTACGCAACTCAGACACACATGTTTTACTCGTCATTAAACTATTGTTCATTTTTATAAAGTGTCATGTAAAATAATGGCAAGAAAAAAACAGAAAAAAAAATTGAACACAACCGAGTCAACAATAAGATAAAAAAACAATCAAAATGAATGATAAAATTTCAAAAATAAAACAAAGCTCAACAAAACATTGCAAAAATATAAAATATTATTTTATCAATATTGAACGAGGAAATTTAACAAATTTTCAAGAGTTATTATTTTTCCTTTATCCAGTTATAACAATAGTGATAGTAATAATAATGGAAACTGATGACATCAAGGAAAAAAAATATATTTATGAAAATAATTAGAAAAAACATTTTTTTTTTTTTTTTTTCATAAAGCAATTGGCTTTGTTGGCAGGTGAATAATTTTGTTCAAGGGTAAATATACAAAATTGTCATTCATAACCTCTCAATTGTCTGTTTCTAATTTACAAACATATGTATAAATATTTTTCTGATCCATAAAGGAATTATTTATACATATTTATTTTCATTGATTGATTTTTGAACATCCAATCTCTGATTTTCTCCAAGGCAAACTCACCTACATGAACACACATACATAAAATATAAAATTAAAATGAAAATTCATCCCCAACTTAATTTACAACGTAAATATATGCATGAATCATAATTGAATAATAAATAAATTTGATATTTATTTTTTAGATTTATTTAAAGCGGAAAATTTTGAGGTTATACTAACAATTATGTATTTAACATACCGTGTATTATTTCGCGTTTCACACGCAGGATTCTTAACCAATTTCACAAACTCTCATCGTAATTGTCATCTGACTTTTCAATATAATAATGAAACAAGTTTGGATAATATTTTTTCTTTTATTTAGTTGTTTTATGATGTGAAGAAGCGAATAATTGACTTAAAGTTTTTATCGTTTGCGTCGTTTTCTCTTAAACACAAGATTACTTTGATACGACGGATGAAAATGATCTCTTTTTTCTTTTTATTATGCACTTATTTTATTTTATTTTATTATATTCTACTATATTATTGTAGCAGTAGTAGTAATAGTTGTGTAGTAAGTGAGTATGTACACGACGACGACCAAGTGTGCGCGCGCATTTACACACTACCTGAACAGTGGTTGCTTGAGAACTGACGCGAAGATGTCTACTATTCGAATATTCTCAGGAGCGATTATCACGCCGTCATACGGAGGAAATAACAAACAACAATTCAAAAAATTCTAGGGATTTTCTAGTTTTCGATCAGCCAATCATAGCCATGAATTTGAATTTCAAATTTTTAAAATATTTTCTACTCTCTCAATGGTTTACAAATTACTATAAATATCTGCATTATAATTAGGTAACATTAATAAATTAATATTAATTATTTCAGTAAAATTACAATTACTACAGTCATTTCATACATAATTATATTTAATTATTTATTAATTAACATAATTGACAATCGAAATTCAAAATTACAGCAAAATGGCGGCGAACAGATGGCGCTCTTTGTCGTTTAATGTAATCTATATATACGTCCATTCATACACATATGCAAATTTGTACATTTATATACGTGCGTGTTTTATGGCGGTCGACGTTCTATCTAAAATTGTCAATCGGTTTTTTTTTTTCCATTACGAAAATAAAAAAATACATATTAACACTTTAAAAATAGAAAAAAACCATAAAACAAATCAGCTATGAAGAAGTTTGTGGTTAGGAATAAATGACACGACGCAATGGGTGAATCTTTATGTAATTTTTCCTAATAAACGTGAATAATTGTCCCATGACAATCAAGTTGGTTGAGAATACATGTAATATATAATTGCGTTCTTTTTTTTTTCTTCTACTCTTTGGTAATGTTGTTTGACGAAGACGAAGCGGCCTCGCAGCACTTTATTACACGATTTCACATTGTCGCTTTTTATTCGTGTAGCACTAAATAATTTGTTCTTCATTATCAGAAGTAATAACACACAATTAAACAAATATAAATATATGTAATAAAACTCCAGATAAGGTTTATCCATACATACATATATATATATATACATATACATATACATGCATATTTATTCATATATGTATACATGGTATATTTATATTATCAATTAATGAAAAAAAAAAATTTTACAAATAATGGCGACACACCTGTCGTTTGTCCAATGATAAAAACACGTCTGTGATAATTCAACACAGATGATCTGAAAAAAAATCCATCGAGAAAAATTATATACACATATATATATGTATATATATGTATGAAATTAATTAATTGAATTAAAAAAAAAATTAATTGTGAATTCTTTGGGTGAGTATTCAATTAGTTTGTTAAACGTTTTTTTATATTTGGGCAACGAATTCTATTTCTATTTTTCTTTATACAATATTATAAATATGGAATTAATATTTTTAATTCACACAAACACCCACACATATTTGTATATGTATTTGATTTAATTGTTTCTGGGATAAAAATCGAATTTATAATGAAAATTGAAGAGTTAGATAATTTTTTTGTGATTGAAAAAATTATATTTAACTTATTTTATATTTGTCTGATTAATACGATTTATATTGCAGAATCAGTGAATCATTTATACATTTATTTATTGATTTATGTATTTTTTTTTTTTTATTTATTTGTTATCACACAATGGGTGAATTGTCTTTTACATCTGGCTGGTGATTTACTTGCTCAACATTCATTATTGATAATAATAATGTTTGACTTTAAATAATAAAAAGAAATGAAACTATTATTTAAAGACAAAATAATTAAGAAAAAAAAATCTTAAATCATCTGTTTAATTCAATCAATTTTTTTTCTCATTAATTTAGCTATTGATTTATTCGTTTGTTTGTTTTTCAATATTTATCCGACACTGACATGGGTTTTGTTTCTACAATTGTTGAACGGCCTTGCATTGGACATTGATATACATATTCTCCAGCATGATTATACTGTATTACAATCTAAATGTGAAATGATAAAATATAAAGTAACGTAACGTTGAATAATATGTATGAACGTAAATGCATTTCAACTATGAACAATTATGGGTTTGCATAAAAGTTTGGCTCAATATTTAATGGTGTAAGTGCTGCTTATTTATTTATCAATTGCTTTTTTTTTTTTTTTAATATATATATTCTTTATTTATTTCTATTTGTGCTTGGAATGAATATTTTATTTGTTTTCATTTTTTTATAATATTCTCGGTTGATTATTTTTTTCTTGAATAATAGAGGAATCGATTTCGAATTTTCAGAGTCCAGTTATGGAGGATAGTTTGAGTGTTAAGTCGATGGAATCAGTAGCCACCAGTGATGAATATGAATTTGTAAACGAACGTGGCCCGAGTAAAAATAATCAATCATTGGTTGAATCGCCGATGTTAAAAATAGCAAATAATGGTAATCTTGAAGATTTACAAAACGATTTGAGAGAGGTAACAAATAAATAATATTTATAAAATATATAATGATTAAATAATAATTGATATTTATTAATAACATAAATTATTTCGTTGAAATTAATTATGAATTAATATTCCAAGGTATTAACTGAAGAAATAAAAATGGAGAACGTAGACGAAATAAAAATGCAACCAAATATCAAATCAATAAAGCAAGTTGGACAGAGTAAATTTTATTCTGACATTGTATCATCTGAAAAACATGATGAAATTAAATCCGAATCATCTGACGACTATGAATTAAATACATTACTAATTGATGGACATCAAGATTGTACAGTATTTAATGGCGTAACATATTTAGGATCAGCACAAATAAATTCACCTAAATCTGAGGCAGAAATCCAAGAACATATGGCACTTTTATCAAATGCATCGACACCAACACTAGAAATAAAAGTATCTGTATCAATACCCAGCAGTTCACAGGGGTCAGTGGTATTGCGTGAAGCAGCAAATCAACAGCCAATTGCATCGTATGAAGTACAAAGAATATTATTTTATGCCCGAGGAGAGAGCAATGGACCGTGTTCAGCATGCTTTGCATTTACCAGGTCTCACGGCGATACAAAAGAGTCAGCTGTTTTTCTATGTCATCTATTTCGTTGTGACATACCTGAGGCCGTTGGCCAAGTATCATCATGCTTTGCAAAGGCATTTAATCGTATTCCACGTTCAATGACAAGCTCATTAACTGGCAGCAGTGATTTTATCAGTGGCAATGGTGGATTTACTGCCGGGACAACGGAAAAAATTAATTCACGTGTATTTATATTTGAATTAACAATGGAAATAAAAGAGGATGATGGCAAAGGAAATTTTAATACAGTACCAAAGGATCGTAATTGCTTTAAATTACGTAGTAATATACCAAAACAAATTTTTATGAGTATACAGCAAGTATTAAGCAAGGAAGGCGGTATTAATCTCGATGTTGAACGTTGTTTTGGTGTATTAGTTAGTCCTGGACGTAATGTAAGACACAGTGATATGAGATTATTGGAGATGCAATCGAGTGTTGGACCAATAAGTGGAGAAAAACAGTCATATAATATTTGCGGTAAATGGGATCCAGCTGATCCGGCATTGGTGCAATTGAATAATGAAACACGAGAGGGTAAAATCTATATGACTGTTGCTGTTGATCTTGTTATAAAAGGAATACGTGAGCCTGTACGTTTTGTTATTGAAACATCAGTTAAAGTTTATCCAGCTAATGAACGTTTTTGGTATTTAAATAAACGTACTCTCGTTCAACAATTCCAATTGAATTCACGTGAAATAATTACCGGTGATCCAATAGAAATACATTATGAAGTGCAAAGTATTGATACATCAGGTGAATTGGATCGTAATCGTTTAAATTTAGCATTAAATTTAGCATCATTGATAAGATCATCGTCATTAACGAGTATTGATACATTAACGCCAAAAGAAGAAATTGATTCGGACGGTGATGAGCCAATGTTAAGTGGTACTGGCGAAGTATCAAAAGATTGTTCTGCTGATGAATTGGCTAATTGGAGTGAAGTATTGGACAGTTGGTTGATTAATAAACAACGACCAAAATTATTAATTAAATTAACGCGACAAGGAATACCTGAAGCGTTACGCGGTGAAGTTTGGCAGCGTTTAAGTAATTGTGATAATTCACAAGAGATGATGGATAAATATCGAATATTAATAACAAAAGAGAGCAACTGTGAGAGCGTTATTTTGCGTGATATTAATCGAACATTTCCTGCACATGATTTCTTTAAAGAAACTGGTGGATTAGGACAGGATTCACTCTATCGTATCAGTAAAGCATACGCAGTTTACGATGATGAAGTTGGTTATTGTCAAGGTTTAAGTTTTCTAGTTGCTAGTTTACTGCTACATATGCCAGAGGAACAAGCATTTTGTGTATTGGTTAAATTAATGTACGATTATGGATTACGTGATTTGTATAAAGATCGTTTTGATAATTTGCACATGAGATTTTACCAATTAAATCGTTTGATGGAGGATCAATTGCCAGAGTTATACAAGCACTTTTGTGATCGTGGTGTAGAAACACATATGTTTGCTGCACAATGGTTTTTAACGTTGTTTACTGCAAGATTTCCATTGTTTTTGGTCTTTCATATTCTGGATGTTTTTCTACTTCAAGGATTGGATACTTTGTTTCAAGTTGCATTGGCATTATTGATGGTAAATTAATTAATTAATTTTTATGTATATTTTAATTGGGGGTTTTTAAGGGAGTTGTTAATTATTTTTTGTTTGAAAATTAAGTGAAGAAAAATTCATAAATATTTTATTAATGTAAGTTTAATTGAGAGAACTTTTGCGATAATCAATTTGAAATATTTTATATAAATATTTATTATATTTATTTCAGGTTTGTAAAAAAGAATTGTTGCAGCTAGACTTTGAGAGTATTCTCAAATACTTCCGAGTATATTTACCAAAACGTTGTCGCAATGAGGAGGTATCACGACACATTATGAAAGTTGCGTGCTCTGTGACGTTAAAAAAATTGAAGAAATACGAAGCGGAATTCATGACACTAAAAGGTAATTTTATCTTCTATGTGTAAAAAAAAATATCGAACCAAAAAAAAAAAAAAAAAATAAAGAATTAGGAACAATTAGAGTTAGGTTACTATTTTCTTTTTTTCAAACTCGAAATGTCCGTCCGTAATTTGTTTTTCTACATTTCATCAACATTAGTGAGGTAAAATAAAACAAAATTCATGCACGAATCTCTCGTTCTTCAATTTCATAAAATTTTCCTCTGTATAAACAAAGAGGTAATTTATATTTAATCTTAAATCGTTATTTAAATGATCAAAATAATATTTCTAGTCTCATAAAATATATAAAAAAAGAAAATTATTTACGGAGTATTTTTTCTTTATCTTATGTTAATAAATTTATAAATTCATGCTTTGTAGATATTTACATAAACTCTAATTGCACAATAATTTATTGTAGAGGATAAAAAGTAATTCAGTTCTGTATACATACATGTATGTTATTGTCAATTGTAGATAATTTGCCAATTAGAAAAAAATATTAATCAATTTTGAATGAATAAATGAATAAATAAAGTAATCTTTATAGAATATGTTCTATATATCTGATTAAACATATATATTTTGCACTATTTTATTATATTGTTTACCTACTGTAAAGTCCTGCTTTCGTATTTTCTAATCGGATTAATGAATAATAAATAAAATGAAAAAATTTAATAAATAGTTTGCATGGTTGTGTTTAAAAATTAATTTAAGGGGATTCAAAAATTTTTTTATTACATTTAAAAATTGATTAAAGTAACACGTGTATAATTATTATCAAATACCAGCTGTTTCTCGTCCCTCTCTTTATCTCTTTAACTATACCCCACTCTCACTTAATCACTCGCTATCTTTTTTCTTGGTCAACTTTTAAATGTGCACAATTCACACCGCAGTAGTTTAAAATAAACCGATGACTCATTTACATCTGTGTTGACAGCCACGAATTTTATTCACAATAATAAAACCCACACTCAACAAATTAATTGCGCATTAATTATTAAAGAAAGAAAAAAAACGTGACAGATGTTGGAATTTTATTGTAGTATTTTACACTCAAATAAATAATAAATAATGAGCAACATTGCTGAGTTAATGATGCAAAGTGAGAAACACTTTATTATTAAATTATTTTCATAAAAATATGGGGAAATAAATATTTAATAATAAATTATTTTAGTAAATTATATTTTTTGTGTCTTTTGTATTTTATTTATTATTAAATTTTTTTTTTTTTTTTTTCGTTCTGTTTTCTTTTCGTGTTTCATTATCGATGCAGAAGCACAAGAGAACGCTGATGAATATAGTAATGAAGTGGAACAATTACGTGGTGTTGTTACGAGAAGTGAGGAAGAAAAACAGCGACTTGAGGTTGAATTGATGCAAATTAAAGAGATCTTACAGCGTGAGGTGGCGCGAGCTGATTCAGAAAGTCGACGTAATGTTATCATAATAAATGAATACAAACAAGTATGTAAATGAACAACAAAAAATTTATTCTACATTTAAATATTAATTAATAAAATTTATAATTTATTTCTTCCTTTTATTTAGATTTGCCAACGCTTGGAAGATGATTATAATGCTACAAAAAATACATTGAGTGATTTGAGAGTATGCAAAATTATTATTAATTATCTCTTAATTAAAATTATTGTTGATATAGTGAAATAATTTATTTTATTATTTTTATTTCAGGGTAGAATATCGAATTGCGATAAATGCTGTAACATTGTCATGCAATCGTCGAAAGTATTTTCTGATATTTCGCATCCATTAGAAAATCGTGTTGATCCAGTGTTACATCGTGCACAAGAACGTGTACGTGAATTAGAATTGGAATTGGCGCAAACAAAATTAGCTCATGTCGAAGCAGAATGTCGTAATCAAGTGAGAGCAATAATTGATGCAAATAAAATTAAAATGAATTCAATTATAATTAATTACACATATTTTTTATTTCTTTTTTTTTTTTAATAAAAGGATTTGACACATCAACTTCATGCAACTGCGTCCGAGCTTCAAGCTGCAAAAAATTCATGGCCATGGCTGAGCAAAACACTTTCTAGCATAAAAGAAGCGACTAATAAACGAGACGTAATTACTCCAAGTGTAATGAGACGTGAAAGTGCACCTGTTAGCGGTATGCGTAATGCAATACATTCACAAAGCCGTGATAGTATCAAAGAAGCTATTTGATTCAATGAATTCGATGAATTTGAACAGTTTTATAGACGTTTTTTTCTTATTGAACACAAATATTATTTTGAAAAAACGTGAATTGCTGGAATCAATTATTTGATGATCGACTGTGGATGTAGAGCAAGAAAATAGGCTGTTGAGAGACTTTAGACCTTTATAATTTATAATTTAATATATACATGCATATATGTGCATATAATTATATAAGAAATTAATAATTGAGGTTATAGCGTTTGGGCTGCCATGACATTAAATAAATAATTCTAATTTTTACGATTTTATAGAACATTTCTTAACATCATTATTACATTTATTAATTAATATACATTTTACTTTCATATATTCAGAATTTTTTTTTCTTTTTTTGGTAAAATAAAAATGTTGCTATAACCTCAAAATGTATCCATGATTTAATTTGTAATTTTTTTATTATTTCGTTTGGAATTTTGTCTTTTTTTTAATACACTTGATAATGTATTTAACAATCCGTCGCAATGAAATTAATGTTATAACAATAAGGATGAATATATATCCTATAGAACGTAAAAGACACTTAATTAATGAATGATAGTGAATTATTTTATTTTTTATTTTTTCAAGTATGTAATATGTATATTGCTCCGTTTAAATGTACAGAACAAAAATATTCAAAGTGTATAATTGATCAATTGCAGACTCACTATTATTATCTAGAGTTTTTTTTTTTATTTGATGTAATAGTACATTGGGAAAAAAAATTCATTACTTGCCATATTATTGTTGATTTTTTTTTTTTCGTTTTTCTGTTAATAGATATCAATTCATGGTAGTAGAAATATACAATAATAATAAAAATGTATAATGATGTGTTTTGTATGATGAAATTTAGAATTTAAGAACAATTATACACAATTGGACATGAAAAATCAACAATTAATTATAATAAAATGAAAAAACAAAAATCAATATTAATTTTATGATACAAGAATTTAGATATTAATTAAATCCATCAAATTGTTTGTATTCAAGCTAAATAATTCGTTGTGCATTCCAGAGGAGTTAGGAAATATTCATTATGCATATGTTGAAAAGAGGAATAAAATCAATGAGTAAAATTTCCAATAAACTGAAGAATTATTATGAAATAACCATACGTAATAATGAGTAGAAAATTTTTAATAGAAATAAAATTTTCATTTCCAACTTATTTTTATTCAAGAATTTATTTCTTCCTTCATATTTAAGAATTTATTTGATGAAATTAATTTTTTTTCAGGGTACGATAGATTGAAAAAATCAATTGAAGTATTTAATTATAATAATGGAAACATATTTATTTAAACACAAATTGTTGTACATAATATACTATTTTCCATTCAATGGTACAAATAGTAGCAATCAGTCTTGAAAAAAAAAATACATTCATTGAATGAAACATATAATAATCTTTATTTATTTATTTTGTGCTTTAATTTTTACACTTTAATCATCAGTCAAACTTTAAAAACATAATTAAATTAACATATAATAGAATAATGGAAGAAGAGAAATATTGAAGCATATATTCTACTATAAGAAAAAAATGAAAAAAAATAATAATATGTGATAAATAATTTTTTTTTTTCATGTCTTTATCAAAACCTTATTCATAATGATTATTTACAACAATCTCGCAGCATGAATTCTCAACAACCAAACTGGGAAACCATTTTGAATATCATAAATATCATTTTCATTCTCCAAATCATTTTCCAATACATCAATCACTGGTTGTAAATCATCAAAATCATCATTTTCCACTGGTGCAATCATATTATTGCCTTCATTATCACGATTATTATTGGCTAAATCGCCATTTTCAACGAGACAATCATAATTATCTACTTTTGGTAATTCAACTTCAATATCACCTCCAAGACTTGGAATATCATCTCCAGGCGACCAATCAGGCGCTGAACTTGAATGGGGATAACCCGAATCAGGAATAATTTCCGGTGAGCAACTTGATGACGACGGTGTATCTTTATCATGAATTTGCCCAGCATAATTTCTGTCGTAATTAATTTTTTTAATTGATTTTCCATCAATTTTATCAATGAAATAATTTTGATCATCAAATTGAATATCACGAATATTTTCTGGCGACAATTCGCGCATTCTCTTCTTCTTATTTTTATTTGGCGTACTCGTTAATTTAGGATTACTATCCTCATCATCACTTCCAAATGAAACATCGCTAGTAGCATAATTGTTTATCAAACCAACTGACAAATCTTCATCGACAATTGAATATTGAAAATTTGGATCCGTAATATTTTGTGGACACAATAAACTATTTTCATTCAATGGAGATTCTAAATTAATACTACAAATACTTTCTAAATCATGATGAGCTTCATTTCGTTCAATCCCATCATCATCATTTGATCGTAAAAATTCAATCGATCGATTTAATTCATCACAATTTAAATTATTATCAATATTAATATCACTAGCAATGTTATTAATTGATTTTTCATCATCCTCATTGATTATTTTCTCATTTAATTCGCCATTATTTATTGTATTATCATCGGTTTGCCTGTGAATTTCTTCAATGTCTTCTAATGGTGTATCAGAATCATCTGGAGCACTACTGGACAATATTGATAGTGGTTTTAAATTAATTAATAATCCACGTTGTTTATCATTAACAACTTCCCATCCAGCCTTGGATAATATTTTTCTAAATTCATCAGTTGTTATTGTTAAATTATCCATTATTTGTAATAAATAATCAAACGGCATTGTTTCATCATCGCTACTATTATTCAATTGATATCTTCGAATAAAATATGAAACTTCATCCAATATTTTAACTTCAGGCGAACGATTATCAATTCGAAATGGATATTCTATATGTGAAACTAATTTAAATAAATTATTCACGCCTGATATTGTTGCAGTTTGCTGTGTATCAATGTCTTCACGACGATGGAATATTGCCATTTGTGAACAGCAACCGTATTTTTCTGTTCCTTTTGGTCCCCGACAAATTCCTTTGAATCTAACTTCATAATCAGGATATTTATTTATTATTTCACTTGCCCAATGGTTAAACTCATTTCGAGTCCACTCGAATTTATGATCTTCATGTCGAAAGCCATGTAAATTTGGAAATAATACGTTGAATTCAACATTTGGTGTTGTGAATATTGCCAGTTTTGGTTTTATATATCCAAATATATTTTGTGGTAAATCATTCAGTGTATCGGAATAGAGATGTTCAATTAATTCAATGCAAATGATTGCATCAGTATTTTCCAGATGTTTATCTGGATGAATAACACTTCCCTCGTAAATATAAACATTCAATGGATGATCTTTCACATGTAAATAATCTGCAGTTAATGGTTCGATTTTTTTTTTATTTTTTTCCAATACTTCAGTATCAATATCAACACAAATAATTTCTTCAATTCCCGGTGTATTTTTCAAATGATTGAAGAAACCCAATTCAGAACATCCAAAATCAACTACCTAACAATAAAATATCATTAATTATTACCATGACATTACATATTTTTCAATAATAATTGAAGAAAAAATTTTTTTATTATATTATTCCAAGAAATATGTAATATAACCTTACTTTTTTAATTTTTCCACGATACTTTTCTGCACGAAGCTCATTAAGAACAGCATGATAACGTTGAATATATGCTGGAGGTCGAAATTTCATCGTTGTCTTTTTATCATTACAGTCATCATAAAATTGATCCTCAATTTCACTATTTGTTGCGATTGATTTAACGGTATTTTTCGATGCGGCGCAATAACTCGTGGTTTCACGTAATGAAGCCGGCTCATACTCATCACGTAATTCATCCGACTCAATGTTACTTACATTCAATTTATTGCAAAAATATTTCCCAACGAGAAATAGCATATGAAAGAATACAATAATCATTTTGTCGTCACTAGAATTATTTATTTCAAAGTATTTTTTATCCTGATGATAAATGCATAATATTTTTTTACAATTCTATGTATCACATCAATATGCGTAATATACATAGCATTTATATATTATATAGGGTTTTTTTATTCCGCCGCCACACCATAAACAATAATAATAAATTGTTTATAAATGGCGGTGAAATAGCGCCATTAGTGGTATCTTTGTGAAACAGTAATTCAAATCTTTTTCAAAAATTTTTATAATTTAGTAACAAACATCACCGCATATGGCGTCCGTGTAGCTTTCAAAAGCGACATCTTTCGAGAGCATTAATAACTTTTGACTTCATATTTCGATAAATATATAACATCTTTGAATTTTTCAAATTTAAAAGACATGCAAAAATTAAATTTATATTATAAACGAATATTCAAATGAAAAATTATCAATTAATATCTCAATAAATGATGATGACATTTTTTGTTTGTTATTACTATACGTATATATTTATTATTAGTATTTATAATTACATATAAAGACAAGTAAATTTTGTTTATATACAATCGGAATTTTTTTAAGTTCCGCGTCTCCATTTTTCACCATTGCTAAATTTTGTCATTTCTTTACCACTTACTCCACACGTTCCAATACCAACTCGACCATTTACATTCTCTGGAGTGGCAAATATACTTTTTTTCACCACACCTTTTTTAGCTGCCTGTAAATAAAAAATAAACAAAATATTATTAATTCATATTAATAAAATTTATGACTATATTTGGATATAATAATTTACCTTTGTTGTAAACGCAAGCCATTTATTTTTTTCCTGTTCACGTTCTTCCTCAAGTTCCTTGAATCGCTGGAGCTTTTTTTGCTTCTTTTTTTTCAGATATTCACGTTGTTTACCTGGATCAGCACCAGCTGCTGCTGCTGCTTGCATTTTTCTAAATAATAAAAAGTATTTATTCAATAACTGAACAATAAACAATGAAATAAAATATTTCATCAGTGAATAAATCGATAAAATTGTGTAGATAATTATAATTTTCTGTAGTGGATAATTCATTAGTATTTTTTACCTTCGTCTGCATTTGTATTTGAAGAAATCAAAGAGAATTATGGATTCATATTTTTTAATATTTATAATTATTTATATTGGGAAATAATTCACACGAGTGTTGAACAAAAATTATCCAGAATCGATGAGAAACATTTTATGAATGAAGAGGAAAAAAGAAATTGGGAATTAATTGATTAATGGAGTCAATGATTAATAAAACAGATTTATAAATTAAATTAAATAAAGATTTTTCGTATGAAAATAATTGATAGTTCATTTCATTCATGTTAATTAAATTAATTTATACTTACTTAGATTTTTGATCTGCCCAATCTGACGCTGGCCTTTTTGCTACTGACTTTAATTGATTCAACATTGTAACATCAGTATTTTTGAACTCATTAAATGTAACATTGACCAATCCATCATCATTTATTGAATCAATAGTTGCTTCATAATATCTAAAAAATAAAAAAAAGTATCAATAAAACACCATAGTTATTATATTAAAAATAAATAAACGTTTCATATCGATGAAAATAAACTAAAAATTTCACATACTTTCCATCTTCACTCCATGGTGCCATACATTGATCACCAATTTTCCATTTGTTTGCCAATACTGCTAGAAGAATTGGATCTTTAGCGTCCATTCCATTTGTCTGTCGTTTTTCTTGTTGTTGTGATTTTATTAAATCATGAGTGAGCTCAATCACTTCTTCCAAATCAATTTTTAATTTTAAAAGCTCCTCATTTGTCGGATCTGTTGTTAATGCAGCTTCAACCTATACAATGAACAAACAAATTATCACATGAAATTATTGGAAAAAAAAACCATAAACAATATGGAAATTGAAAAAATTAAATATAAAATTATTTTAAGGTTATCAATAAAAAAAAAATTCTTACTTGTTGAAGCTGCAATTTATAGTTTTGTAAATCATCCATTGTGATTAATATTTATTTATTTAAATAAAAGTGGCTATGAATATACACTTTTACATATATTATTGTTGAACTTCTCCACTGAATCAACACACAATATTTCTTCAGTTTTGTCTATAAAATTTATTATAAGTGTGTAATCTCTCAGCTGCTTCCAGCTAATGAGTGTCAAACTATTGCCTGTGGTTATGCAGTGATGTGATGGAAGACAACATCATGATTAAAAACCGATTGTGCTGCTACTAGTGGCAAATTTTGCAACTGTTTTAACTTACCAAAAAAATGAAATATATAATCAATTAATGGACTTATTCGATGTTAATTAATATCTGAAATTAATATATTCAAGAATTAAAATTCAAATTTGATGATATTTAACAGTTATTTATACAAACAAAAATTTAATAATCATGTTTTGAGGCTAGGATTTCAAATGGTGTTCAACAGCGCCATCTCTTAGATATGTCACTCGTTAGTTATGTCGTAAACGTAATTTCAATTATTTTATTAATATACGTAAACATTCCTCAACAGAGTATTGTTAATCATTAAAACAATTCCTTGATTATTAATTATAATATAATAATGGCGTATCCAGTAAGTGATTATTTTTAATCTATCTCTAAAATAAAAATGAAGTACTCAAATTCATGGGTTGATTAATCATTGTTGTTTTTCACTCAGGGTTCTACACAAGAATCAATTAATAATGTTCAAGTGAGTCCAGAAGTTGAACAATGGTTTGCTGCAGTTGATAGAGATAGAAGTGGAAAAATAAGTGCAGTTGAATTAAAAGCAGCATTGGCTAATGGTCAAGGAGGAACATTTTCAGACACAGCATGCAAACTCATGATTGGTAACACGAATTTAATGAAAAAAAAAATTTTTCCTCAACAATTTACTCTATGTATTTATTTTTCTAGGAATGTTTGATAGAGAAAAAAGTGGAACAATTGATTTAAATGAATTCCAAGCGCTGTACAATTATATAAATGCATGGTTGGGTGTATTCAAAGGATTTGATCGTGATAATTCTGGTAGCATTCAAGAGAATGAATTGTCAGCAGCATTGACACAAATGGGCTATCGATTTAGTAATGAATTCATTCAATACTTAATTAAAAAAAGTGATTTTAATGATCATCAAAGCATCACAGTTGATCAATTTATCGTTTTGTGCGTTCAAATTCAAAAGTTTACTGGTAAGAAGTAGAACAAATGATCACAGTTGTGATTAATAAATTCTTACAAGATTGTTAATTTGAAATTAAATAATTTTGTATTACAGAGGCATTTAGAACGAGAGATATTAATCAAACTGGAACGATAACAATTGGCTTTGAAGATTTTCTAAATGTTGCACTAAGTTGCAGTGTATAATTATTAAAATAATTTAATTTTCCGCTTTTTTTTATCGAGTATTTGAATTATATTATATCAGTCTAGTATTATTTTTCATAAATTTAAACAATCGCTATAAATTATTAATTTAGCTCTACTGAAAATAAAGACAAAGTAGTTTATTTTTTAATCAATTTTAACTTCGTTTTTTTTATATATTAATTTCTTTAATCATTCGAATATTCCTTGTAAACACCGTTCAATTACAATAATTTTATTACATATTAATGATATATTATAAAATAATTTTATTACAACACACTTTTATATCATTTCAATTGTATATTAATTTTTTTTTTATGTTTCCCGTACTTTTGTTTTCTATTTTCAATTTTCATACACGAAGGCACCGGTGCACATAAATGTTGTTAATTCAACAATTGAAATTGAACAACAAAATAAAGCACATAATTAATTTTTCCATTTACATAAATAATAAAATAAAGCAATTATAGTACAAATATAAATTTTCCATCATTTACGACTCTGTCATTTCTATTTATTCATTATTAATTTTTATATCCTTTTATTCCATTTTATTTATGGCAGTTTATTTTTTTATTATTCATCAGCTGGGAATGTGTACACATATACATATATTCAAAGGATTTCAAGGAAGACAAATAATGTCGTCTTGATAACATTACGTCATGTCCGTCACATGTGGACAACTTTTGGTGTGCTAAAAAAAACATGATTAAATTCATAAATAATTTCCAATATTAAAATTATTTACTCATCAAATTTACAAATACCTTTTACCCCATAGCCAATTTAATAGTACGCTCGACTGGCTCTGAACATCCCGTGCTAATAACAAAAGTAGTATTAATTAATATTAGCAAACAAATGAAGATAAAAAAATAATTAAATAAATAGCTAATAAAAATCGAGAAAATTCTCCAAAAATGATTTAAATTAGCGCTCTGGCATGGATTAATATACGAATATTAATTGTATATTGGTTTGAAATGCTATAAATATACGTACAAAGAGTGTAATTAGCATTAATAAGTCGCGCAGCAGCGTCTGGTGGCAAAGTACTAAGCGCATCTTTGTGTGCAATCAATGACATTTGTTGAGTATTCCTCAATTCACGTTCATCTAATAATCGTACGTCTTTTCGATGGCCAACATTGTGCAACTGTGACAACCTACATAATTGGGGAAACAAAACAAGTAGGAAAATCTAGCTCATACAAGCCTCTAAAAATTGATTTCACGACGAAGACATCAACATTTTATAATATCGTATACATATTTTTTATGTATAATATTATAGATGTATGATGTATTGTCGTGAGACCAGCTAAACTTAAGATTGATAAAATGAATAAATAAATAATAATTAAAATTAATTTACTTTTGAGCCAGAATTTTTTTTTCTTCATCAGAATCGGCAGATTGTGAAGTTGTTGGTGTTTGGATAATTACACCAGTTGTTGGAGAGTCCTGTTGATCTATTGGAGAAACAGAATCGCCCATTTCATCGTGTTTTTCAAAATTCTTTATTGTCTCTGTGGATGCTGATAATTTTCGAATTTCTTCATTAACTCTAATGGCATTTGACAATCGTAATTGTAATGTATCACGTTCTTCAAGTAATTGCATCAGCTCATGTGTCAATTCTTCACATCTAACATCACGTTGATGTAACATATACAGCGCAACATCTAATTCATTTGTCATTTCATTTTTTTCATTATTTATCACATTTTGTGCTTGACGCTCGGATAAATTTTTTAAGTTTGGCAATAATGATTGTTCCAATTGTGATTTTTCTTCATATAATACATCGATTTTATTCTGCATCTGTTGAATTATCGCTGGATAAGTATTTTCATTTAGAATATATTTTAAATCTTCAATTTCTTCCTCTTTTACTGATAATTGTGTTGTCAATTGTTTGCCAATTAATTTGTGCTCCTCATTTTCTTTTTCACTAATTGATATTAATTCCGTTATTTTATTTTGTAATTGTTCAATTTCATCAGTTTTTTCATTTATTTTTGCTTCTAATTCGCCAATAATTATAATTAATCGTTGTATTTCGTTTCTGCAACTTGTTTTTTCATTTTCAAGGTCCATAAGTTCATTATTCTTTGATAAAATTTCATTATTCAATGTTGCAATTAATTTTTCAGAATTATTAATTAATTCCTTCAATGATTTTATTTCTTGTGCTTGATTATCCAATTGTAAATTATTTTCATCACGTTCTATATTTAATATTGTTATTTTACTCTGTAATTTTAATATTTCTTGCGTTTTTTCATTTACTTCAATTTCATATTTGGCAATTTTTGAAGTTATATCATTTTCTTTGTCAATTAATTTACTATTTAAATCATCAACATTTGAACGACAATTTTCTAATTCCAGTTTATCGAATTCAAGCTTTTGAATATATTGTTTCAAGTCAGCAACTTCTTGAACACGAACATTTAATAGTTCGGTGACCGTTGAAAGATTTTCATTAACTTCAATGAGCTTTTGTTCAATTTCTTGATGAGCCAAACGCCATTTTTCACCGTCTTTTAATGCTACCCTTAAATTCTCTTCAATTAATTTTATATTCTCATCTTGTTCCACTATTTTATCACGACTTATTGATATTTCTTTATCAAATTCTCGAGCTTTCTCAGTTGTATCTGCAACAAATAAATCATGAGTATGTTTTACAATTATATTTTCTTGATTTACGTCTTGTAAATTTTCTAAACATTTTTTTTCTAATTCATGGCATTTTTGTCGATTTATTTCTGAATTCATTTTCATTTCCTCTAATTGCTGCTGAAGTTCTGATAATTCTTCAGTTTGTTTCATCATTTTATCATTATTTATTTCAAGATTATATTGTAAATTTTGTATTGTTGATTCTTTTATTGCAATTTCATTGTTGAAAATAATTCCGTTTCGTTCGGTCTCTTCTTTGGTGTTTGTCAACTGGACAATTAGATCATTTGACTCTGAACGTAGATTTTCAATTGTTTTCTCTAATTCTTCAATTTTTCTGTTTGCTTCTTCCAGCTGTTGCGTTTTTTCATTTAAATCCTCACGATATTTCTCAACTTTTTCTTCATAGTTTTGAATAATCTTTTCTTCATTTTCTATCGCTAGCAAATGCAAATTTTCCTTCATTTTTAAAACTTTTTCGTCTAAATCTTGGCCTTGACGTTCTTCTACATCAATAATATGTTTAGATAAAGCATCAATTCTCTTCATACACTCATCCCGTTCTGATTCAATTATTTCATTTTTATTTTTACTTTCCTGATGCATTGAAATTTGATTTTGTAAGTGAATTTCAATTTCTTTAATTTTTTCATTTGTTTCTTCCAACTGCTGCATTTTTTCGTTCACATCCTTGCGGTAATTCTCAACTGCGGCTTCATAATTTTGAATTATTGTCCCTTTTTCCATAATATTTTCCTCCAATTCACGAATTTTTTCATTTGCTGCAATTAAATCTAATCGATAATTTTCTTCTAAATTAATTTTCTCGTGTTTCGTTTCTACCAATATATCAACGCATTGTTTTTCAATAGTATGTGACTTCTCCAACATATCATAAAAATTAACTTTTAATTCTTCTGTTGTTTGAATTTTTTGCTCTTCAATTTCACGAACTTTTTCTGTTAATTTATTTTTTTCTAATTCAATCAAATGTCGTAATTCGTCATTTTCTGCTGCTAATAATTCTACATTTTCTTGCATTTCTGCAATTTTTTCTTTACATTTATTACACTCTTCATCATTGTTATCATTTGAAGCTATTAATGCACTCGTTTCATTATTTGATTGCAATTTTTCTGCTTTATTATCAACCTTTTCTTCCAATAATTGTAATTTCTTCATTAATTCATTATTTCTAATATACATAACCTCCAAATCACGATCCTGACGTTCTTTCATATCAGTAAAACGTTCATTTGCTGCAGTTAAAACATCAATTCTCTTCATACAATTATCTCGTTCCAATAAAATTTTTTCATTGTCATTTTTAACCTCTTGCAAAATTTTTTCCAATTTCGACACTTGACTTCTTAATTCTTCTTCAATTGCAGAGTCCAGATCACTTAATCCACCAGATGATAATTGAATTTTCAATTGTTGCTGCAAACTTTCATTCTGAATTTTATATTCCTTCAATTTGCGAATTAATTTTCCATTTTTAACTTGAATTAATTTAAATTCATCATTCAAACGTGATTTTTCATCATTTAAATCTTTTATTGTGTCTTCTAATTCAGCGATTTTGGCATTTAATTGAGTTTCTGGTGAAGAAAATGGCTGCAAATGTTCAATGTTTGATGAAACTTCAGCTTCTTTAGCATTCCAACCCCATTCATCATCTTCATCTAATTTAATCCCTTCCAAAATATCATTATCATCAATTTTTACTTTATTTTTCTCATTTTCTGCTTTTAAATTATCAATTTGTAATTTTAATTCATTCAATTCCGCATTCAAACGCTCATATTCATCCTCAATAATTTTCTTCTCATTCTTTGTATCGTCTAATATTTTTTTCAAACTTAAAATTTCGGCATTTTCATTTATTTCCACATTTGAAGTTGTTCCAAAACATTTTGAAGCGTCAAATAAAACTTCTGTAGACGACGGTGGTGATGTTTCAACTTTTATTATTTCAATATTTTGTTTCTCAACTGGCATTTCAATTTTTTCTGACAATTCATGATATTTTTCCATCAATTCTTCATTCTTTATTTTATATAATTCCAATTCTGATGCCGATTCCTTTAACTTGACCTCATTTTCATTCCGTTCAATCATTAAATTATTTATAATAATCACTTTTTCATTAATTTCTTCAGCTTTTCTCATCAATTCCTCATTCTTCTCTCTATATAATTGCAACTCTGACGATAATTCACTCAACTTTGCTTCACTTTGATCCCTTTCAATTATCAAATTATTTATAGTTTCCATTTTTTCATTTACTTCATTGGCTTTTTCTTTTTTATCATCATCAAATTGTGATTGTAACTGTTCTAATTTATTTTTCAACTCCACTGATTCAACTTTAGCAGCTTCAAACGCTTCATTAACTTGTGAAAGTTTTGATAACAATAATCGATGCTCAGTTTCTGATTTATTTATTGTATTTAATTGCTCTAAATATTCTGTTTCCATAACTTGCATTCGTACACCGAGTTCACGTGCTTTTTCTTTTACCTCTGTTAATTCACGTTCTTTTTCCATTATTTCCATTGAGTTCTGTTCTTTATAAATTTCAAACTCTTCTAATAATTTATCACGTTCCACTTTTTCATTCTGTATTATTAACTCAGCATTGTTTAAGCTTGATGATATTTTATTCAACATTTCTTCATTTTCTTCGCGTATTTTATTCAATGAATAAATTTGTTTATTCATTTCTTCTTTTTCCTGCTTTTCAATCATTAAATTTTCCTCAATTTCACGTAATTTTATTTCATATTCTTGACATTGTCCACTTTTTTTCTTCAAATTCGCGGCAATTATTTTCATTTTATGTAACTGCGATTGAATATTATTATTTGCGTCCTCAAGTTCGCGTTCTAGCCACGAAATCCGTTCCTCTAGTGAAATTTTATTCTCACTTGTAAAATTATCAGCAATTATTTTTTCTTTTTGGTCAAGAATAATTTTTAATTCATCATGTTCTTTTGTTTTTTCATTCAAATCACAAATTAATGACTCGGATCGTTGATTTAAAATTGTGATGTCTTCTTGATATTTTATTTTCAATTGTTCAATTATTTCATAAGCTTTTGATAATTCCTGTTTAATATCTTCATAATGTTTCGTTTGAATTTCCATATTATTTAATAATTGCTCGTATGAATCGGATTTTTCATTATATTTTCTTATTTCTTCTTGTAATTCATTCTCCAATTTATTGTACGATTGTTCAATTGTTGATAATTTTTCTATGTTTTTGTCCATTTCTTCTTTCAATTGAATTTGTAGATTTGTTTTTTCCGCAACATTTTGTGATATTATATTTTCTTTTTCCAGAATATTTGCATTCAACATATCAATTTTTATTATTAAATTATCAATATGATTTTTCAATTCTAAATTATGTTTGAAATTTTCATTATTCTTAATTTCAATATCATGCAAAATTTCGTCTTTTCGTTTCAATTCTTGACAATAAGATTCTATTACTTCATTAAACTTCTTTACATCTAGTTCTAACTGATTATTTTTCTCTTTTAAATCGTTAATTATTCCCTCAAATTTTTTTTCCAGTGATTCAACATTTTCTGAATGTTCTTTAATTGTTTCATTCATTTGAAATTTAAGGAAATTGAATGCAGTTTTTTTTTCATCAATCTCACGAATGTATTCACGATTTTCGGCCTCTAAATTTTCAATTTTTTCAATAATTGACATCTCCTTCGACTTTAATTCATCCATTTCACGAGTCAAACCTGAATTTATTAACATTAAATTTTCATTTGTGGTAGATAAATCGGTGTTTATACTGGACTGTTTTATTTGCTCTGATGAATATTCTTCAATTAATACTCTCCTTTTCTCCAATTCATTTTGCATTTTAATCACTTCTTCCTTCAACTCTCTAATTATTTCTTCATCATTCGCAACCATATATTCAAGTTTTTCAATTTTTTTACGCAGTTCTTCTTCTAAATTACTGTAATATAAAACTTTTTCCGACATTATTTCATTCAATTTATATTTATCCTCATTTAATGTATTGATTTCATCGTCATTTTTCCATTTTTTATTCTCCAATTCGTGAATTAATTTATTTTTTTCATCAATCATATTTTCCAATGATTCAATTTTTTCATTTAATTCAACTTGCATTTGAGAATTTTCATGAGTGGCTATCGAATGTTTGATTAATTTTTCATTTTCTGAATGTTTTTCATCGATCAATTGCTTTAAATTAACAATCTCTGACTCCAGAGACAATAAAGTTTCTTTGTCAATGAAATTATTACGATTGTCATTAATCAATTTTTCATTTTCAATTGTTAATTCATTTAATTTTTCAATCAAATTTCCACTATTGGTCATTTTTTCTTCAATTTTCGTGAGTTTAATAATTAAGTCAGCATTTTCTTGAGTTAAATAAAAAATTCTTTCATTCAATCGTGCTAATTCATCATTATTCGTTGGTTCATTTGTCAAAACTGCAATTCCACCGTCACTCGCTTCCATTATTCGTTCAAATGACTCAGTAGAGCCAGTAGAATCCGTTGATTTCTTATCAATACCCTCATTCCTCTCTGATTCAACTGAATTATCGATAGTTATTGTATTATTATCACTTTCAATAATTCTTTTATTATTTAATTTCTCCAATTGTTCCTCCAACTCAACGATTTTTAATTCTGCTGTTACACGAGAATTCTCTGATTCAGCATTTTCATTCTCTAATCCAGACAGTTCTTGCTTCAATCCATGCAATTCTAAAAAATAAAAAATTATAATGAAATAAAAATCTTGTTATAAGTATTAATGTATGTAATTTTACCTTGAATTAAATCAAATTTTTGATTTTCTAATGTTGCAATAGCTTCAATGTGCATTTGTATTTCATTCGTCTGCGTTACTGTAGTATTTTCCAATTCAATAATTCGTCGATGTAATTCTTCGTTCGATACTAAACAAATAATTCACAATTTTTTAGAGTAAATTGAAGAATCGATTTTATTATTTTTCTATTCATTTAATATTTTATTATATTTTTTTCTTCATTACTGAAGACAATATTATAGTCCAGAAGCTAAATATTTTTTGCAATAAATAATCGAAAGGAAAATTATTCTTCAAGACCACAATATTCCCTTTAATAATTATTTCATGTCATTTCTATAATCATAAATGTATTTTGGACTATGAAAATAATCCAATGGAAGAATGGCAATCTTTGACAAGAATAAAAGTAGGTAAATATAACCTCAACCCGTAAATAAATTTGTTTCAAAAATAAAAAAATTAATGATTGTTAAAAAAAGTATCATTTGTAAAAAATGGATGCAAATATGAAAAATATTCCACATATTTTTGTTGTTAAAATAGATTAAATTGGGATTTTAATAATTTTCCAAAAATTCATTCGTGTCTTTTTTTTTTTTTAATTTTTAAGCCCTGATTCCTACCTTTAAGCTCGTCAAAGTCTACCAGACTGAGCTGAAGGTTACCTTTCTCCTCTTCCAATAAAGCAACTTGATTTTCAAGCCTTATCACTTCAGCATTAGTATCCGACATCTGAATATAAATTACGCCAAACCGCCCGAAAAAATAGAAAAAAAATAAGTCACATGAATTAAAAATCGATTTTTCAATTACAATAAATCAGCAAAAATAAAAAAAAATTATATATAAATAAAATCCAACCGTTCGAAAGTTTTCCAATCGTTTTTGTAAATTTCTCAATTTACTTTTATGCTGTGCTTTTATTTTAATCATATTTTTATTCGCTTCCTCCAATTCTCGTTTCAATTTTTCCATATTTTTTTCATTTTCCTCATTAATATTACTCTCGACATTTTTATTGTCAATTAAATTATTTAATTCTCGTGTTTTGTCTTCTAATTCAATAATTTTTTTGTCTTTTTCTGCATTAACTAAATTCATTGATTCAATTTCCGTCTGAATTTTCTCTAAATTTTCTTCCTTTTCATTTAACTGATTCATCAAATGATCAATTTTTGTTTTAAATGACGTTTCTAGTTGTATAAAATTCTCCTGCATCAATCGCATTTCGGTTTTTGTTTCCTCTAAATTGTCCAAAGTTACTTTACCTTTTTTTGATAGATCCTCGGACATTAAAGTGATTGCCCGAGTTTTTGAATCAATAACCGAATCTTTTTCCTTCAAATTATCTTGTAAATCAATAACTGTTGCTTGCAATTCATTTATTTTATCATTTAATTCAATGAATTTTTTATCCTTCTCAATTGACAAATCCGTGTCATTTATTTGCTGTCTAATTTCTTCAACTTTTTCCTCTGCTGCACGTTTACTTTCATTCAATTCTTTATTTCTTTGCTCAAACACTCGACGATTTTCCGCCAATTTTTTTTGCAATAAATGTGATTTGGCCTTTGGCGTTTTAGCTTTTTCTTCCCTGATATTTTCACTAATATTTTTATCTTCTGGAGCATTCTCATTGTCATTATCTTTTTTTTTACTTGTAGTTGAATCAATTTGTCCAGCAGTTGAACTGTCCACAGTGCTTCGTCGTGATAATTTAACTTTAGATTTTATTTTCGTTAATTTTTCTGCATATTCCTGAAAATAATTAATATCACAATAAATAAATAAATAAAATATCTCAAATAATTAACAAAATTAATTATAACTATAAATATTACCTGAACTTCTTCTTCTTTTTTCTTCAAATCAACTTGATTTTTCAAAATAATTTGTTTGTAATTAATTAAATAAATTGGATTATCAGGAGGTTTTTCTGTTATTTGCACTGATGATGATGTTGATGGAGCCTCAATGGATTCATCTAGATCCAATGGTGGTGGTGGTGGTGGTTCTTCACCTTTAGTCCACATAGTGAACTGTATTATAACAATTAATAAATAGAAATTCATTATTCGTTTCAAAATAAAATAATAAAATGAACATAAAAATAAAATTCACTGATTAAACAATTGTCACTAGACTTTATAATATTATTATTAGTAATAAAACATTATTTATTTATTCATTTGCACTATTTGATTTTGTGGCAGTGTCTTCTAGACCTACTGATCTTATTTCAATTCTATATACATGTATAATAATTTTTAGTTACAACTAATTGGATATGACATGACGAGTGGATAAAAGTGGGAGAAAAATGTAATCTAATTAAATTACTAATTTTCTGCATACTTGGATACATTATTGCATATGTAAATATCTATATCCAACAATTGCTTTTTTTTTTTATCATTTCTCTCAACAGTTCTTGTAAGTTATTTGTATCAGACGTGGACAGACATCAGAATGTTACTTATAACCTCAAAAAAATTATTTAAATAAAATACAAGAAATTTGAAGTGATTTATTGGAATAATAAATGCAAAGATATATTTATTTAGGTTAGAATTTTGAATATAACATATAATTATATTATTTATAAAGATTAATGTTAAAATTACCTCGGAATAATGGCCTGATGGGTCGAAAGGAAATTTTAATTTATTATTTCAAATAATTGAACATGAATATGTTGTTAAATATCATCCATAACCTTTTTGATTGTTTGACAATAAAAATCATCACGTTCCAAAAAATTATTACGTTAATTTTACAAATAATTTATAAATATTTCATATGGATATTTGTTTTATATATTGAGCACAATATCATAACCTCATTGTGTGTAATGTTAATGCAATTTGTGCAACATTAATTGATTTATTTGATTTTTTCTATTGGCAAAATCATGAATATAGTCGGAAGTATTTTAATCGAATATAAATTTAATCGAACTCGAATTTTTAAATATTTGAATTATTAATTAAATTTTAAGTGACTAAACCACTGTTTTTCTTGATACGTAGACCCAATATGGAAATTGTGATGACGTTGTACAAGTACACACACAATTTATCTACACATTGCTCAAAAAAAATTTTTTTTCATTATTATTATTATCGAGAGCAAACGCGACAATTTGAAGGTAACTGAAGTTCGCTGATTAACCGATAGGTATTTAATTTATGGCTTACTTCACCATTGTGTACAAGATTGCAAATAAAAAATGTGTTTCACTCTAATTGTTGTTCCTAAATATTGCATTAATTATACAAAAGGAAAGATGAATTTATTACTGTTATAAACTTTATTTATTGGTTGATAATGTCGAGTAAATATAAGGCCATTAATTTCGATCCAATATTTAGGTTAGTATCATTAGATTAATTTTATAAGAGTGATTATAAATAATGTTAATTTTTTTTTTTCAGATGGACATGGGACAATAATATACATAACCTACGAAATTAGTTAGCTTATAAAACGCAAATGTTTTACAGATAAATAAATGAGTAAATGAAATAGAAGATGATTGTGTTGAAGAATTAATTTTAAAACATTAAGGAGTAAGTTAAATACTCGAGATAAAAAATCATGAAATTATGTTTGATAAATCGGATGGAGAAAAAAGTTTTCCTGCTGTGACAAATTTTATGAAATCATTATTCACAAGAAAATCTAATGGAATAAGTATTGATAATGCAGCAACGTCATCACGTTCAGTTGATAAAATTGGCGGAAGTTTGGCATTAATTCAGCATTCACGTCCACCAAATTTGCCAGCTAAAGATATAAATGAAGAAAATTCACATCGTAAACAGCATGAAGCTATTATTCAAGAAATTAAAAGACGTGAAATTATTGAGGAGCAAAATAAAGAGAAAAAACGATTGGAAAGGCTTAAAGAGGAAGAAATTCTTGCTGCTGATTTAAAATTATGGACAAATCATGTGATACCAAATTTTGATAATCTAAAAAACACTAGGGAAATTCAAAATTTATGGTGGAAAGGTTTGCCCACTGCAATACGTGGCCATATTTGGAAATTAGGAATTTCAAATAATTTGAATTTGAATTCAAAAATTTATTACGATTGTTTGCATAAAATGGCGGATAATGATACTAATGAAATTTTAACGGCTATTAAGCTTGATGTATCAAGAACATTTCCAACATTATGTGTTTTCCAACATGGTGGACCATTATTTGAATCTCTAAACAAAATTCTCGCTGCTTATTGCATTATTTATAATCCTGAAATAGGTTATATTCAAGGTATGAGTTTTATCGGTGCTATTTTAAATCTTAATATGGAACCCAGTGATGTGTTCATTTGCTTTGCAAATTTATTAAATAATCCATGTCATAAAGCGGCTTTCACACTGAATCAAAATAAAATGAATGTATATTATAAAATATTCTCCGATTTATTTTCAATTAATTTACCGCGATTACATTTACACTTTATCACGTCCGGTTTAACGCCAGATTTTTATTTATTAGAGTGGCTTTATACAATTTATGCTAAAGCCATGCCATTAGATGTTGTATGTCGCATTTGGGATTTATTTATTCGTGATGGTGATGAATTTTTATTTCGTACTGCTCTTGGGGTCTTGAATTTATATCAAGAAAAATTATTATTGATGGATTTTGTACGTAGTGCTCAATTTTTAATTAAATTACCTAGTGATTTAGATTCAAATGCATTATTTGATAGCATCCATCGAATTAATGTTAACATTGGAGATTATACATTTCAACAAATGGTTTTAAATAATTCATAATTTTTGCAGAAACAGAAATAAAAATTCTTTTCGTTTCCATTTTTAATTTTTATGAGAGATCTATCAGTAATATAAAATACTCTATTATTATATAATTAAAAATATGATGATTATTATTATTTCTATGAGATGAACAATAAATAAATACTGTTTTATATTTATTGTATTTAAAAAAAGATGTTCTATTACGTATTTTATACATTTATATATACAAATACGAATTTAAATGATAGTATACGAATCAAAATGAACAAACAGGAACAAATTATACATTGTTGTAATTATTTTTTTATATTAGGATAATAATTGAATTTAATCAAAAATAAATGAAGCAATTTATTTTATTTCTCCATTCATATTTTCGCGCCATTATTTAGTACCGACGCCATTTTGTGTCATGCGCAACTTGCGCGCTTTTTTGGCTTTAGACATAACCTAAAATTCATTCCGTGTACGGTGTAATTACGACTAAATTGGAGAATCATTTATATTATTCGCGTTTAAATAATATAATAATTAAGTTTATTTAGTGAATTATATGTGAATTTGCAAACAATTTTAAGGAAAAAAAAGTGCGGAAATGTCGAAACGTAAATACGATGATGTGTTGAGTGACGAGAAAACTTGGTCATCGCATCAAGCAACACGAGATTCAGTGGTGAAAAATTCTCTTGATTCTGAGGAAGAGGACGATGAAGCTAATGAAGATAATTATAATATTATGCATGAAGATGATATCGAAGGTAAAAACTCTTGAAGAAAATTTTATAAAAAAATTCTCTGAAGATAAACAAAAATTACAAAAAATTGTTGATTTTTTACAGGAGTTGAAGATGGACCTGTGACATCTGAAACAAATGTTGGATTCACTGCATTTAATATGAAAGAAGAGCTTGAAGAGGGACATTTTGATAAAGAAGGTCATTATTTATGGAATAAAGAGAAAGAAATACGGGACAATTGGTTGGATAATATCGATTGGGTGAAGGTAAAACAATAAAGTCATATTAAAGCATACATAACCTTTACAAGTTTCTAAATTTTCACAATTTATAATTTAATAATTTAAAAACTTGTTGGAATGAATATAAAATATATTATTTAGACCAATTTGGCATTTTATACATAAAAATAATTTTTTTTTTAATAGGTAAAGCCCAAAACTGGTGTTCCAAATGAGGATAAAAAAATGGAAGATGAAGAAAAAGGATTGGGTGAAAGTGATAGTGAGGACGACGCAGATCTTCCCTTCGATGCAACTCAACTGTACAAGAATATATTAGAGTACTTGCAGCCAGGTGAAACAGTTTCAAAAGCCCTTTGCCGTCTCGGTAAGTCTCAATTAAATAAAAATATTTATGGTTCAGTATTTAATAATTATAAATATGATGTAATTGAGATTATTAATAATATAAAAATTAAAACGCGAATAATTTTAAACAAAGGCAAAGGCAAAAAGCCAATATCATCAGCGGAACGTTGGAAAAGAAAAAAAGCAGGATTAAGTGAAATCGATGAAAATTCTGAGAAAATAATGAAATTAACAGAATTAGCTAATGAATTATTAACTCGAACTGGTAATATGGATATTTATCAGGAGAGTTATGATTTAATAAAGAAAAAAATTAATTTAAGCGGTAAACAATCACATCCGTCTAAACAAGAAGCTGAATTGGATATGTACTCTGATGATTTTGATGTGAAAGAAAAAAAAAAATTAGATATCGATGATGAACATCCTGCATCAGCATCGTCACAAGTTGATAAAAATAATGAAGTTAATAGTATTGATGATGATACGAAAGCTTCAGATATTGAAGTCGTCACTTGGGAATTAAAGTGGAGTGAAAATGATAATGCAGAAATTAGTGGTCCACATACAACAGAACAAATGCACGCGTGGTCTTCTGAAGGTTATTTTAAAAAAGGCGCTTGGGTTAGGCGTACAGGACAGGAGGGACGATTTTACAGTGCTTTAAGAGTTGATTTTGAACTTTATATTTAGTGTTTGAATATTCTTATTTTATTCATTCTATTCGTTGAGTGTTTAACAATAATTTATGTATAGATACTTTCTTTTTCTACTTTATTGGAGTTTTTATATCTTTTCTTTTTTTCTTGAGATGATAATTTATATTTGAATATTTTGAATTATTGTGGTTAGAGCGATGATTGAATTCTTCATGAACTTTTTTTTTCAATTTTCCAAAACTAAATTTATTATTTTGAATTTTTTTGTTATCTTTGATTAGACAATTTGTTTTCTATCGTATTGATAAGCTTCGTTTATCATCAGATAATTACTTTTTTAGATATAATTTGAATATTTAGAAATAATTTATTTAATATATATTTTCTACTTTATCGGCTTCTTTTCATCTTCTTTTTCTTTTTTTCTGGAGATGAACGTTTATGCCGGGATAATTCTGAGTTGTAATTGTAATGCTGTGGCCAATGATTATATTCTTCATGCTTATCAGGATAGTCTTGAATTAAAGATGGATAACCTGGAAATCAAATTAATTTGATAATTTAAAAAAATATACTTTAAGTTTTCAATATTAATTTTTTCTATCTTCTGTTGATTAATATATTGATATTACCGTATTGATAAGGCTCGTCGACGATTGGATAATTACTTTTATAAACATAATTTGAATATTTAAATATACTGAAGAGTTTCAATGCAAAAATCGTAACTCCAACAATTGTAAAAATGAATAAAACTATTTTTATTTTCAAAATAATAAACGTTATTAAGCTCTGGATACCACCCATAACTGGAATAAAAATAAAAGATATATTTTAAATATTAAAAACTTTATTTAAATATAGAAAATAAGAAAAGGATGAAGAATTAATTTTTTACTTACGAAAGAGCAAACTATGCTTTTTTTTGCGTGCGATATAATTTTTAGGTCTCGTTTGAACATCGTGATTAATTGTCAAGTAATCATGATTATTAAATTTATTTAAATAATTTAAATAATTAATTAAATCACCGTCAACTGGAGTTTCTTGTTTTATAAAACATGCGACGAGTAAGAAATCACAACAAATAAAAATAAATAAATATTCCAAAGCTTTCATAATTGGCAATTCATTTATTTATTTATTTATCAATTGAATTTTTTATTTTCACTGAACTTTGCTAAAGTTAGTTGGGCTATAGACGACAGTCATATTACTACTGAAGAGAAATTAGTTCTGTGCTTGTTATATTTATACTTAAACATGTGTGCATACGTATGAAATTGTCGTTAATTATTTACACAAGTAAAAATAATGTCAAGTTATTTTTTGTTGGTCATTTCACGCTTTGGATGTGATAATTTGGGTACATGATGTGTGAATTATAAAGTGTGATAAATAAAATGCTTCTTTTGCATCAATTTGTCAGTGAAAGTAGCACATTTACACTTTCTAGAAAAATACAAAACAATGAAATAATTATTTTATATCAAAGTATTTATTTTATTTTCTAATTAGATAAATTTCTTTAGATATAAAATTCAAATGAAGATATTGAAAATATTTTTTTTTTTTATCATTGGGAGGATTTTTCTTCGTACGTGAATTTATATTTTATTCAATAAATAAACTAGAGACAAGTGATTGATTTATAGTTGAAAATATATAACGATGGAATGAGGTCAATAAAGTTGGAATGTACGAAAAGAGAATTTCGCGCGTGCTACCGAGAGATATCAAAAGTTTAACGTAATTAAACATTGACTATTGAATTGCATCACGCAAAACTTTTGCCACCATAAGTCGAGAGAGTTAATTAAACTCAACAAAATAATTTAAAAAAAAATTATAAATATATTTTTTTAATTATAATTCTATGGATAATAATTTAATTCAAATTCTCAAATCTGAATTTTCACTTCACTTCAATATTAATAAAAAGATATAAACATTTAATGTACTGTTTGAAACATGAGTTTATTCAGAAAACGTAACATTCTTTTGCAAAAAACGTAACATTATAAATTATTAAATAAATATTTATTCCAATGCGTTTTTATGCGTGTACAATTAATTTTCTTTTTTTTTTTTTCATTTTTTGGTTCATGTAAATATTATTAATATATAATATAATTCTAGACTTATATTTTATTTATGTAATTTAGTAATTATTTAACTTAATGTGTATATTAATATATTTAGGATGAGGTGATAAATGGAAATGCTATTTTTATTTATAAATTTTGCCAATATTTATTCGCGAATATAAATTGAAAATTATTTTTCGCGTGTCGACGTGTGTTTAATTATTTATTTATTTATATTACACATAAAGCTAAGTTGTAATAATTGTTTATTAATTTTTTTATTGCTTCATTTTACTTATAGTTCAGGCATTAAGAATTATTTATAAATTATTTATTTATTCTTACTGCTTTTCGTACGTGATAATTTAATCATTTTTTTTTATTCTTTCAATTAATTTTCCGTTTTGTCGTAATTATGAGTGCGAAAAGTCTCATGAAAAATGAAAATAAAAATCAAATTATGTAGATGAAGAGGAGGAAAATTTATTCTAATTGCTTTTCGTTGCTGATTTTTTTTTTTAAATATTATCAGGTATCTCGGTTTTTATTTTTCTCTTATTTTCTTTTATACAAAATTTGATTTTTATTATTTTGGTCATATTGTTATTTTCCAACACGATTTTAATTTATTTAATTCATCCTTCATTATTTTTCTGGTCATCAATTGTTAATTGTGATTAATCGGAAGACATATATATGCATATATATGTTTACAAATAAATAATATATACATATATATTTTAAATTGTTTGTATAAATATTTATTGTAATAATTCTTTTTAAAAAAATGGCCCATAATCTTAGAATTTATTTTAATCATAAACTTTCCACCAACATTTTTGTTAATTTATTATTATTAATTAGGTGACATTAAGTCAATAAATTATTGCATAAAAGTGTTATTATTTACCGACAATTATATTTCGGTATATAAATATTTACCCGCATTAGGAATATAATTAAATTCGTCGATGGTTAATACAATAATTAAAAGTCACACTCTTGGCACACTTGGAAATTAATTTTTCACTAAGTATTACAAAATTGTGTCGCAAATTAAATGGATATTATTATTTAAAAGGCTATTTTTTAAATATTTTTTTAATATTTACTACAAGATAAATTTTTGTCCATATACTACAATTATTATTTGTAAATGTTTATTATTATTTCAGTAAGTTTTGACGAAAATTCTAATTAAAAATAATTGTAGCTGTTTTAATATTAATCTGAAACAAAAAATCAAAAATAAAATAAAAATATTTATTGCTTTCAATTATTTTTTAGTTAATCTCACTGAAATTATAATAAACATCTCAAAACTAAAAAACATTGAATATTTTTCTCGTAATAAATAATTAAAAATTATAATATCTAAACTAGCTTAAAAAAAAATAGCCTTGTAAAAACACACACTGCAAATCTATCAGAAGGAATAAAATTAATCAACATCCTTGGTCCTTATTACTGTCAAAAAAAAAAAAAGAGAATTATTTACAATTGATAAACTAATTAACTGCCATATTATTAATATTATTATTACAATAATGAGAGTAATCAAACAAAAGCAACATGAGGTCGTTCATTGCTTGTAGCAGCATTTCTATAACCATATTCATAATCTAAATCATATTCGCTATTGCTCCCTGATGAAAATGGTGTTCGATTTTGTTGTTTAGAATTTAAATTATCATTCATACGATATTGTTTTACTCCTATATTATCTCTAAGCATTCCTGTGACATCAGTCACCGCATAAATTCCTTCAATATTGCTTCGGCAATTTTTTTTATCCCCCAACTCATCATGAAAAACTTTTGAATCGTCAATAGAACCTAAAAATGATGAGCTTGCACTGCGACAACAGTCTTGTGGCATTTCATATAAACCATTAGTATTAGAATTCATTTGATAATTAAAATTATTTATCATTCCTATATTTTTATTATCATTCTGACGTGGTAAATCATATAATCCATCATGATTTTGTTCAATTAATCGTCTATTGCCTGAGTAACGTTCGTTAATTAAATTTTTTTCTGGTGCACGTGGACTTTGTCCAACGTAAACTAATAATTCAGGACGATTTGGTGGCGCAAATGGCAAACGTTTTCGTCTTTTAACACGCGTTATCCACGCAATTAATCCTAAAATTGTTGCGGTCGCTGCCAAGCAACCAGCAGCTAATATAGATAAATATAAAGTACTTAATCGACATCTCAATGAACTTTCCATTAAACTATTTAATAATTTTCCATTAAATTCTGGATCATTACAAATAATTTCATCACTGTCTACCCATAATTTTGTTTTATTTCTTTGCTCCTCGGTATGAATAACATTCCACAACCAGTGTAATGAACAATTACATACAAATGGATTGCCACCCACTCGTAATGTTTTTAAATCATCAACAGGAAAATGTGTTGGTTCAAGTGTTGATAATTTACAATAACGTAACGATACTGTCTTTAAATATCTTGCATTATATAATACACGCGATGGTAAATATTGCAATTGATGATTGCCATCGAATAAAACTTCCTCTAAATTAATATTATCAGCAAATGCACGTTGATTAATCATCGTTAATTCGCATTGTCGTAAATCTAATATTTTTAATTCAAATAAATTACGAAATGCCAATGAATTCAATGTTGTTAAAGGATTATGTGACAGTATTAAATGTGATAATACACTCAATCGTGATAGTGCATCAGTGGGTATGACAGTTAAATTATTTCCTTCGATATTTAAATAAAGTAATGCAGGAAGACGTTCAAATGCACCATCGCTAACACTTCTAATAACATTATTTGCTAAGTTCAAGGTGACAAGTGACCTTAAAAAAGGTATTGAATCACGGCCTATTTCTAAGATTAGATTATCCGATAAATCTAATAATTGTAAACTTGGCGCCAATTCTAAATTTAATTTTGGCACTTGAAGTAATGAATTATGGCGTAATTTTAATATTTTGATTTTTGGTAAATTTTTTAATAAACCATCAGGCAAACTCATCAATGAATTCCCACTAAGATCAACATATTCTAATTCGTTTGTATAACGAAATGTTTGTGGATCCATGTCAGAAATATTATTATTGCTTAAATCTAAAGTATTTAAACTCTCAAGACCTATTAACGCACTTTTTGAAATTGTTTTAATTTTATTATTGCTTATATTTAAATTAATTAAATGCTTTTGTAGGAGAAAATTTTCCGATCCAAGTGTATGAATAACATTTGATGACATATCTAAACTCTGTAGATTATCGTAGAATCCAAATGCCAATGTTAAACTGCCAATTCGATTGTTGGAGAGATCGAGATGTTGAATTTCGGGATTTAATTGAATAGGAACGACTTCTAAGCTCGCAAAAACACAAGCTGCACGTAAATATTCATCTTCACATTTACAGCGACCGGGACAGAGCTCATTGATGCTGTGTACACAGCTGATATTTGTGATGATGAAAGTGATGATGATGAAGTTGAAAAATGATGTTATTGGTACTGTCGTAACGGAAGAAACGTTACGTTGGTGTCTTGACATTTTGTAAGGTCATGGGATGTCCTTTTGAGCAAGGTGTACCTGTGAACATAAATAAAAAGAACCGTGTAAGACAATTAGGAAATGATAAAACGACGATGCAAACCGAAAGAATTTTCTTAGAATAAAACAGACCATAATCCTTGAAAAGTAGACCGGTTTTAAATTGGTGTTTTCACGGTCAAGGGTTCGTTTTACGATAATAAATCTATGACTTTTGGAAAGCTCGTGCGATTTCCTATCGATATCGTGTCTCTTGAATATTCTTAAAACGTCAGAAAAGTGTGAAAAAAAATCCTTTATAAAGAAAAACATATTATTCAACATAAAAATTCTTTTTTTTTTTTTTTAAATTTTCTTTCACACAATTTCAACAAATCTGACATAAGAAATATCCAATAATCTCATGAAATCTCTTCAATTACCCAGATTCTTCGAGATAAAATTTATCATACAAAAGAAAACAGTGAGTTAGATAAATCTATCTCCATCAATCTTTCATTTCAACAAACTTCACATTTCTCAATGAAAATCAATTTTTATCGCATAAAAAAATGTGCTGTAAATCCAACAACATGAAAAAAATAGCACGTTAGTGAGATTGTGATTATTCAACTTATTGGAGAGTATACAATATTCTTCCAATTCAATAGACAAAAGCAACGATGGTGTATATAATCATCAGACGCGCCACTCGCTCTATTCACTTCATTCCATGTTGCCACGAACCTTTTATTCATTATATATACATATTATTATATAAATCCACATCCATACACGATGAATTTTTGTCGCACCAATGCACCAGGTCAGACATACATAAATATCACCTGAAAAAAAAAAATAAAAGACGTGTCTAATCTTCATAGTTGAAATGTATACGGGAATTTCAAAAATGAAAACGTCCAAGATATTAAAAGTCACATGAAATAAAGAAAAAAAAAATATATGGGAGGCCAACCCCAGGAGGATTAACGTTTCAAAAATCCACAATGTAGCCCCTAAGGTCACTTTTATTGTAGTTATACATATACCGACCATCATGAAGATATATATACATATATGTGTACATATATATACATTCAGGAAGCAGAAAGGTGAAAGATGAATGAGACGATGAAGGAGAACACAGCAGCTGGAGAATGGACCCAGGTATATCAAGAGGAAGATTTGATATGATGTCTACTACTAACACAGTCTGGCAGACGTTTTATTTATGTATTTAATAATAGTCCAATGGTTTTCTATTCCATCCACACATGACTATCAATGTAAAGATGCTGGGTCCAAGGATGCATTTAAGCATTTAGCTCATTTAGGGTCTCATAGTGAAATCTGAATGAGAGAAAAGGTCAATATAAAATAACCACCATGTTACAAACTATAAAATATATCAATAATTAATTTCTTAACCTATAATAAGAAAAAAACATGTTCAATACCTAAAAATCTTGAATTAATCATTGATGATGAACAAATGTTTTTGCTTTTCAATTTCAATATTCAAATTAATGTGTTTATTTTCAATATACTTGAAAACTTCTCAATGAAGTTTGCGAATTAACTTCATTCACAATGTTGAATTGCTATAATTAAAAGCGCGGAAGTTTTTTAATGATTGAAAAAGGGAGAGAAAAAAAAATAACGCCAACAAAAAAATTATGGAACGATAAAGGAGAAAATAAACGCGGGAGTCTGGATATATAGAGAAAGGATATTATTCCTTTGTCTAAGTTTTTCCGGTCTGATGATGTGTATCCGCGATGGAGGTTATGTAGTATATAATACAAATATATATATATGGAATTGTGAAGGGTGGAAACGAATGATGAAAGACAAGCCCTTTGCAACTGTAATCCACTAGAATATCCGGTGTGCTGTGTGACGACAACGACAGTGGATAGAGAATAGAGTAAAGAGAAATTGTTCAGGTTAGTTGGTATATGTATAGATATATATAGTGAACTGTAAAACGAATCGAAATACGCGTAACAGAGATGTATATATGTATGTATATACACATAAGTTGAAGCAATGGCAGAGTCGATATACCGCGCATGCGCATGATAAGGAAGGTGAGGCACAAGAAATTTCTTGTCTTGATTATTATTTGCAATGGATGAGAATTGAGATGAGCCAAAAGGTAAATGAAACTGCTAAATTACAGGGGAAAAAATATATAGAAGATAATGGAAATGACATTTTTGGGAATGGTATTATATGATAATTTAATGGAATAATTTGAGGTTATTTTGGCGTAACTTAGATAGGGTGGGCAAGATAGAATTGTAAAATTATGTGATTGTTTTCTTTTTTTTTAGAGGATTATATTAGTGGACAGAAAAAACAACGAGATACAAAATAAAAATGATACACGTGAGATTTAAATTCCTCTGTGGAATATCAAATTGCGTATCACCAGTAGGATAATACCGTCATCATTGTCTACATACACAGTAGGGAGTTGATAAACATCAGACAAAAGATGTTCCACATTGCTCAGAGTTAGTATACATATACTCCAAAAAAATGAATAAAAAATAAAGGCAAGAATTCGTTTAATCTTTTTCAACTCTCTAAAATCTGCTGTTGCTCAGGAATTTTTATTCATCTCAATATTTTCTATTTCAATACGTTGATTTAGTTGTATGATTCATTCATATTGAATTTTATTTAATAGATTTCAATTTGTTTTTCAGCTCAATAAATTTCTCAATCAATAATCAGTTGCGATTCCATTGATTCATCTTTATTGCTGATATTATTATCTCAATTATGAACTCTCTCAGAATTATATTCTCAAATATGTCTGAAAATTCAGAAATAAAAACTCTGAACGAAGGGAACGTGAACATATGTCACTTTGTGCGTATTAAGGGAGCCAGTGTACATATAGTATAAAACCCATTTACAACGACGATCCAAGAGATATTTATGGGATGTGTTGCAAACACATATTATCGTACACCACAAAATACACATACTTCTCTCATGGTTTCATGCGGATGTTAGAGATGTCAAGTATAAACAAATTAAACTGAGAAAGAGGAAAGTAAAAGACGAAAAAAAAAAAAAATTAAAAATAACTAAGATATATTAAGTGTCACATTACTTTGTTTGTCTAATCTTTTTTTATTCAAATTTAATCTTGATTTACAGCCTAACCAAATAGATGAATATATACAAAAATAGATGGAAAAATATTAGGATTATTAATAAATATATATTTAAATATATTTATTATATGAATGGACGATCATAGCCAATTTTTAATGTCTAATTATAATCGGAAATAATTGGAATTGGTATTAGAAAGTCGTTTGAATTGCAATAATGAGTTTGGGATAAGTTTTAAGACGTAGAAACAAAGAGAAGAAGTAGAAGAAGCGAATGTGTATATATGTATATATATGGAAGATAAATGAGGGAGAATTTAGAAAGCTCTTTGGGGAGAATTTGAATTCAACCGCAGTCATTTGGAATTACCAATTTTCGTCTTTAAAATCGTTCACTCGTTTTAAATATATTCTTCTACCTTTATAATCATTTTATACACTATATTCCTTGTGGAAATTATATAATCACCCTCACTAAAGATACCATTTACTTCTCTTAATTAATAAAAAATTAATTAAGCAAATTGTATGTCGGAAAAAGAAAAAAATATACATGGATATTTTTTTCTCACAGATTTAAATATATTTTATAGGTTAATTATATTTATTATCTATGAAAGAAAAGTGTCTCTGGTGAAATTTTTTTCTCTCGTTTTTTGCCGATGGATAATCTGAATTTATCTCGTTTATAACTCTCGTGGGTTAGGGGTACGAGGGATGAAAGGGAAAATGAGGAGAAAGAAAGAGATGAAGCGTTAATGGGATCTTACGACATGTATTTCGCTATTATACTTGCGGAGATTTTGCTTTGTCTGGGTTTTTCATTTTCCCTCCCGGCTCAATTTCTTTTTTATTTTTTCGCCTCTTGCTCGTTTCATTTGACTATATGCGCGTCTAATAGTAGTGGTATGTGTGTGTTTGTTTGGAAAATAAAAAGTATCAAGCGGAAAAAAAATGAGAGCAAAAAAAAATGAGGAGGAAAAAAAAATTGCTTGTGATCTGATGCTGAGAGTCTCTTCAACATTTTCTTCGTTGAATTGAGACACTTGGATCGAGTAGTGCAACCATTTGCATCTTATTAACTCACTCTCATTGTGTCTCGCATGTGCTCCTCAAAAAAGAAAAAAAAAACAAATATATGAATATGTTTAAAATATATATTTTTTTTTATTCATTTCATTTTTTTATGCAGAATACAGTTGATGTACAGGTGTTTGTTCATATTCATGTTGTGATTTGTGCATTCAGAGAGAATATAAAATGTTGATTGTCAATGAAATATTGTAGAGAAATTTTTATTTTATTGTTGAACTTTTCGAGGTTCAAGTTTGGGATTTGTAAGCGACCATGACATTGAAAAAGTTTCACAATGTCTGAAAGTTTTCGGCAAGATACTGTGTGTACATATATGTCTAAGATGTTTTTCCACCAGTCTTGACAACAAAACTAAAATAAAAAAAAACGAGAGATAAAATTTTATCGCGATTTGTAACTTTTTGAAGAAAGTTTATAAATTGTTTTCAATGCTTCAATAAAAATTTCCCAACTTCTAAACGTTTAACAAATTGTAAATATCTATTATATATTTACAATAATAATAATAATAATAAATATAAAAATATATCTAAATAAAATTTTTATTCTATGATACGATGAGGATTAAAAATAGAGAGAAACGATTTAAAAATACGTAAAAAAAAAATATAACAAATCGAGAATTTATGTATCATATGATAATTATGTAGACAGGTGTATAGGCCGCTTTGGAATCTCATCTTGAAAAATTACTAGACAGATGTATTTAGGACAAAGGAGGAAAGAGGAAAAAGGGGAGAAAAAAAATAATATATGGCGGTATATAAATGAAAAATGGAAAACATTTAAACGCTATCACAATCTCGCTCGTGTTTTATATACCTAGATCCATCTACCTACACATATATAATATATATACACCTATATATGTATAGCATAGCAACATGTTACAGATATATAGTTATATTTTGGATGTGCTACACACAGCAGGTGTAAAAGGTGCTGGAATATTCCTAGAATCATCTGTGGTTGTTGAAATTCCGATTTATTTTTACCTTCCGCTCTTTTTTTTTTCACCTTTTTTTTTTTTTCTTCAATACACATATAAATATATATCTGTAGCCTTCTATATATCAAAAAAAAAAAATTATTTTCGCACCTGCAAATACAATTTAAACAATTTATAAATATTATTAAATATCCTTTTCTTTTTTTACTATTTTTTTTTTCACCTGATCTTTCTTTTGGATTAATATATAAAAAAAAAAAATGAGCGGAAGGTCTTTATGTTAGTGTGTCTGTGTTTTTCTAGTCCTATGAAAAATTCAATCTCGATTTCGAGAAGAAGAGCGATACGAATAAAAAAATATCCTTTTTTTATTTTATTTTTTTATATACATATTTTTTTTTTTAAGGATGTTAGAGAGACAACAGCTGCTGTTTCACGAATGAACGATTTGGGGTTACAGATAGAGCAGTTAGTCCTTCTTCAAGCTACGTGACCGACTATTGTATATATATATATATATATATATAGTATCAAACCCCCTTGGAGCATCGTACAACGATGCGTATCTCTGAAAATAGGATAGCATTGTGTGTTATTGCCCTGACTAACATTTTAACTTTTTTTCATTCCATTTTTTTTTTTAAACTTTTTTTCCTCTCTCGTTTTTTTTTTTTAACTTGTCAATTTTTTTTTGTCTCTTCTTGATGCTCCGCTTCGTCTTCTCGCGTTATATTGAGGGAGATGTATAAGTGAGAGACAGACAAAGGCATTGCGAGCTTTTGCTTCTATCTATATTTGTGTCGTGGTCGTTTATAGTTGCGATACTATATATATTATGTATTTAGTAATATACATCAGGCGACACAAATGACTATCACTCTTTTCGATGTATTTTTAATCGTTACGCGTGGATAATGAGGTAGCACGTGGAGATATTGAGAAAAATAATTTTTAGAAGTTAATAATGAAAGTAGAAAATTTGTGGGGGTGATTTTTTTTTTATTTTTAAGAAAATGACTAATATCTTGAGAATTTATTGAAATAGCTAGTTATGTGTAAGGACATGTAATGAATAAAATTTAATGGTCTACAAGTTTTGTATGAAACATTTTTTTGTTATCTCAACCGGAAGTGAAAATTTACTCTGAATTTTTTTTTTTATATTCTCATTATTTTGAAAACAAAGCGTTGTATCAATAATTTTGTAATAACAACATTGAATTGCAATAATATTTTCTACAACTTTTGTTTGAAGAATTTTTTAAAATTATGCAAAATTAAAAAAATTTTTTTTATTTATTATTTAAATAATTATATGAAAAACAATTGGATTTTTGTGATTATACTTACACCGGCTGATGTATGTGAACAGTGTCAATCGTCAACATGGACCCACAAATCGTGTTTTAAAACCAAAAATCCATTCAACAATTTAAACACTCACAATAAATAAATAAATAAATAAATAAATAATTAAGCATCAACAATGTCTTCTATCGATATCTCAAAGTGTATTCCAACCAAAAAACATCAGCAATATCTCCAACATCACTCGGAATTTTCACTTTTCTCAAATTCCAAAAATCAAAATTTAATTAATTATTCAACCACAATAAAAAAATACAAATAATTAAACCAAGCTGCTTCACGTGCGTATTTTAATTCACCAGAACTTCACCCTCAATTATCCAACTCATAAACAAAATCAATAAATAAAACAAACATTAAAAAAAAAAATATTTCAAAATCTCAAATAATTTTTCTTCATCAAAAATTAAATTAACAATAGCATTATCACCACAATTATTCACTTAAATAATTATGGAAAGTTTATAAACAATCGACGTGATTATTTTTGTTGATTCACGTACACAGACACATCAGCAAGAGAGAATAAATGAGAGAATGTTGTTTCGTCACCGCGCGCCGGTGAAAGACTGCGCTCTGTTTCATGCTTGCGCAGTCCAGAGAACGTTTTACCACGTCTCCAATATACTTTTCCATAGAATGAGCCGGCAACTACATACACAAATGATATCCACAGCAACGGTGAAAAAGCTGGAGAGAGATGGAAATAATAAAAAGGGAGAAAACGCGTGAGAACCATCGAGGGATGAAGAGAAAGAACGGAATACATTGTGTTATTTCCCCCTTTTTTTTTTTCTATTCTTCTCTGTATATATGTACATATATATGTATATAATTCTTAACACCACCCTACAATCACGACGACGCCCAAATAAAAACTTTGATTAACCAACGAGCTGCCCCATTTTAGGGAAAAAAAAAACGAATAAAATGAATATAATATATAATGTCGTGGACGACAATAAAAACCATCAGTTATTTATTTATATCAAAGAAAAATAAGTTAAAGTAGAAGTAGAAGTAGAAGATGAAGAGGAAAAAGAGGGAGAAATGTATAAAAAGAAAATAGGAATGTGGATTTTATTTATGTTGGAGAGAAATAGAGGCATAAAATAAAATGTAAAAATGTATTTTATTAGTTAATTCTTCTCTTTTTTTTCCAGATAAATAGTTATGAGGTTGTTGGTTTTAATTAGGAAGATTTGTTTAGAAAAATAAATTAAGGAATTTGTATTGAGATTATAAAATTTTTTTTATCTCTCTAATATTTATCAATCAAGTTTAATAATTAATTAATGATACTACAAAAAAAAAAATATAATTACCTTTGATTCACCGACCAATTAGAATTCTCCTCCGTGTAAAAAATAAATATAAACTTTCAAAATAGCCAGGAAATAATTAAATATTCAAGAATCAAACGGATGTAATTATTTTTCGAAGGTCTTAGAATTTACTTTTGACTATTCTTACCTTTTATAAATATAAATAAATATTTATATACATTTATTGCGCAAGAGATTCGTCATTCTTAATAGGCATTGTAATGCGTACTGACACTTTTACCACTTCCGGGCCCAGTTATTATTCGATGAAACTGCGCATTAATTTATTTTCATATATATAAAAGCCACGTGTGTGTCGAGGTAAAATATGTAAATTTAATATCAGTGTATATCTCTGCTATATTTTTTTATTCGCATGACATGTCAGGGATATCATGTACATATACGTTATATTATGTGTCTATTTTTAGAGAGAAAATTGAGAGTATATAGGGGTGTATATATGTATATGATGATGGATTTATGAATTATTCGATTATAAAGATCGATTTTAAAGTGGTAAAAGTGGTCTAGGTATATGTATATTTATATTTTTATTTATTTATTCTGTATGAACTATGTTTTGTTTGATGATAAAAATGTCGTTTCCAATCGATTTTATTTCGCTTTTTTTTATTTTCCATCAGGTGGAGGGTTATTGAAAATTTTATTTTGACGCCAGGTCGATTTTTGAGAGCGGGAAATTTATTTATAAAATCTACCGATTGGTATTTTAAACATTTATCAGCAATGAATTAAATATAAGACCAAAAAAAAATTTTTATCCGATAATTTAAGCAAGAAAAATTTTTTTTTTAATTATTTTACAAATTTATAAATACTGCCAAGTATATAAATAAATAAATAAATAAATAAATAAACCATTCATATAAGCAATACTTATAATAATTTATCAACAAATAATGAAACAAAAAAAAAATTCTAATTACGAATAATTTAAATTTTCAAGAAAAAAAAAAATTACTTGACCCTATAAAATTTTTTTCTTCTACAAAATTAATAATTCATTATATATAAGTAATTATATTTCACCCAACTATACATATATATGTATATAATACATAAAAAATTGTGAATAAACTGGCTGTACAATGCCAAGAAAAAAAAATATATCTCAAACTATTTTCCACTTTCTCGGGTATTTATTGTTAAAATAAAATAAATAAATAAATAATATAATACATTCACATATAAAATGTATATATAACCAAAGCAGAAAGGGAGATATGACGATCACACGAGTATATATACATACATATAAATATATGTATATAAAGTAGTGAGAGACAGGCAAAGATGAGGGAGGTTATGGCGCCGAAGATTATGCGCGAGGATTGTTCACCTCGGATATATCGTGTCTGGCCAAAAGCTTTGGCTCCAATCTATCTACAAACCACATCTACTACTACTTCTACTGCTCTTCCTTGCAACAGAAAATAAAATGAAAAAAAAAAAAAATAGAAAAGCAGGAATGAAAGAAAGATAGAGTGAGAAAAGTGAGTGAGGGTTTGTTGGCGGCGCCCGCAGGGGGTTGGCTTCCATCCCGGCTGCCGCAATTCGCTTCTGCTTCCACCCATCACCCTCCATCCACCCCTTTCTCTCTCTCTCTATCTCAACACCCACCGATGGCTCGTTGTGTGTTAGCCTCACCCTTTTCTACCCCCGTTTACTCTTTATTATATATATTTATATATATTTTTCTTTTACTTCCGGCTCCGCATTGTTCGCATATTGTGAAAAAAAAAAAATAAATAAATGGTCTCGATTGAAAATAGGGAGAGACATGTGTTGTTGTAGAGATTGTTTGGAAAAAATATATAATTTTTTTTTTTGAGGGTGTTTTTGATACTTATTTTTAATTGACCGCGATGAAGAATTAATTAATTAATTTGGTTTGATTTTAAAATTAATCTGTAATTATTATAGCTTTAATTATATTTTTTTTCTTCTTTAGTTTATTTGATATATAGAAAGAAAATATGAAAGAGTTAAATAATTAAAATGTTTAAATTGCTTTTTCGTTGATTTTTTATTATTTTCTATTTTCTCTTGTCACTCCCCCCATTTTATCCACCCTCCAACATATGCTCGAATAATTACAATCAATCAATTATTATACAATTGTTTACTCCACACGCGGCGTCACTGACCGGCGCAGTAGTTGAATATTTAATTTATTGATCATTCTTTTAATTTATTTTTTCTTTTCTCAACTCATTTATAATTTAAAAAAAAAAAAATTTTTTTTTTCTCTCTATTTTGCTTTATTTCTTACATTCTAAAAAATTCATATAATATACTTATACATGATTTTAAATCATGTCGGACACATATTATACATATATAGAAGTTATTTCTAGTGGTACCATGTGCTATCATAAATCCTTAGTTATTATCGCATGAATTGTTCCACTATTTCATTTTTAGTGTATATATAAACCCTCGTGTGCACACATAAGAGAGCAGCGATATGTCATGCAACATTTAAAAGAATAAAAAAAAATAAATAGCAGACAGAAAGAGGAAAAATTTCGTATACATCACCTGGTGCAATTTCATTCAACAAAATTCACATTAAAAATATTTTTATTTCTATTCAATAAATTATTATATTTGTGATAATTAATTTATTATATTATTCATATTCTCATGATATTAATTAATATAAATAAATTATTTATTTATTTATTTTATGATGAGAGAATAAATTTTTTTAAATGAATAATAGACATTTGATTTATCGGACGTCGGTAATGTAGGGATTATTTGGTATATGTTTTTAATAAGTTTGGTTTTGTTTGATTCCGTTTGGCGGCGCTGGTGATTTTTCCTGTGTATGTGTATATATATATATTTATGCAATTGCATAATAATAGATATATATGACATTTGTGTGAATGTGTGGGTGCAAAATATGAATATATATATGTGTGGTTGTTGGATTTTTGTTCGCAGATTATATGTGGCGGCGTTTCGTGATATGTTTGTGTCTATTCACTTTGATCTTTCAATAATTTTTACATGTTTATTGAATTTGGATTTGATAAAGTCAATTGAACAGAAAAATACAAATTTTTCGCAATAAATATTCATATTATTATCGTTACAATTAATAATTGAAGTCAATTGTTGTATTCATTTGTCTGTTGGAGATTTTTCGTAATTTTCATGGATGAATTTTAAAAAGAAATTTCTGGAAATAATTGAGATTAAAAACGTGATTTAATAATTAAAAAAGAAAGGTGAGCGATAGTATTAATTATAAGAATTAATATAATTATTATATTGTTATATAATATTTAATATTAAATTGTAATATTGAAACATAACCTCAATCTTAATTTCTGCGAAAAAATTAGATTTTTTGCTAATATTTTGATGAAAGTAGGTTGGAAAATTATTCATTATTTTCGATATTGATTTTTGTTTGTTGTAATATTTATTTTTCTTTGTTTCATACTGGGGTAAATTATTTATTTGTCAACAAAAATGATTGGAAGATTAACGAAAAAATTTGATGTAATAATATTTAATTATTGCGATATTGAAAACGTTTATTTATTGCTGAGGAAAAAGCAAGATCATGACCTATCTCCATTAATTTTTATCTTTATCAATAGTTCTCTATGGCGACGTAGAATATTTGATAAATAACATAAATGCGCGTGCTCGGATTATAAATAGATATATTGCGCATCTTTCAACATCTTTATCGTTTATCATGTGTAATGATGCGTATATATTTATTTAACTAAGGCACGTGGTAAATTTTTTAATAATTCATTATCTATCATATCATTAAAAATGTCGATAATTTTAATTTCTTTTTTTCTCTCATCCCACAGCAAAATTAGAAAAAAAATTTCAAACTAAATTAACAAAAGACTAATCACTTGTCTATCAAATAAACTGAAGTATAATGCAAATGTATGAGTAAAAAAAAAAATAATAAAAAAGAAGTTTCTTCTGCTCTCAACGAAAAAGGGGAAAAAAAAAAATAACAAGCGAGAGCTAAAGTTAAAGTTATTTGTTACGCAGGGAAAACTTTTTCTTTTTTGCTTCTTCAAGAGAAATGGGCGAGTGAATTTTATATCACTGTTGGAAAAATCGAAGAATGGCGCCAGAGGCGGAGTAAAATACATATCTACATATACAAACATATAAACTGACTGACATCACTGAATAGAATAAAAGAAATGAAAGAAAGAAAGAAGAAAAAAAAATATAAAATGAATAAAAATAAAAATTTATATATAAAGAAATATGACAGAAGATATAATACAATACAATAACAATATTAGTAGTTATGTATACATACATACATCCATATTTATTTATTTATTTATTTATTTATATATATAGATACATTTATATTTGTGTGAGTGGCATTTTAGATATGCTAGTGGAGTTAGCAATAGAAGCAAAAGCCAAATGGTATTATTATTATTTATAGTATATAGTATTCTGTCAAGTGTGTAATGTGAGGGTCGAAAAGTAGTTCAGTTAGAGGATAAGAGATGAGATGAAGTGGAATAGGAGGAGAAAAATGATATGACGACGAATGCCAAAGCTATTCTAGCTGAATAGACATACTCATATTCATGAATTCATTTCTACTGTTGCCAATTTTTTTTATTTCTTTCATTCATCATTCATTTATTTATTTATCATTCTCCCCGCACTGAGTGCGATTATCTGAGGGGATAAATAACGTTGACAGATATGTTTATATAAATTTTTAATAACGTTAAAATTTGTGAATGAAAATAATTCTTCATTTTTTTTTTCTGTACTTTGAAAAATATTGAAAAATAATTTTTTACCGTTTATTTTTTTTTCTTTTTTTCTTTAATTTGCTCTTTATATTGTATCATGTGCGTGTGACAATGAACAATTGTCAATTGCTGCACAGAACATCGGAGACAATTGCTACCACTTGCATGCACCATACGTGTTATTGTTAATACCGGGTGTTTTTATTAAAAACGACAATTTAAAATGTCTCGACAGAAGAAATTAATAATTACAAACACTTACAATGAACAATAGATGAATATAAATTAAATTTCTAAAACAAATTAAATATATAAAGTATTTTTTATGCTTTATAAATGTCAAATAATTTGAAAATTATTTTATTCGTGATATTTTTCAGTAGTTAAAATTTATAATGAAACTCCCTGTATGTATACACATATATACACAGTGATTAGTGATTATTATTTCATTGTACAACTGTGAATCATCATACTTTTAAATTACAAAGTATATAAAAGAATATTATGATTATCAACATGATAAAGTAAAATATTAAATTATTTTTATGAAGTGAATTTATGATTAAATTCACTTTCATAATATTATTTTATCAATTAATTATGTGCATTAATTTATCTTACAGATCATTCACAAATATTGCTGATTCATCTGTGACAATAATGCGTATAAAAATGATTTTTTCATCATTATTAATGGCAATTTTTGTGTCATTAATAAATGGTGAATTGTCTGAAAGAATTTGTCCAAATGATTGTCATTGTTACTATTCACGAATAAATCAGGTCACGGATTGTTCAGAAAGTAATTTAACATATATGCCATATGAAGATTTAAATACCAACGTCTACATATTGAATATGAATGGAAATAATATTGCTGAATTGCCGCCATTTCCATCTAACATTACATTAAGACGATTGCAAATGGCACATAATCGTCTTACTGAATTGAATTATCGGTCTTTTGCTGGACTTCTTTTCCTCTTAGACGCTGATTTTTCATACAATGAAATAAAATATGTTGATCCTGAAGCATTTCAGTGAGTATAAAAAATATTTACAAAAACTTTCAGAAGAAATTTTATATATTTTTCATTGACGTGAAAAATAAATAAATATTTTAATGCTTTTTAAATAACAAATAAAATTTTTCTCTATTACAGAGATAGTCCGGGTTTAATAACCCTTGAGCTGCAAAATAATCCTCTTCAAGAAGTTAAAAGGCAATTTCTCAATTGCAAAACACTTCTCTATCTCTATCTAAGTAATTGCAATATATCAAAGATAAACGACAGATTTTTTCAGAATATAACCAATTTAAAAAGACTCGACATCTCAAATAATCCATTACAAACAATTGATTCAGTCCCATTTGAATATTTACCCCATTTAGAATATTTAAATTTAGACAATTGCAGTTTAACATATATTGCACCAAAAGCATTTGTCAATTTTGAAAATCTCTGTGAGTTAATATTAACAAATAATAATTTAACAACCGTGAGTTGGACGATGATTTTATCACCTTTGGGTCGTTTAGAAAATTTAGATATTGGCAACAGTCAAATATCAAATTTACCACGTGATGCATTTGCGAGAAATTCATATTTACGTCAATTAGTTCTTGCTTATAATAAGTTACATCATTTTAATGTTACAAATACACTTGGTCATAATTTACACAATTTACAAACATTAGATTTGTCACATTGTGCATTACAGGATCAATTGCCTGAGGATGCATTTAAAAATGCAAGTAAATTACGTGTATTAAAATTAGATGATAATCCAATGTTTGTCGCTAATTTAACAGCAGTTTTACGTCATTTACCGACATTACAAAAATTATCATTGACTAATTGTTCATTGCATCGTTTACCAAATGCATTTGATGTATTGCAAAATTTACAAGAGCTTGATATATCCCACAATCCATTGTCTGATGCATTTGTTGATTTATTAAATCCATTAAGATCACTTGAATATCTTGACATGTCTCATTGCAATTTGGGTTACGTTGGTAATAACACATTTGCCCACATGACAGAATTAAAACATTTAATATTGTCAGATAATAAACTTCATACCCTTGAACAAGATTTATTTATGAACTTGACGCGATTGGAGAGCTTGGAGTTGAGTAATTGCGATTTAAGAACGCCTTTGGATCCGCGAGTATTTGGCACAGAGAAAATTTATACGTCGATAATTGAATTAAAATTGAGTAGTAATCCATTAAAAATACCAGAGGAAGGTGCATTAATGCCAAAACAATTATCAAGCGTTGAAATATTAGACTTGAGCAATTGCAGTATAACAAATATGAATCCAAATATATTTTCGCGTAACAGAAATTTAACAAGATTAAATTTGTCCAGTAATAAATTATCAACTATTGATAGTTTAATGTTTCTAAAAAAATTACGTCGCTTGGAACATTTGGATTTGAGTAATAATAATTTAACAACAATAAATCCAAGAGTATTTAAAGCTAATGAACATTTATTGTCATTGAATTTAATTGGTAATCCATTTATTTGCGATTGTTTTATCATTGATATGTGGAATTGGGCGATGAATGTTAAACATAATTTGGATGTATTAGTTGGTAGTCAGCCAACAGATTTTGCTGCTGGTGCAGCTAAATTACGTAAAGGATTAATGTGTACATTAATTAAAAATGGCGATAATCAACAGCAAAAAACTTGGGCTAAATATATTCGCGAATCAAATTGTGGAGAAAAATTACCGGTGTCTTTATTATGATATAAAAATGCCATTTCGCGTCAAATAATTTTAAATAATCAAGACGAATTAGAGCAGCAGCATCGTCGAGTAGAGTTATGAATAAATTTAAGAGATAGAATAAACAAACAATTGCGGAGATTTATTTTATATTTCTACAAGTACTGAATTAAAAATTTATTTTTTTTATTTAAATGTTAGAATTATTGTTTGTTATTTTATTTATTTCTCTCATTTATATATGAAAAAATAAAACGTCTTGGTTAATTAAAATTGATGCGCAAATGGCTGAGGGAAATGATATATTTGATGAATGGAGAAAGAGTTTGGATGCTGATTAATTTGGTCAAGTGAAAATTCTGACATTAATCTACAATATTTACTGCCTCAAAAATTAAAAAAACTGTAATTAGAGTCATTCATAACGATTCTGCTTAACAGTAACTACTAAACATTGTTTCCTTCTTTTTTATTCACATATAAAATATGAATTTAGTTTAATATGAAAACAAGGAAGAGAAATCATTTAATGCCAAAGCATTTCTTATGAATAATACTTGGAAGCGTTATAATTAATACTAATTTCTTAAAATTAGATTCAATATCTCCGCTATAATGTTTAAGACTTGATTTAATAATAAAAAATTGCAAAAATGAAAAGTGGGTTATAAAAAAATTATTTCTCATGAAATTAAGTAAAATTTCTTTTAATATTTATTTATGATAATTCTCCACAAGTAGTTATAATAACTTTTTGTGTTGGAGTTCCACCTTTAGTTCCAAATTTTTCAATTTTTTTAACGACATCAAGTCCACTGAGAACATGTCCAAATACGACGTGTTTTCCATCCAACCAATTTGTTCGACTTGTGCATAAAAAAAATTGTGAACCATTTGTATTTGGTCCTGAATTAGCCATTGATAATATTCCTGGTCCTGTGTGTTTTAATTCAAAATTTTCATCATCAAATTTATTTCCATAGATCGATTTGCCACCGGTTCCATTATGATTAGTAAAATCTCCACCTTGGCACATCTAATTTAAATAATATACAAAAATATATTAAGGAAAAATCTGTTGAATAATCATAAAATATTGAATAAGATACTGTTGAAAAGGATACAAAATCAGGAATTATCCGATGAAATGAACTGCCCTGGTATCCAAATCCTTTTTCGTGTGTACAAAGACAACGAAAATTCTCTGCAGTTTTAGGAACAATATCTGCTCTGAGCATCATAATTATTCGTCCCAATTCTTTTTTTCCAACGCTAACATCAAAGTAAACTTGTGGATTATGTTTTTCTTTAACAACTGTTGTTATTTCCGAATTAGATTCGTCTTTATTTAATGTCTCGCCTGCATGCTCTTGCAGCCAAACATCATCAGCCCAAACAGGCTTTGATGAACCTTCTTTAATTCGTTGTGGTTTTGCAATATTAACTCTTATCGTACGACCAAATAATTCAGAGTCATTCTGAAATAAAAAATAATAAATAATAAAAATATTCTTTAGATGTTGGAAGGAAAAAATAAAATAAATAAAAATTCAATTGATAAATTAATTTTTTAATATTTATAATAACCATATTGTCAATTGCTGCTAATGCATCTTCAGCTAATTCGAATTCGATGAATGCAAAGCCACGGTGCTTTTCTGATTCATAGTCTAGAGGTATCTGTACATCAACTATTTCACCAAATGGAATAAAAGCTGCATTTAGAATTTTTTCATCCACTTCTTCAGCCAAACCACCTGAAAATAAAATATTTTTATATATTATTTGAGAAATATGAAAATGTCTTATTTTTTTATTCAAATATAAATTAATTGATAATATAGTTTATCAATTGAAGATTGTAATTAATAACAACACTTTACGTTAATCAATTTTGAGGTTATTCACGTTGAATTAAAATTATTTGTATATAATATAAATTTTTTATATTACCAACATAAATGGTCCTCTTAGTATTATTCATTTTATTTTATATTTTTGATAACAACTAGGAGTTTTATATTCTATTATTTACTTTAATAATATAATAACAAATTGTTGTTGATTATTCGTAAATTTATTTTATGGCGCACTGGCCTAGGAAGAGCAAATTAATAATTCACTACTTAAACAGAGATGGCGCCACCAGACTTTTCTCATATGAAAAAGTGCGCGTTATTTGAAAGTTTGAAATAAAAATTCTCTACAAACTTTTAGTTTGTAGTATAAAAATCAGTATAAACAATTCATTTAAATGATTTATACATATTTACATGTGATAAATAATCACGAATAAATGAAGAAATGGCCTCAGAAGAAACTTATCAGTATGAAATAAAAATAGAAAATTTAAAAAAATTATCTGAGCTTCAAAATAATAAAATATAAACATTTATTCTTTAAACAAACACATACAATTCAAGATAACAAAATGATAAGTTACCAAATATTAAAAATAAGGATTTAATTAATGATATTGACTTTCCAATGAGTCGAATTTAATTAATTTAAATGTTGCAACTTGTGATTATTATATAAAAAAAAATAGACCATATCTGATTTTGATAAGGTAATCGACTACATGAATACACATTACATAGTGTGAACCGATTAAATAATCCATATTTGTCCACCAAACTCAAATGGTATCAAGTTTTATATAAAAACCCATTGGCTTAATACTGTCTGCCTCTAAAACACAAGTACAGTGATAACAGCGTTGATAAATGATGATAAAACACAATATACTAAATACACATACACATTTACGAGATTTAATCATCTCGACTGCAATTTATCAATCAGAAATAATTGAACCGTCGAGATTTCGCATATAAAATATCAAAAACCCAACGACAAAACGTTCACGAAGGGAGAAAAAAAATTTTGAGGTTAGAAAATATTAATTTATTATTTTATACCTACACAAAATTATAAAAGGAAAGGAAAAAACGATTAATAAATATTCTTACATATTTTCTAGCTCTATTTGTTTATTTAAAAGATAAAAAACCATCGTTTATATAATTAAACAATGTTTTTATCGAAGAGAATATTGAATTCTACATTAAAATTGATTAATTTTCAACGAAATATGAGTTTAATAAAAAACAAAGCGTATATAAATGGCAAATGGACATCAGCGTTAAATAACGAGACATTCAATGTTTTAAATCCAGTGGATAAATCAATAATTGGCAGTGTGCCTGATATGAATTGTGATGATGTGAATTTAGCAATAAATTCAGCGACCGAGGCATTTAAAACATTTTCAAAAACCACAGCCAAAGAACGAAGTGATTTACTACGTTCATGGTATAATTTAATGGTAGAAAATAGTGAAGAATTGGCGAATATCCTGACGCAAGAGAATGGTAAATCATTGGCAGAAGCACGAGCTGAAATTAAATATGGTAATTCATTTGTTGAATGGTTTTCCGAAGAAAGTCGACGGATTAATGGTGAAATACTTCAAGAACCAATGCGTAATCGTAAATTGATGATATTAAAACAACCAATTGGGCCAGTGGCACTAATAACACCATGGAATTTTCCTCATGCAATGATAACACGTAAAGTTGGCGCTGCAATTGCCGCTGGATGTACATGTGTAATTAAACCATCAGAAGATACACCATTGACTGCATTGGCTTTAGCAAAATTAACTGAAGATGCTGGATTTCCACCAGGTGTAATGAATTTCATCACAACAAACTTAAATAATTCACCGCAAATTGGTAAATTACTTTGTGAAGATAAAAATATTCGTGCAATATCATTCACAGGCTCGACTGCCGTTGGTAAAATTCTCTATCAACAATCTGCAAGTACAATGAAACGTTTATCATTGGAATTAGGTGGAAATGCTCCATTTATTGTTTTTGAAAGTGCCAATATTGATTTGGCAATTGGTGGCGCAATGCAATGTAAATTTCGTAACACAGGACAAACTTGTGTTTCGGCCAATCGTTTTTTCGTTCATAATAATCGATTTGATGAATTTTTACAAAAGTTTGTTGATAAAATATCGCAAGATATCAGAATGGGCGATGGTAAAAAAAATAATATCACACACGGACCATTAATAAAACAAAGTCAAATTGATATGATTGATCATTTGGTTAATGATGCAATTAATAAAGGCGCAAAGTTACATTGTGGTGGTAAAAAATTATCGGATTTAGGACCGTTATTTTATGCACCAACTGTATTAACTAAAGTTAATCGTGATATGGAAATTTATCATAGAGAAATATTTGGTCCAGTTGCAGTTATTCATAAATTTAATGATGAAAATGATGTATTAAATGAGGCCAACAGTGTTAATGTTGGTTTAGCTGGTTATTTTTATTCTGAAGATTTATCGCAAATATTTCGTGTCGCGAATAAAATGGAGGTTGGAATGATTGGAGCTAATGAGGGATTAATTTCCTGTGCTGAAGCGGCATTTGGGGGTGTAAAAGAAAGTGGAATTGGTAGAGAGGGTTCAAAACATGGCGTCGATGATTTTCTTGATATAAAATATTTATGTATTGGTAATATCAAATACTAAGATAATATAGATTGCTTTTATATATTATTGCAAAACACGAAACAAAAAAGCCGAGTAAAAAAAAAAGTGAAAACAATATCGATGAATGATAATAAGGATATTAATATTATTCATAATATTATAATAATAGATCGTTATATATACATGTATAAAATATGTAAACGCTTTCATTCAATGTCTTCCAAAATATTTCTAATAATTTTAAAAAAATATATTATAGAAATTCATGATAATAATTTGTGAATGACTGCAGGACAGTCTTTTCAATAATATTTATGACAATAAAATCATATTAAAATATCCAATAAAATATAAATAATTAATAAACAATATTAATAAACTTAAATAATCATTTGGATTTCTTGTATTTAACCTCATCGGGAAATGCTTCACGTGCTGGCATTAAACTCAACATCATAATGTGACGTGCACACGAGCGTGAATTACGGAATTGCGTGTCTGTTCCATGGAGACGATCCAATACACCCAAAACACCGTAGCACTGATTGAATCTACGTGTGAGATTAGATAAAATAAAATTATTTCAATAATTTAATATAAATTTACAATCTATTATTATATTTAATATAAAAAATAAATAAAGAGAAAAATATTTACTTCAAATGATGAAAATCGTGGGCTTCTGGCGACGGAAAAAATGGCAAATGATAACCAGAATGAGCATTTAATGTTGATAAAATGGCCAATGAAAACCACAACCAAGCTGTTGCAACATGGGATCCAACAACAAACACACCGAGAAATGGTGGAATTAAATTTGATCCAATGTGCTCCAATGGATGACAATACATTGCAGTAACAGCCACTGGTGCTGTCCATTGATGATGTTGTTTGTGAATATATTTGTACAAATACCGACTATGAAGCAACCTAAAACCCACAAACAAAATATAATAAACATATTTAATTTAATTCATTCGAGGAATAAATGAATATAAAAAATTAACCTGTGAGAATAATAAAATCCAATTTCCTCGAATAAAATATGAATAGCAATTTCTACGAGGACCCAATGAAATGTTGGTAGCTCTTTAATTGACGGATAACCGCGCCATTCCATTAAATAATAACTCGAATAAACAACTGGAAGCCCAACAATAATTTGATTAAACAATACTTGTGCAATAACTTTTAATAATTCACGATTATCAACTGGTTCATTTGTTCCTGGCTGAACTTTATAACGTCTCAAAGCTGCTGGCTTATTTGTTATATCCAAAATCGTATAAATTCCACCGAATATCCAATAAACAACAAAAGTTAATACTAATGAACCTGCAAAAATATAAATAAATCAATGAAACCAATCATTTTATTAATATTATACATTTTAAATTATTAATCATCATTTTCTTTTTTTTTTTTTTACCATAAACCCATAATGTTATTGGATCCTCGCCGATAGTATCAAGAATTTTGTCCCATTGAGCTTGCCAAAAATCACCAGAAGCTCCCCAAAATTTTTGTAAATGCCTTTTTTAATAAAATGAAGAAAAAAAAATTAATTTTCATATAATAACGATATTAATTTTTTTATTTTTCATAATCCATTGTAATTAATTAATAAATAAATACTTGCCATGTAAGAGAATTACAAAAAGCTGCAAACGCAATTACAACAGTACCGATAACAAATAAAACGCTGCGTAAACTTGATAACAATGTTGGTTGAGTTGAACTTTTACTTGTAGCGCTTCGTTCTGTCAACAAGATAAAAAAAGATCGTAATAATAACAATATAAATAAACAAAGATGAAAAAAAACGCACAATTGAACAATTGTATACAATGAAACATTATACACAGCAATAAAAAAAAAAATTGCAGCTATTAAACAAACAGAAAAAAAATATTTCTCTGCTTCCAAATCAATTTAATAATATTTATTTTTATTAATAAATAAATAAATACATATACATACATATAAGCAATAGTTTAAAAAATAAATATAAATATTCTTTACCTTTACACTGTAATTGTTGCAGCTCCATTATTTATCGTTGTGAATTAATTATTTGCAAAATGGATTTGAATGCAGTGTTTTTTTTTCTTCTCTTCGTTATGAATTATTTATGTATTATATACATAAATAATTACTAGTGATTGCTATTATGAGTGTATGAGCATCGAGTGTTCTGGAGAAATATTATTTATACATACGACATTGAATTGAAAAATCTACCACACTGGAATTGCGTTGTGAATGACCTTTGTTTGTCTATTAAAGATATCGCGAATGTGCTAATTGCAATGTACGTGTACATATACAGTGCATGTATGTACATTTTCTACTTAAATATAGTACAAGAATTGTATTCTTTCGCGCTTACCTAACCTATAAGAATTTCTACTATACTCTGTAGTCGATCAAGAAGAGAACAGTCGGTAAAGCAGAATTTCTGATCAGAAAAATACTGTAGGCTTTTTATATATGTATGATCTGAGGACGAAATTTTCGGAAATAAATTTCTGATAGTGTGTGGCCGGCGTGAGAAACAAATGATAAAATCAAACTCGTTCATTTAGTTTAGAATGTAACACTGTTCAATTACTCTGAAAACGCAATTGTGTGTTAAAAGACAAAATCATCGATTAAAATTGTTGAAATAATTAATTAAAGGAATAAAATAATATTACAATGAGTGCGATAATTACTTCACCATCCGTTGAATTGAGCACATACAGAGATCAACATTTTAAGGTCAGTGTGATTCAAACATAACCTCAAATAACATATTCACCAGAACATTCTAGTTCAAAAATAATAAATAAATTACTTTTTTGTTATATTTAGGGATCAAGAGCTGAACAGGATCGTCTTCTACGTAATTCAACGACACTTTATGTTGGTAATTTGTCATTTTACACTACTGAAGAACAATTGTATGAATTATTTTCAAAATGCGGTGATATTAAAAAAATAATTATGGGATTGGATAAATATAAAAAGACACCATGTGGGTTTTGTTTCTTGGAGTATTATCAAAGATGTGATGCAGAAAATTGTATGAGATACGTTAATGGTACACGATTGGATGATCGAATAATAAGAACAGATTGGGATGCTGGTTTTGTTGAAGGACGACAATATGGACGTGGTAAAACTGGTGGCCAAGTGAGTGAAAAATTATTTTCTAAATTTTGAATTAATTTATTATTTAATTCAATTGATTTTAATTATTGGATATCAATTTCAGGTTCGAGACGAATACAGATCTGATTTCGACAGTGGTCGAGGAGGTTATGGCAAAATTATTCAACAAAAAGTGACTCCACTTGGTGAGGGTGCATACGGACGTTAGAAAAATTATTAAATATATTTTAATTTAATATCTACAACTTTATTTCTAAAAGACGAAAAAAAAGAATTGATAATTAGAATGAATTTCAATTGAAAATCTATTTACAAGTTTATTTTGTACAAAAGAAAGAAACGTGAATAAGTATTCATTGTAAAAATAATAATTACAATAATATTAATTATAATAATAGTAATAAGTCTTTGGTTAACAAATTTTCATTTGCATTTCACGTGAAAAATTCTCATTAAATAATACTTGATAATTGCAATTAGTAATTATCTTTCATTTTAAATACATAAAAATGGAATATATAATTATATTATTGAATACCAATTAACGGCTATTGTTTATTTAATTATTCATTTTATAGTATGCAGCATAGTTTTTTCCCCGGTGGTTTTTTCAACACAGCCCTGATTGCTTCAATAAAAATATCTTCAAGTCCTTCTTGTTGCTCCATTGCTGAGCATTCAACATATTTAAATGCTTTTATTTTTTCTTTCATTTTTTTACACTCTTTTAACGTTACTACATCGACATTTTCTTTATTTCTCATGTCGGCTTTTGTACCTGAACGAAAAAAAGTTGTAGAATTTATTTTTTTTCATTCTTTTCTTATTGAATTAATTTATGTAACAAATTTTTTTTCTTTACTTACCAACGAGAACTATTGGCACATGTGGACAGTGAAATTTTATCTCTGGATACCATTTGCTAGCGACATTTTCAAATGAACTGCGTGCACACACAGAGAAACAAAGAAGAAAACAGTCAGTCTGTGAAAAAAAATTTAATTATCAATTTTTTTTTCTCATCAACTTGAATAATATTTTATTCTAATTTTACATTTGGATATGAAAGTGGACGGAGGCGTTCATAATCTTCTTGACCAGCAGTGTCCCATAATGTCATATTAAATTCTTGTCCATCAACAAAAGCATTGTCTGAATAATTATCAAATCTGACAAAAAAAGAAAACAATTAGAATTAAAAAGTATATTTATTATTTGATTTTTTTTTTCTGGTTACTTACACTGTTGGTACATATTCAGTAGGAAATTTCTTCGTTGTATACGTGATTAACATACACGTTTTTCCTACCATACCATCACCAACTGCTGTGATTTTAATCGGCCTAATTCTCGACGCCATTTAACAATAATTCTGGAATGAAAGATAATTATTAATCTATAAAAGAAATTTAAAATTTTATAAATTCGGCAATTCATTTCTCTTTCATATAGTGAACATATATGTATAATAAAATTGAAAAAGGAGACGAATGAGACGAACATCCGGCAGAAAATAAATGTTCGTCTCTTAACCCAAGGCTGTTTATCGCGTTTAAACGTTGTGATATGTCGTATCGCATATCAATGAACTCGTCGTAACGTTTCATTTATTCAATACACACACACATATGCACAAATAAACAATTTATTTTTTATATTGTTTTATGTTAACTATATCAATGCTTCCGTATGTTATCAATTTTCATTCATTTCCAGAATAATGAACTTGAATAAATTAATTTTATTTGAATTTTTTTCATTCAATTTCATTTTAAATAAAAAAGTAAATAATTGTGTAAACATATAAATGTTTTTATGTTATTCTCGTGTGGGAAATCTCATGTGAAATCAGTGCGTGTCATTGAAGCGAAGAGAAATCCTCTCATCCAATGGTGAATAAAAAAAAAAAATATATTTAACTGATAGTCAACAAATGTTTATAAAAAAAAAAACACGTGTATATTTTTTTTTATCTACATAAAAGACGTTTGTGCATCTAATTTAACAATTATTTTACTTTACTTCATCACATCTGCGTTCATTTATATCCACACATTGCACACATTCCTGTGAATTAATAAATTAAATAATAAAACTACACGAGTGTGGATAGAAATGAAAGATTATTTTATTTCCTAATTTCTCGCAAGCAACGACATGAATTAATACCGCCCACATTATATTAGACCATATAGTGTACATAAAGGTCATTCAACCAACGCATAAATAAATTATTTACCATTCAAACAAAATGAACAAAAAAAAAAAAATTAGTTGGGAAATTATAAAAAATTTTAATTTTTTCTATTAAAATTTTTTTATTAAAGCGATTACGTCACATGAACTTGATATAATGAACACGTGATTAATTTCACAACTATTTCACATTTATTCTCATTAATTCGACTGTTTTCAATGACACATTAATGAAAATAAAAAAATAAAAATTTCACAATTTAATATAAATTAATATTTACAAAAAATTTATTTTCTCTAAATCATTTTATATTTTTTTGTAATAAATTATTTATTGTTTAATTGAATTCCAATTGTCATGATAAATGTCAATACGAATCAAATTAATAACAATTGTTTTATTATGAAAATTCTATCATTTAATTTTTTTTTTCTAAACATTCTCACAGCAAAAGAATTTTATACAATACACAAGTGTATATTAAATTTCTTTATACAGTATACAATACATGTAACATAACAAATATACATTATAAGGGTGTTTTGGGTGTGTCATTATATTAGTTAGTTAAACACGTTTCAACTGCTCATCTAAACTTACAACCACACCCTTTTTTTATATATTTTTTTTACTCACTTAACAAACTCACACGCATTTAAATTTTTATTTCTCCATAAATATAAACATATATTCATATGTATAAATACAAATAGAAAGGTGTATATTAATATATGCCATTCGCTCCATGAAATGTCGATGAATATATGAATATAAATATTGTTTAAGTATTATTTTTATTCAATATTATTATTTTATTGTATTTGTAGATCATTATATTAGCACTGTATGGTGTTAAGTCCATCAATATTTCATTGGACTTGATACCATTTAGTTCTGGTAATTAAATTATTTTATTGAATAAAGGGGAATGAAATGTGTGATATTTATACCGGAAGTCCTGTTGTGGTTTTTTTTTTCTTCTATTTATCAGAAGCTTATCGTTCTGATTGATAGTGACGCAAGTGGAGTTTTCAAAATTTTTAATTTAATAAATCGTTTATTTCTTTCATATTAATTTTTTTTTTTAACGAATGAAGAAATTATATATTTTTTTTATATTATGAAGATAAATGTGCGATATTGTTTGCCATGATAATAATAAATATATTTTTCTTTTTTAGATAAGATAAGATATTGTGTGTATTAATGAGAAATTATTTATAGAAAGGAGAAAAAATTTTATATGAATTATTTGATTAATTAACAAAAATATTACAGTACTTACCATAAATAATAAATTATTGGATAGAATAATTATTTATTTATTCACATACACACATTAAATTTAATAAATAAATTAATTAATTGTATAAGCAATTTAAATATTTGGAAAATAATTTATTCAGCGTGATTTATTTATAAAATTTTTATGTTTCAGGTGGAATAAGGTGTGGAGAATTTTTTTTTATTTTGGAAAATTCACTTGCTTTGAACATGAAACGCACGATACGAGTTTTAAACGCAGACTGAACGATGTTGACTGGTAAAATTCACGTTCCACGCGTCAAATACACATTCACAAAGCGCATACACATACATTTATGGTTGTATAATTGATAATGAGCAAGAGTGAGAATGGAATGACGTGTGTAAAATGATTATTCATCTATATTATTACACATCATTTATATTTATGCATTTAAGAAGAGGAAAAAATATTCTTCTCATGCGTAATGTACATTCATCATAACCTCAATTGTTATCGCTATGATTGATAAATAGATACTAATTAATTAATTAGTTAATTAAATTTTAGTACGTGTGATTATCAGGATAAAAGTGAAAGGTAATTTAAATTTAAATTCAAACTAAAAAAAAAATTATATATCATTTTCTTTTTTATCGACATATGATAATTTTTATGGTAACAAAATTTTTTAGTTTGTTATGTTGGCACGCTCTAAAGTTGAACCATTTTGAATAGAAAACGGTTACAGGAGACTGGATCATGGCGGGTGGAAAAAGAAGTCAGGAGTCAATGAATGAAATGATTAAAAATGAACAGTCAAATAAAATGAAAGAGGCATTGGATCAATTAATAAAACAGGTTGATTCGAATATTGAAATTATTTTATATTATTAATTTAATGTTATATTTCGTTTGTTCATTGTTAATTGTTGATGATGTAGGACATGAAGATGAAAGATGCTGTTGATCGTGCTCAAAGAAGTTTGAGCTATTGGCAATCACATGAAATTGCGTTGAAAAATAGCAATGAAAAATTGAAAGTAGAATTGAAAATTTTACAGCAAGAAAATGATAATTTGACTCAACAAATCTCAATTCAAACTGAATCACATGATGAATTAGATGAAGAACTCAAAACATATGCAGAACGTAATGAGAAGGAGGATCAACAATTTATGTAATTAATTGAATAACTTTTGGAAATAATTATGAAGACAAAAAAATTAATAAAAATTTTTTTTTAGGATGTTTTGTGAGGCTGAAATCGATAAATATCGAAATCTTTTTACATGTGCACCAGCAGAATATGTAAATTGAAAAATTAGAAACGAGAAAAAAAGTTATTTTGTGATATAAAATTTTATTTTCAAATTTTTTTTGTTACAGAATGCAGAGTCGTTGAAAAATTATATCGAACATTATCGAAAAATGTCGAACGATATATTGAATCATATCGAACGAATCGATAATGAACGAGATAAATTAAGCGGCAAATATGGTTTAATAGAATTAGACACAGATGAAAAAGCAAAATGTTCAAAAGAACTTGAACAATTCAAAAAAATTCAAATTGACGATGACAAACAATTGTCATTAACAATAAGATCTTCGGAGAATAAATTGGAAAAATTAAATAGTAAAATAAGACAGAAACATCGGGAAATAGAAAATTTATTGAAAAAAATTAAAAAGCCATCCAAGTAATTTAAAATTATAATATTATATTACAACTAAATATTCCTTAAATATTTATAATCTTCTCCAACATTAACTAACGAGCTTAACAATAAATAGATCATAAATTTGATAAAATATTTTTTAGTTTAAAAAAAATACGTTATAAGTAGAATGACGCCATTTTCTAAATTCTACTGCGCATGACGAGATTTCTGCTTAGTGCAACAGTGAGTTTTCACTCATCTTTCAACGAGCAAATATTCGGCGGGCGAATTTTTGTTCACTTGAGATACATAAAAGAAAAATAAGAACGTCATTTAGTTTGATTTCTTTTTTTTAGACTTCAATAAATTGAATAAATATGGAGTTGGGCAGCAGCAATTTGATAACGCTCAGTGAATATTTAAAACAGAGTCTCAGTCCAGATGTAAATGTTAGGCGACCCGGTGAGTTCATAACCTCAAAACTGTTTTACAACAAAAAAACTAAAATTCAAATATTAATTATTCTTGAATGTATTTATTTATTCATTTATTTAACTCTGATATACAATTATATTTAATTAAAGATGCGACTTTTTAAAAATTTAATAATGATATGAATGAAAATAATTTTTTTTTGGTTTAGCTGAAAAATTTTTGGAGTCTATTGAAGTAAATCAAAATTATCCGGCGTTGTTATTACATCTCATTGATAAAACAGATTTTGATTTAACAATAAGAATTGCTGGTGCAGTTGCATTTAAAAATTATATAAAGCGTAATTGGAAAGTTGTAAGTAATAAATTTAACCTCAAATAAATTCGTATTATTAAAAAAAAAAAAAAATATATGTATATGTTTTTATATTCATAGGAAGAAGATGAAGTTGATAAAATTCATGCACGAGATCGTGAAGCAATTAAAGAATTAATTGTTAACTTAATGTTTCATTCGCCTGAATTAATACAAAAACAATTGTCTGATGTTATTTCAATAATTGGAAAACATGATTTCCCAAATAAATGGCCGAATTTAATTAGTCAGATGGTGGCTAAGTTTGATACAGGAGATTTTCATGTTATTAATGGTGTATTACACACAGCTCATTCATTATTTAAACGTTATCGTTATGAATTTGGGAGTCAAATATTGTGGACAGAAATAAAATTTGTCCTGGAAAAATTTGCAAAGCCACTTACGGATTTATTTGTGGTAATTATTGAAAGTTAATTTAATATTTGAAACTGAACGATAAATTTTACTTCATTTTGAATTTTTTTTTCTTTTATTATTCAAGGCAACGATGAATTTTACTCAAGTACATGCAAATGATATCGAGGCATTGAAAATATTATACAATTCATTAACAATATTGAGTAAAGTATTTTATTCATTAAATTTCCAAGATTTACCAGAATTTTTTGAGGACAATATTGAAATTTGGATGAGTAATTTTCATCAGTTATTAACAATTGATGTTCCAGCACTTCAAACAACGGTAAATAATTATTCTTGGTTTAATTAACACAATTTATCAATCTACATAAAATTTTACATTGTATTAATTTAATTATTTATTTTATTTTCAGAATAACGAGGATCCAAGTGTAATGGAACAATTAAAGTCACAAGTTTGCGACAATATTGTTCTCTATGCACAAAAATACAATGAAGAATTCCAAAATTACGTTCCACAATTTTTGGATGCAATTTGGAAATTGCTAAATGTAACGGGACAAGAGCCTAAATTCGATGCGGTATCGTATATTTTCATTATTATTTTATATTTAAATATAAAAATAAATTTACAGTAGAAAAAAAAAAATTCATCCAATTTATAATTTATTTTCTATAATTTTCCAACAGTTGGTGTCGAATTCATTACAATTTTTGGTTACAATTGCGGATCGTACTCAATATCGAGTTTTATTTGAAGAACCTGCAACATTTCACAACATTTGCGCAAATCTTATAACGCCAAATATTGAATTCCGTGAGGCGGATAATGAATTATTCGAATACAATCCAGAGGAATATATTCGACGTGATATTGAAGGAAGTGACGTTGATACACGTCGACGTGCTGCATGCGATCTAGTTAAAGTTTTAGCTAAACATTTTGGCGCAAAAGTCATGGAGATATTTGGAGTTTATATTGTGGTAAATATTATAAATTGAAAATAAATAATATTAATATTACGAATAATATTATCATTTCATAATAATTCATTAAATTCAATCGATTTTTTGCAGCAAAGACTTGATGAATATGCGGCAAAACCATCGGAAAATTGGCGTAAAAAAGACGCTGTTATTTATTTAGTTACAAGCTCAGCGAGTCGTGGACAAACACAAAAACATGGCGTTACTCAGAGTAATGAATTTGTACCAATTCCACAATTTGCCACTCAACATATCCAACCGGAATTAGCTAAATCCGATGGTAAATATATTAAATCAATTAAAAAAATTTTCTCTAGTATTTTTAATAATTTATGAATTAATCAATTTTTTTTCTACTTGTTTGAAATATATCTTTCTGTTTACAGTTAATGACATGCCAGTGTTGAAAGCGGCGTCAATTAAATTCATAATGACATTTAGATCTGTATTACCACGTCAAATTGTCGTTGGTTCTTTACCAGATCTCGTTAGACATTTATCAGCGGAAAATGTTATTGTTCACAGTTATGCGGCGTACGCAATAGAAAAAATTCTCTCTATTCGTGGATCCGACAATCTTCCAATGTAAGTTAAAGTAAAAAAAATATATTAATTTATTAAATAATTAGATTAATATATTAATTTAAATAAATTGTTTCAAGGGTAAAAACTGATGAATTAACACCACTTGCGGCAAATTTATTGAATGGTTTATTTGCCATTTTGGAGATGCCGGACTCGGAGGAAAATGAATATGCCATGAAAGCAATAATGAGAAGTTTTGGCGCATTAAAAGAAAATATTATTCCATATTTGAATAATTTATTGCCAAAATTAACGCAAAAACTATCAAAGAATCCAACGCGACCAAATTTTATTCATTATTTAATGGAAACGTTGAGTTTATCAATTAGGTAATTAATTAATATATCAATTTTATCAATAGCAATGAATATACAAACAAATATTAATTTTCATTATAAATATTACATTAATATTATTTTTTTTTATTCATAGAATTGTTTGTAAGACGAATCCAGCAGCAGTTGAATCATTTGAACAAGTATTATTCCCAATATTCCAAGGAATATTACAGCAGGACATTCAGGAATATATTCCATATGTATTTCAAGTTCTTGCATTGCTCTTGGAGTTACATGCAGATCAAAATGTACCTGAACCGTACATGGCATTATTCCCATGTTTATTATCGCCAGTTTTATTTGAACGTCAAGAAAATATTCAGTCATTGAATCGTTTATTGCAAGCGTTTGTCAGTCATGGATCGCATCAAATTATTGCACAAGATCGAACTAATGGTCTTTTAGGCGTTTTTCAAAAATTAATTGCATCTAAATTGAATGACCATGAAGGATTTTTATTGATGCAGAGTATTATTGAACATTTTCCACCGTAAGAATTTATTTATTAATTTAATTATTGAATTATTTATCTAATCTAAAAAAAATTAATTTTCATTTTTGTTATTAAAATTAATATTTATTATTTTTCAGGAATATTATTGAAACTTATATGAAGCAGGTCTTTGTATTATTATTCCAACGTTTGTCATCATCGAAAACTACGAAATTTACTAAAGGTTTAATCGTATATTTTGCATATTACATTATTCGTTATGGTGCAACAAATTTGATTAAAATTATCGATCAAATTCAACCACAAATGTTTGGTATGGTTTTGGAGCGTGTGATAATACCAGATTTAGAAAAAGTATCTGGCGATATTGATCGTAAAGTTGTAGCAATTGGTTTGTCAAATTTATTAATTGACTGTCCGACAATGATGGAAAGTCCATATAATATTTTTTATCCCAAATTATTGGATGCACTTGTTCAATTATTTGAATCGCCACAGGATAATACGAAAATATTTGATGACGATTTAATGCCAAGTGAAATGGATGATCCTATTGTTTCATACGCATCATCAAGCATTTGTACACAATTAATTTGTGCGAAAAATCCGAAAAAAGATCCATTAGAAGGTAATGAAAGTTATTTTTATTTTTTCATATTTTTTGTATGGAATATTTGTAGATAATTCTCAACGTTTTTATTTTATTTTCACAGCTGTGGGTGATGTCAGATTACATTTGGCTCAAGGACTAAGTAGATTGCCAAACCAACAGCTTTCTGTACTTTTAGGACAAATATCTGAAGTAAATGCAAATTATTTGAAGAATTATCTTCAATCAACGGGAACTGGTACTGCATAATACAACGTTAATGTTCGATATAAGTTGAGAATGTTGTTAATGTCCCGAAAATTTAGCAGTATCGAATTTTAAAACACTCAATTAAGTAAAAAAATTAAAAAATCCGTTTTTATAAGTGAAATGAAAAATAAAAATATAAGAAATAAAATCAGCAGATGAATTGTGTGGCGTCAGGTGGATTGAAAATAAGAGGATTTGAAGGCGAAAAATGAAATAAATTGGTAAAATAACAATTTTTTTTATTATTGTTTATATTAATACTTTTTTAACTAATTTAGATTTTTCGTAATTATATAAATGAGATAAATAAAACCAATTTTTGCACTCTTATTAATATGTACGTAAGTGAAACCAATTTTTTTTCCATATTTTGACAAATTTTTTTGTATCCAATATTCCAAATAACTAAAAAAAAATTTTTTTTTGTTTTTCTGTTAACTTAGAGACTTAACTCCCTCTCCATTGTTTTTACCTGTGCAACCATCGCGGCGATGTCGTTGGACCTGTGTAAAGTAAGAACATAATTGATTAATAAATAAAAATAAAAACGTAGGTAATTTTTCATTAAAAAAACTAAAAAAGAAAAAAATTACGTACGTTTGCTTGAGATTATTCTCGATGATTTCATGTTGTTTCATGCTCAATACCGTTTCCGGTTTATTTTCACTCTTTATATTCATTTCAAAGCGCACTGATCGTTCGACATCTTTTTTCTTTAATTGATTAAGTCGAATTTCGAGTGTATGAAGCTTTTCATTTAATTCCTCCAATTCCGCAGCTTCAGCGCGCTCAGCACTCGATAATTCTTTATATTTAACCAACCGCAAAACTTCTTCAGCCCTATGCAAATTAATCAAAAAAAAAAAAAAAATGAACAAATGGAAATGAAAATTTATTTTTATTATGAAAAATTTAAATAATTTTACCTTTGTGCTAATTTTTCTTGTTTTTCTTTGATATCATCATAACGTTCTGCTAAATTTTGTGCTTTATCCTGCAATTCTAGTTTCGATTCCATCAACATTGATAATTCTTTTAATTGATGGTTTTTCAGAGCTTTCAACGCTCGCACTTTTTTTCCAATTTCATTTCGTACACGTTCGTGTTTCACGAAATGACAAGTGCGAAATACACTAGTTGCACGGTCCAATAACTGAAAAAAAAAATAAAGAATAAAGAATAAATCAAAACTTACATCGAACCCTAAATAAATTTTCTAATTTTTTTCATACATAAATAATTATTTTTACCTGAAAAGCTGCTTTCCCAGACAATTTCGCATCGATACCAAGTTTTGTTATCGGTTGCGATGTCGATTCTTGCTTCAATAAGCTCCTAATATAATTATCAAACGGTTCACGATTCATCTGAAGAAAAAAATTTAATAACACAGAGAGATAAATAGCAAATTTAAATTCAAGCTAAAAATATTCCCTATATATTATTTCTCACCTTTTTACTCGGACTAATTGTCGATTGCATTGGTTCAATACGCGGAAAATAATCCAAATCAACCACAGATAAATCCACAACGATTCCCGTATGTAATAAAGTAATTAACACCGGACACGGCTGTTGGAGCAATCCAAAACCGAGTACTGGTGTGGCGTTACTTTTATCTGTATGTTTGGTTCGTGTACAAACTAAATATTGTGAGCTGGATAAATTAAAATTATTCCTCGAGAACAGGTGCAAATTTTCTAAAAGAAAAAAATAAAATTTTTTTTAATCATTCAGAGGAAAAATATGAATTAGTTAATTGATGAATTAATAAATTTTATTGACTAACCGTCAGGATAATTAAGTAATTCTGTTAATTCCGAAACAATTGGTAATGTTATCATGTGAATTCCAGCATTGTGAGAGCAAAAATAACGCGATTTATTTTCCCTATCGCGATGTAAATGAATCGGACATTTATATTTTCTGTCATTATCGGTAAATAATAATCCCAATTCCATTTCAACTGATTCAAAAACAAATAATGTATCGCCAGTTGTTGTATTATTTGAATTCTCACATGGTTGTTTTTTATTATTTGATTCATTATTAGTATCATTTATTTCTTCTTGTTCATCATCATGCAATAAAATTGCATGATGAATTATTCCAGTTGCTGTTGCTATTATTACTATCGGTGGTGTTGTTTGAATGCACATTATTGAGCATGAATCAACACCATAATTGTCAACTGTCGGTGGATGAATTGATAAAGTGCGAACTTGCGATGGTTTTGTTGTGCTAAATTGAAAGAAAAAAAATTATTTCAATATTTAATTCATAATTAAATTAATTTTTTTTTACTCACTTGCTCTGCAAGATATTCCCATGGACAATTAAAATATTTCCATCGCCACGTAATACTAATATTCCCCATTCAATTTCATTCCAATTATAATTATTATCATTCTCTGGATGACAATAATTTACTTTAATTGTCGGTGTAACAAAATCAAAATCAACTCCAGTTTCTCCTAAAGATTCAATAGTTGGAATATTTTTTCTTGGTGATAATGAAGGGGTTGGTCCAATTTTCCATACTTTCATCAACTTCGGAACACTTCCCAATTCACAATCGTACAATCTTAAACAAACAAATAATTAATAAATACAAAACAAATTAAAAATTCCAAAAAGAATGAAAAATGAAGAAAAAAAATTTTTTTTCTCTCTTTTACTTACTGGAATATATTTGTTGATAACAATACCAATAAATGACAATCATTTGATGAGCCTGGGTGCCATCGTACACGTCGTATCTCAGCTGATGCCAATTGCGAATTGCATTCATTTAAAGTATAATTTCTGAAAAAAACAAAAAAAGAAAAATCAATTCAATTTATTTCTTCATTATTTATTTTCTCTTGGTATTAATTATAAAATTAATTTTTAAATCGTATATAAAGACGAAACAATGTGTTATCTTAAACGCGTCTCCATTCTCATCCTCCCTTTCTCACTTTTGCATCGCATTACTTTTGAAAAGTTGCGCGCGTGTGTAATCGTCAACGAGAAACGTTCAGTTGAATACTAATTGGCTCATCAACAACACATGCCACACAATTATTATCCAACATATTAAATATACACACAGATATATGTGCTGAATATATAAATATTGAAATAATTTAAAAATCAAATATTTTATCATTGTAAATAAAAATAATAATTGAATTTTATTACACAAATTATAAAAGTATATTTAATAGAAAATTAATCGAGTATTAGAAAGGACATGATTGAGTACTGGGAATTTTTTTATCTTATCTGTGAATAAAATTTCTAACTTTATTCTTTTCATACTTGAGCAGGTTTTCCCATTAAAAAAATAAAATAAGATGAAGTGGAAGATAAAAGGGATGATAGTATAATATAGTTTTAATCCGTTTGTCTTGAAGTCAGGATTTGTTGAGGCGTTGCATAGCATAGTCGAGTAATAAGTGCAAGGGACAAAACGACAAAGTCACACCGCACTGATATCATAATCCAAATAATCGCTATTATTGCCACCATTTACTTAATCCAAGAAATCTCTAAACGCCATATTGCCATTGCCCACCAAAATTCTATCCTTTTAAACACATCACAATCCTATAAATAAACATAATATAAAAGAAAAAAAATTACAAACATACTCTCATAAGTATTAACAATGAATAAAAAATTATTTCTATATTGAAAAAAAATTTTTTAACTGTTGAATATAAATGAATAGTCCAAAAGTAATATATATTTATGTCTTTTGGTTAATATGAAATTCATATAAAGATTTTCATTTATGTATTAGTCATGATGCGACGGAGAAACAAATTGGTAAGCAAATAACGTAGTCAGCAAGATGGAGATGATGATGAGAAAATGGTAAATGACAAAACTCGCAAGCTAATTATTGTTTTAAGGATTACCGTTATGTGTTTATTATGCGACTGTTTCCACTTTCATTCCTCCTTCATCGTTGTATTTTCGCTCTTTCTGTTTGGGTATTTGCGTAATATTTGGTGGAATTTTCGCTGCATGGCCAAGCAAGTAAATCCACCTCGAGCCGGCCTATGGTTATGAATAATTCTCAACTTTTGCACATTCTCTTCACAGTATATATATAAATAATACTGCCAATTATTCTTCGAGTATTTATTTATATGTATATGAGTTTATTTATTCCTCAATGTTGTCTTTTTGAATTTATTTATTTAGATGAAGTAGAAAATTTTCTAATTCCAATAAAACTCTTTTCTCTTCAATCAATAATTTAAAATCTCTTCAATTAAATTTTTATTCGTGTATTCGTTCATTATTCATTTATATATTTTTTATACACTCATGAAGGTTATTTTTATTTAACAGTGTATATAAAACAAAGGTTTTAGAGTGGCAAAAGGCAGAGGGTGACCAGTTTGTAAGCAAGTTGCGGTCATTAAAACGAATCTCGGGGATTTAATATCTATACTACTACTACTACTACTACTACTGGTACTATTGCACGTTGTAGAGAGTGTCACCCTTCTTCTTTTGCACTCCAACATTTTCATTTCTCACTCCTTCCGTTGTAATAATATACAGGTTGCTTAAAACTGGTATATGTAAAGAGAGCAAGAGATAGAATTGCGCCAGTGTGGGTGGAAATTTTATGACAGGCCACGGTGGGTTATCGCGACTTCTACCGGAGTTTCATCTTCCACTTTATCCTCCATATTCATCACTGCTCACCCATTTTCTTCTCCTCTACCACTTCATCCTTCCACCCAACTACTTCATTTCTATTTTCCATTTTTTCTTCTTAATATTCGTTATTTTATCAACTTGATATAAATTCTCTAAAAGTTTTTTAATTCTTTGATGAATTTATATATTTATTTTAATTATTATTAAGTTTAACTATCAATTATAATTTTATAAATTTAAATAAACCAATAATACTTTGAAGCATCACATCAATGAAATATAAAATTATAATTTATTAATTATTAATTTTTATTTTGATTGATAATTATTTTTTTAATTGACGTTAAGAAATTAATTTGTTTTTTTCTTTTATTTATTATTTTAGGAATATTATTTATTAATTTAAGATATTATTTGACAGTTGTTAATGATTTAATAATTTTTATTCATTGAAATAAAAATTAATTAACTGCTAATAAATAATGTAAATATACTGTAGGTATATTTATTTATTTTTTATATGTGGGAGAGACCAGACAAAAATGGAGGAAATAGATATGGGTGATGATATGGATGATGGCGGTATGTAACGAGGAAATTTACGACGGGTTCGTCGTGTCACGCGCGAACGTAAAAAATACAAGACACGCTCGGACACGATCAAACAGTATTTTACAATAGTCTGCAGGGTTGACTGTTTGTACATATACAGAGAGGGTTAATGCCACTCTCACCACGCATATTATCCTCTTTACATTTGTTTTATTTGTCCTGTGATTATTTTTTTTCTTCTGTTGATAAAAAAATATTTTTCGTATATTTTTTTAAATCTTTTTTTTTTTTTTATTTCTTTATATTTTATTATTAAACACAGGGTCTTTTGCGTACGACCACGTACGTGTTGTTTAATGAATGATATGTCAACGCATTGCACTGCTCTCATTCTCGCCCTTTTTATTTCCCTACCCTATCGGTGGGATTTATGATTGGTAAACTGAATAAAAAAAATTTTTATTCTTGTTTTTTTTTTTAAGTGGAGGCGAATATGCGGTTTTATGTGCGGTGTATGTGGGAAAAAAAAGTGACAGTGTTGTGTGATATGCTTTTGGGAGTTGTTATTATCACGGTGGGTAGATTAAACATCGTATGTCAATCTTTATTTGCGTTTATATTCACTTCTGCTGATGTGATTTAGGTGCGAAAATAAATAGATGTATGAAGAGAATTTTATTTTTTTTTAGTTTGTTATCTGTAAGAAAAAAAGGTTGGTAAATATGGAGAGATGTTTATGAGAGGGTGTGTGAGAATTTAAATACTGGAGGCTGTTTATAGTATGATTTAATTTTTTTTTCCGTAATTTAATATAAAGGGAGATTTTTTTTTTTTTTTGCGAATTTTTCGAAAGGCTTTTTGATAATTGGGGGATGATTTGTATATGGGGGTTCGATAGGAAATCGCACGAGCTTTCCAATGGTATCATGCTCGTTCTCAAAAAAAAAATTATAGTAGTCAGAATATTGGAATAAAGTAGAAGTAAATAATGGGACATAAATCGAGAATTTCATTAGATTCGTTTTTTTTTTCAAAAATTTTTTTCAATGTTTCCTGCTAAACTAAGGATAATGTTCACGTATGGAATCGATAGGAAATCGCGCGAGCTTTCCAACAGTGCTCTCCTCATTTCGGAAAAAAATTCATAGTATCCATAATAATTATAAATAATAGCGTCAAATGACATATCATAAATCGATAATTTTTCAGATGTCTCTTTTTTCTTCAGAATTTTTTTTCGATGCTTGTTAATAATTTAAAATCATTTTATTTATATGAAATCGATAGGAAATCGTATGAGCTTTCTAACGACCATAAAATAATTTAGAAAAAAAATTTTACTACCCACGATACTCCCAGTCAAAGTGACAACACCCCTATCATACATTTAAAAATCAATAATCCCCATCCAGAGTTTCACTCTCCATCAATTCCACACTTTATTCGCAATTAATTTTCTTATCATCCCCCACAACGAATCATGAAAAATTTCTACTAAAAAAAAAAAATAATAATAAATAAAACCCACACAAATAAAATCGCAAAATTTATTTATTTCCCAAACATAAATATAATAATTTAACCTGACTTATACATATGTAATCCCGATATGAACCCACGTGCTAATCTCCCAGCTACCACACAAACATCCCCCATTAAATTTCATCCTCTCACCCCATCTACCGGCCACGTAAAAATTTTTTTTCCTTCTCAATTTTCTATAAATCCCCAAACAAAAATAAATAAAACTAACATATAAAAAATTATTCCCACATTCGCGTTGTAAATTAAAAATTATTCAATATTCTTATTAACCCCCAGCTCCATGACTATTTTTATCCCTTTGTTTCAACCCTCTACTTATTATTCCCACATTAAAAATACAAATTTATTTACATTATTTTTATTTTCATCTAAAATTCTTTTTGTCGCTTCCCAATTCCGTTTACATCCTCCAGCATAATGCGATGCCTTTCACGACGCGAGAAACGTGTAATCAAAGAATTTTGTCGTCTCTCTTATACCCCACACCTGCCCTACATACATACATAGTCGGTGCTGATGTTCACAATGGCCAAAAGAGAAAGAGGAAAATTTAAATACGCGACACGCGTCGTCCCATCGCGTATAACGAAATAAAACTCGACGGCGAAAGAGACATCTGTCGGTTCTTTTAATTACAGCGGTACGTGTGTCGTCTCCACGATTCTGACTACTATACTATGCTGATGCTGATGCTCCAAGAGAGATCTCCATTTGTGTGTTGTGTTTGTCATTTTAGTGTGCACCGTCTCGACGCCAGGAATAACTTTGTCCCTTCATTCATTCTCATTGTAACTCTTCACCATCCATTTATTTACACACTACTCTTAACTCCAATCCTTCTCCTTTCCATCGCACACGATGTAGAAAATTTCAATCTTGACTTCTTCAATCTTGTCTTCAAGAAAAGAAAAAAATATAAATAATTGTTTTACTTCGTCCAAATAAATTTTATAAAAATATTTTCCCAAGTTTTGCACATGGCTATGAAGGTTAATTTTATGAATGTCGTCGTGTTTCGAAAATATCTTCGGTCGTTATAGTCTTGGTGGCTGTTGGCTCACTAAGAATTAACGGTCTTAGTTGCCGGATGTATAACACAAGTGTCTTTTGGGTCCAGAAGGCGGCAGCAAAGGTGAAGAACGAATAGAATGTGAAGGAGACAAGGTGAAATAGGTGGTGGATGCTTTTGCACAGGACCAGAGGGGGTTTTTCGGTGCATGGGGGTTGCTCCAGCGCGAGCTTGGTATGAATTACGACTCAGGCATCCGGGAATATCAACAGAACCGCGTGTCGTTATATATATTTTGTGTAACATCCCGATTTTATAGCCAAGACAGTCGCGAGGTAAACTTCCGCTTTTGGTCCCGGTCGTTCTCTTTACTAAAATGCATATACACTCTCTCTCTATTTCTCTTTTCAAACTTTTGCACTCTTTGTACTCTCCTCTATATCGTAGAATAATAATTATTCTGAAATATATGTAGAAAAATATTTGTTTAAAGAAATAATATATCAAATTATCATCAATGAAAATTTATTTAAGAAATATTTTTCTATTTTAATTATATTGAAATATTTTAGGAACTTATTAATGGAAATTGACGATGAAGTTTAGAGCACGTAATTACATAGTGTTTCACATTGGCCAACTGTTTATAAGACATATATGTTTAGATAAATATATATGTATAGATACATGAGTGAACTAACGAGAGAAAGAGAGATGAGGCAGACAAGTTCAAACGCGTCACCTGTGCTTTATGACGTTTTTACACTTGGCGCTTCACTTGACTCTCTCGACTTTCCTCGTACACACAATATCCACCCTCTGAACACCCCTTAGCAAGTGAAGAACGACAGTTACCAAACAACCGCGTGTTCTATTGCGTAATACGACGATGATACCAACAACCACGACGTGATATTACATTATTTTGAATAAAATTATAGCTATATTTTAAATTGCTATTATTTATATTTATATATGATATTATAAATAACAGCCATTATGATAATCTGATGCATAGATTAGACAGCATTCTTTCAAACTGAATATTAACTTTATTTTATAAACGTAAATTCATTGAAATGAAGAAAAAATATTTTAATATGTGAAATTAAATAGTTGATTTATTTTTGTTGTTTTTTGTGATTTGTTATTTTTATAAAGTGGATAAAAAACTTACACGCAACACATAAGATCTTTGCCACCTTGAAATGCATTGTCTTTGCCCCATCTTCGTGGTAACTCGACGAGAACAACACCAAGATTTCCCCAGAGTGCCAGCAATGTCGCTGTTTCGTTTATTAACAAATTTGTAATTTCGAAAATTGGCGGATCTATCGGTTGAAGTTTCTGGAAAATGAAAAGAAAAAAAAAATTAGAAATTAAATTAATACACTTGAAATATATTTAAAAATGAAATGAAAAAAAAAAAAAAATTTTTTTTTTTTTTTTCATTTATTTTATTTTACTGTTGTAATTATTGTTTATTAAAGAGTAAACAAATGATAATTATTTTTTCCAAAGTGTAGATGAGTTGATAATTGCGAGAAGATTAAAAAAAATATTAATTTTATTAATGTGGAATACGTATCTTTTAAATAGTTTGATTTAATGATATTTGAATTTTCGCGCCATCCGCCATATTGGTAGTTTGGTAAGTGGTGCGCGCGCACTGCAGCATCAACGGAAATTATTACGACGTTAAAAAGTAAAAATGAACGTACCGGCAAAAAGTTGTTATCTCTACACAGAAAATAAATCATTCCCGTCAATTTATCTCCCAAATAATGTTGCTTTAGCTGTTGGCAGAAATGTTCATTCACAAATAACAGATTTGAAATGTTCACGAGAGCAAGGTACGACAATTGCACAGAATTGATTCATTCATAACCTAAAAAAAATTGCCCAATGATTGAAAGTTTTACCCAAACGTTTGTTAATAAATTTTGTTGAACAATATAGAAATATTTGTCAATCAGAAATTGTTGACAATGATGAGATATTTAATTTTTATTATTAACAAATGTTCAATGTATCATTTTGTATTTGAGATGTTGGTATTTTTTGAAATCATCACTTTCGGGTGGGTGGCATAAAAATGTTTCAGACAATTAAATTATAATTCAAATTCATTTGCTTCTTCTATAAAAATCTATTATTTATTATCTAAATATTATTAATTTAGTATTTTATTTTAAATCTGACAATGCAGTTCGTTTATGCGCAAATTATGAAGAACGAATCGTGTCAGTAGAACAAATTGGAAAAAAATCTTGTGGATTTAATGGCACTAAAACGGTATTAGGTGAAAAATATTTGGCAAAACACGATGATGAATTGGAATTAATTTATGGAAATTATTTATATAAAATTGAATTTAATCCACCGAGTAAAATTAATAACCACACCACTGTCATTCCACCAAAGATAAATAAACGTAGTATTGTAGATTTGGAGAGTGACAGTGACAATGAGAGTAGCAATACGAATGAAAATTGCAGAAAAAAATTAAAAAATTCTGATAATTTAAATTCTGATAAAAAAATTGATTTAATAAACGATGAATCAATAGCCAGTGGTTCAAAAATAAATTTTCCAATTATGTCAAATAAACTGGGCGACAATGGCATTTGGGAATCAATTGATGGACAATCATTGATGATTTTTACATCAAGTAAAATTGAAAGTAGAAAAAAAATTGCCAGTTATGACATGGATGGAACATTAATTACAACACAATCGGGCAAAGTATTTCCTAAAGATTACAACGATTGGAAAATTTTATTTCCAAATATACCTGGTGTATTAAAAAAATATCACAATGAAGGATTTAAAATTGTGATATTTACCAATCAGGGTGCATTGGGTTCGGGTAAATCAAAGCCGAGTGAATTTAAAAGAAAAATCGAGAGAATTATTGAAAAATTTCAAGTCCCAATTCAGGTATGTAAATTTAATTTATTATATTTCAAAATAAAAAAAATAATTAATTTAAAAATTTGATTATTTTATTTGAATTTAATCTAATTTTTTGTTTCATTAATATTAGGTGTTTATCGCAACTGGCAGAGATCGTTATAGAAAGCCAATGATAGGTATGTGGGAGACATTGGTAAATGAATATAATGATAGTATAATCGTGGATAAAAATGCATCATTTTATGTGGGAGATGCGGCAGGACGTCCAAAAGATTGGCAATTAAAAGCCAAAAAAGATCATTCAATGGTAGATCGTTTATTTGCATTGAATCTCCAATTGAAATTTCAAACACCTGAAGAACATTTCCTAGGACAAAAATCAGCGAAATATAATCTGCCAAGTTTTCATCCAAAAATTTTACGAACAGACATTGATCTTTTTGATCCAACTGATACAAATATTGATGGAAAATGTCAAGAAATAATTATATTAGTTGGTGGACCTGGATCAGGAAAATCATATGTAGCATTAAATCATCTAAAAAATTATGTTCATATTAATCGTGATACACTTGGCAGTTGGCAAAAGTGTATTTCCTCAATGAAACAAGCTATAGATGATGGAAAATGCGTTGTGATTGATAATACTAATCCAGATGTTGCATCGAGAAAAAGATTTTTAGACGTTGCGAATACTCACAATGTACCTGCACGATGTTTTATCATGAGCACGCGTCCTGATAATGCAAAACACAATAACAGAGTAAGAATTCAATTTAGTTAATCAAAATATTTATAAAATAACAAAAAAAAATTTTGTTTCCTTTTCCTAATTTTTATTTGTTTAATTTTTATTTTTAGTTTCGTGAACTCACGGATCCTAGTCACATGGTAATCAGTGATGTAATAATAAATTCGTACACGTAAGTAAATTTTTTATTCAACGCATGGAATTATGAATAATAAATAAACTATTAACTAAATTATAATTTCATTTATTTGAATTCAAATTAATTTTATTAATCTTTACTAGAAAAAATTATGTGGAGCCAAGTATTGCTGAGGGATTTAAAGAGATAGTTCGTGTTAATTTCATTCCACAATTTACTTCCGATGAGCATCGTCAACTTTATGAAATGTATTTACTGGAGAAATAATTTTATATCAAAAAATAAAAATATTTTTTGCCAATGAAATAGCAAGGTAAATTCATATATTTTTATTTTCTCTCAACAGTAATTTTTTTTCTCCTTCCGTAAAATTAACCGAAGGGTTATAAAGGAGGTGAAATAGTTGACGTGCAATAATATGTGAGAATATATATTACACAATGTCTATACGTATATAAAGACGCGTCGACGAAGTCGAGCAAAGATATAACACGCCACGTAAATTTGCATTGAACGAAATGAAGAGAATTCCAACGTGAAGTTAATATTGCTTGCCAAAACGATTAACAGTTATTTCACTGTGTATATATAGCCATACATACAGGGTGAAATTGAATAATATCATCCCAAATCAATTAAATATTAATTTAAGATCAATCGAAAAATTATGATATTTTTCTCGAATTAATTTCATAAGTTTCTGTACTCATACATGAATAATAATTATTATTATTAGTAGATATAGGTCAAAACATCGTCGTTGTTGCTGCTGTCCTCTTGGTACAGAGACGGCTATAGAGTATAATTTAGTGGACAGCTTGATATACAAACAATCTTTAATGAAATTCTTGGTGTTCATTAATAACGCATTACGGCACAAGTAGCGACGCTACATACTATGTATATATCTTCTATATTCGACCGAAAGCCAACTCTATATATCCTTTACCTATCTCACCCCTATTTGCCTTCAGTTAAAAATACTTGATGACAATATATGGAATCAAATTATAAGAAAAATCAAGTCAAAAGTTTGCAAGAAAAAATTGAATTTTGAATTGATGGAAAAAAAAAATATTTCCTCGTCGTATTGATATTAAATATTATTTATTAATGAAATATACATGCAGATATATATGTGTATGTGGTGGCGGGTACATCAATAGATATATAGAATTTTAATATAGTGCTTTTACGAGGAGCAATTGTCCTCCATTTTATAGCCACCATAGGACGGTCATTTAAATTCTTAGATCTGCATACTTGCGTGAAATTGCGTGGCACTATTAAATACACTCGTATATAGTTATATATTACATATATACATATATAAATAAATTTATGTATATGATATATATCTACATATATATTTGTTTATACGAAAAATAGGAGCGTTAACATTACGATCTCGTTTCTCACGTACTTTTCTATAGACTATTCAGCTCCACTAGTCCTATTATTGTCATGGGCCAGTGAGCATCACTTTAAATATCTCAGCTGTCGCTTTCTACTCTCTATGTCGTTATATAATAAAATAACGATGATAAAACATAAAGAGACTATTAATCAGATGCATTTATATCATAAATCATTATGATAATAATAAATTTAAAAAAATTTTATCTTTTCACAATATTTAAAAATTGATAAATAAATATTTCTTTATGCTTTGATATATTTAATATATCAGACACTATATAGTGTTGGATTACTATATAGTGTCACGTTATAAATAAAATCGTGTACGTATAATCGTTTGGGTTTTGCGATATAAGCCTGTTTCTTTATTCTTCCCCCGCGAGCTCGCACTCGCGTATCAGTTATAATTTACAATGTTATGGCGATTTTATGTATATCTTTAGTATATGGCACGGTAGTATAAGCATCTACCATACCATTCGCGGCACCAGAGAAGTATTATTTAAATTAAACGGGGCTAAACTAAGCGAAACGTAGCATCGAAGTGGGAATGTGAAGAAGGGAGAATGAGAAAATACAGTTGAGGAGTATGGTGAAGGTTATATAGAATGGAAAAGGAGGGTTAGGAGGAAAAACGAACGAAGTGGAGGTGGATGATGATGATGATGATGATGATGATGATGATGGTAGTAGTGGTGTTCAAGCGTAGGTGCCGCAATGCCGGCATGCAAATTATTATCGCTGGGCGATAATTTAAATGCATATTTTGCCTCACTATATCATTTTATTATTGCCAGCCCAAGTTTAAATCGCTAGAGAACAATTTTTGCCTACGTTTGCTGGTTTACCCTGTGTGTTATCCGCCAACCCTCAATATCCCAGTGTCTCAGCTGCGTTAAAAAGTATAAATAATACTTTATTTGATTAGTTTTTAATTAATCGAAAATTCTAATGGGGAAAAAATGAATTTTATTTTGATTTTTTTAATGTTATTGAAGAATAATATTTTAATAATTGTTTAAATATTTATTCTCTTCATTTATGGAAGAAGTGAATGAGCTAGTTGGAACACGTTAGATTGTGAGAATATAGAGAAGGGATGAAATAGGGCTTGGGTCAGAGGTAAAAGATACATGTAAGTTGACCCCGCCCTCGGGACTTCTCTGGACGCTTATGAATATTAATTATTATTCCACCCACTGCTTTTCTATGCTGTCTTTTTGAAACAGTAGCAGACAAACAACCCCCACAAGCTCTTTTCCATATACAACATCCAAAGTAATTGAACGAAAAAATTGATTCAAATTTATAAAAAAAAAAAAAATTCCATTTTATATTTATCATTAAAAATATTCTTTTCTAATTTTTTTTTCTCTTATAAATAATCTCACTCACAACAACATAACATATAGATACATTTCGTAGCTGTGTTATTATATTTATTGTTAAAAGACCCCTCGATCACGTCCCAATATCATTCACAATTGTCACACAAATACAAAGATCATTAATCAAATATATATATTGCACTACAATAATATTATCCACATGTATACTCCATTTATCATGATACATGTGAGCTGATCTATACTTGTATCTTATTTTTACTCAATCATTTATCTCTTCATAAATGTTATTTTCTTCCCCTCAATAAGTAAAATATTTCATGAATTTTTTTTTTCTGTATATTTATAGGGTATCATATCACATGGTATGTAGGCACGATTCCACCATGATGACTTTTGAGGAGACAAGAGCAATATGGCTTAATCTGGTATATGTGGTTGTGGAATGAAACGTATCCAAAAGCTCATGTTCGTGCGGTTGGAAACTTGCGAGATATTTTACAATTAAAGCTAAATCCATTAAGGAAACAAACACACACGCGTATAGATGCAGGAAAGAGTGGATGAGAGAGTGTACCACAAAAGTTAGGAGTAGTTGATGGTGAGAGCAAATGAAATTTAGAAATTGTTACTTTGAAATGATTTTATTTCTCCTATGCATTGTCAGGTTGATAAATATGTTTAAAAAAAAACATATAATCAATTAGAGATTATTAAATTAAATTAAACAATGATAAAATTCAATGGGATATTGAATTAATTTATTAGGTTAAGTGTTTAATGAATAGAATAACTCGAAAGTATATCTGAATATATTTTTGTAGATAAATTTAGTGAGAGAGGAAAATTTATATTTTATTTTACAATAAATGTGAGGATAGTTGTAAGAATATATGTGCTGAGACTGTATGTAATGTTTGTACGTTGTTATGGAGGATGAGATTTAGTCTGATAATAAGATCCTGGTAAGGTGAGGTAAGGGAAGACGCGAATAGAGGGAGGTAAAGGGGTGAAAAGTGGGTCTGAGTAAGAACGCCACTAAGATACGACATTCATGCTGCGGTTTTAACTCTTGGTTATATCCGTATAGTTATGAAACTACCGCGGATTCTCTACAACACTGGGTTTGCCATATCTTGGGAGGTGTATAGTGTGGATGGAGGTGAATTCGGGTGCTGTAGAAAAGGCAAAGATGTGTAGAGAGTCAAGTTATATATAATTGCTGAATAGAACTGCGCTTTTGTGCATTGTTATTAATTTTATTTTTTATATTTTATATCTACCCTAACTTTTTTATTATGAATAATTTAATTGGAAATAGTTTATTAGACATTAATGATAAATATAATTAAATTTATTTTTTCGTTGCATTTTGTTATAAAAATTTGTATTAAATAATTGATCACACATACACACAAGTGCGACAAAATGGAAAAATGAGAAAAATTCACAGAGACTGGTATATTGTCGTCGTGATATCTGACACCGCAGCCGGGTGTTGTGTCTGATGTGATACATTGCCCATGCCGCAGCCATTTTCAAGATGACAAAAATCCTCCAACTCTTATATGAATTTCCATCCCTCTTTTAAGCACATATACATGTCAAAACTCGTGTGTTACACACGATGCGAAGCAATGGGAGTGAATGCTCTGGCAAAATTGCAAGGGTGAATTTTTGAAATAGTATAATATACCGAAAAAAAAAAAAAAAAAATAAAGGAAAAGAAAGAATGGGAGAGACGAGTGAAAAGCGACGCGATTTTCTTCGAGTAAATTGCGAATATGATAATACACGAGAGACACGACAATCCGATTCGGTATTTCAACAACGTAACTTGGCGATTGCCCGGCCATTTGTTGAAGGGCAGAAAAAAGACGATGAGAAAGAGAGGGAGGTAGAGCCAAGAGGACGAGAAGGGGGATGGTTAGTTCCTACTGAAAATACTCCTTTCTCCGTTGTGCGACAGCCTGACGAATGGGGGATCAAATGGAATAAGCGACACACAGTATTTTGTGAGTGTAAAAAAAACGACATGGAATAAAAAAAAAAGCGCAAGATAGAAAAATAGAAGGCAGGAAAAAATATATATACATAGATATAACGGAAACAAATGAGGGCGGAAGACGGTGATAGACTTGGAAAAAAAGCCATCCTACGTTTCAATTCACATTTCAGAATGTGAAGAAATAAATTTTCGCATTTAAATTAAGAATGAATATCATTAGATTATAATGCGAGCATCAATTTTTTTTTATGCCTCACATTATTCTCTTTAGCTTTATTATCTTTGATCAATTGGAGCCATTATCAATAAATTTTATTGGGCGAAAAATTAAATATTATTAAGTGCACATTAAAAAAAGAAAAATATATTTAAAGCTGTCAAATAAATAATATTCATTCGAAATAAATATTAATTATTTGATCAAACTATTTTGGATCAATATAATAATTTAAGTAGCTTCAAATATTTTTTTTTCCATTCATAATATGAATTGTTAAATATTATTTATAGAGATATGGAAGTTTATATTTGTATGTTTGAATATTTTCTTTATTTATTTATTTTTTTTAGGGAAATATTTCGAATAACTTTAGCTGATATGTCACGTCAGTATCTTGTGGAGGCGTACTGGCATATAATACGAGAATCGGATCCGGCATTATCCATGATATATGGCGGGTACTCGGCTGACACCCTCGAAGTAAAGCGACACAATCCACTCGTCTTCTTGGCTCTGTCCCACTCTCATCATCGCGTACATCGTCTCTCTCTTTCTTCTATGCCATGAAGAGATCTTCGTCGACTGTGGAAATTTCGTGCCTCGTATATTGATGTCGTGTGTCCAACCTCCTACCTTTTGGTTGTGTCTAGAGATGGAGACTTCACATCCTTCTTATTTCTAGTTATAACGTTAGATGTACGTGACTGTACACATATACTTTGTATATATGGAGAAAAATGACAATGGAGAATTATAGAAATTATTATTGTAAAATTTAAGGAATTTGAAAAAGAGTTTTAGATAGAGTAGATAAAATTATTGAATTTATTCATGGATAATTATTGAAATTTTTATAAAAATCTTTGAATTATTTATAATCTATCAATCATAATTATTCAATTTAATATAAATCCCAGTGGGGAAAGTAAATACTACACAGAGAATACATGATAAAATGGAAATAAACGATAATCGATGGATATTAAATGTCGTGGGAATAAAAAGAGCGGATAACAAGTGTGAAACTAAAAGAAAATAAAATACTGTTGAAACAGGAATTATACTATCGAGTCGATACTCATATAGAGAACATGGTAAATGGAACCGCACGGTCCGATATCGAGAAAGGATCATCACCTGTTGCGTTCCGATGGGGTTGCGTCAGAGTATAGTGCTAGGTAGCAGTATAGAAGAGAGAGTTAGTTCGAAGGCCATTCAGGATTTTCGTGTTTCAACGCGCTTAGGGAGGAAACTGGGTGGTTGGGGTCAGTCAATGGTGTCGAGTGGAATCGGGTGAGCGCACAATTGCTTTGCCACTTTCATTCGTAGCCAGCTATATTATATCTATATACATTCAGGTTATTCACCAACAATTTCGAGAAGTGGTCAAACGATAAAATTAACCTTTATCTAACTCTCTTCACCCGATTTCAATTTTCCTGATTTAATTTAATAATTAATGCTAAATAATATCTATGATTTCTAAGTGTTGAAAAGAATTTTTTAATTATGAATTATTAATGCATTTATTATATAATATAAAAATGTTTTATTTCTGTTTTTAGGGTGAAAAGGATCAACCAGTTGATATGATGTGAAGAAAAAAGGCCGAATCCCTGTGGGATTGGCATCATGGGTATGAGAACAGAATTTTTTATGGATAAGAGAAGAAAAATATTGTACTGACCGGGTCGCTGGTGTGGCTTGATGTGGCAATTGATCTACAGCCTACGCGAACTGAATTATCACCATATTTTTTCTTCTTCTACTGGTGAATAACATCAAATCAATTGTCCTTTTTCATAATTCAATACAGGCCATCATAGAATTAACGATATAAAAATATATTTCTTCATATTTCTCTCTCTTCTCATTCACATGGGGTCGATTTTTTTCATTTTTTCTTTCCTGTATAGTGGAAAAAAAAATAATTGCTCAACAGGGGGTTGGAATTGCAAAACGAGTGAGTGTCAATTTCCTGGTTAGTTTCCCCTTTTACTTCCACCTGTTGATTATCGATGGTTGGTTCTATTTTCTCCAACAAACCCCTATCCGCACGAGTGCAGTTTGATTATTCCACCCTTGTCGATGCGTTTCTCTCGGACATGGATTACCGGGGAAAGCACTCATGACAGAGAGAAAAAGAGGAGTGGAGAGACAAAAAAAAATTGTCTAAATACAGAGGGATCGAGAAGTATTAAAGTCCATTTTGATAATGGCCAAAAGTCTTTTTTTTTTGTCAGATTTATTTTCTCCTTCCTTTTTTTTTTTATTTCGTTGTTGCATGGATTTGAACGCACATGTATCAGTATATATATAAATGGGATTGACGCCTCACTATGCGCGTGAAGCTCTTCGAAGGGATTTAGCACGAGGATCTGTGTGCGGAAATGGATATAGTCTATAAGAACGTGACGATTTGGGAGCGCATTAGTATGGTTTTTTTTTCTACTTTGAATTATTGGCTGTCAGATTGAGATGAGAAGGAGAGAATAATTCCTGATGATTTTTCTTCGCGGATTATCACTTCAACCATCGCATTCTATATCGTATTGATGGTTGCAATCGATTCATAAATTATTATTGTGAAGAAACAGAAAGGAAAACTTTTTTTTTTTTTTTTTGACATTAACGAGATCTCAAGACAATGAGGAAAAAAAGATGTGACACTTGACGCTTGTTAATGATGATAAAGACATTTTAGAGGTTGATAGAGCAACGGAGGGAGGTTCGAGCTTTAACGAATTCCCAGAGAATATATACTGAAATGAACCTGGTGGTTTAACAGGATAAGCTAATTATGGGATATTGGCTAAGAGGTCGTCTGAAGTGGGTACAAAGGAGACAGAGGGATGGTTGACGAGGTGGTTAGGTGACACAACTGAGGGTTGTCTCCGGCGAATAAAACATGGTCCTTCTGTGTATGCGCCGTTGGCGGCTGGGCCGAGTCATGCTGCACCACTTGAGGGCTTGAGGATCGTTAGCAACGATGGCAGACGACTGGAATCTCAATGTTGTGTTTCTTACACCAGTCGATTTTCCTTAACAGTAGTGGTGGACATTTTATTCAGACTTTTCGCTCAACTCAATCATCAATTTACGTGGTCTGCATTGAAGTAAAAATAAGAAAAAAAAATAAAAGTGTCTAATTTTTTAACTCGCTAAAATATCTATTCATCATCTTGTTGTATTTTTTTCTTTATTTGATACAGTAAATAATGAACTTCAGCTCTGTTCTTATTTTATTTGGCAGCTTATAGATTATATAAAAGTCTGAAGAGAAATCTATTTCGTTGTCTGATGTTGGGAGTAGGAGAAAGTGGGACGTTTCGAAAGAAATAAAATTCGTGGCAATATGTATGTTGTCTCAGTGTTCTGGCATTTGCCCGATCTCCGTTCGGGGTGTTGGATATCGTCGTATTGAACGCGATGCGTAGGGGAATGAAGATCCAGTATACGGTAAAGTACTGGCAAAGTATAGGGTGGGTCCGATGTAGTATACCTAACTCAATTTAGATCGAGTGGCGGACATTTGTTAGTTTGGACTCACCCTTATCCATCGCTCTTCTACTTCTTTACTTTATTCCCTATTATTTATCTAGATAAATAAGTCAAGATGAAATAAGTCTATCCATTGATGTTGCCATATTTTCTTTCCTGTCATTCGTCTTTTTTTTTTTATTCTTTCATTCGTTTTCTCTTTTTTTTTTTATTTCATTCGTTCTCATTAATATTCTTAAATTCAATAGAGCAGGAATTATTTAATGATTGTCATCAACTTGGAATGCTATTTACGTAAAATTGTGGGTACAATTCGATTTTAAATGGATGTATATATGCGGTACTTTTATTTTTCATGAGAATGTGAAATAAAAGAGAAGAATAGGCAAAAGTGGACCCTACATACAAATATACAATGAGAGGGTGACATACAACTCATACATACGAACGATAGATTATACACTTTAGGAAATGGTAAAATAGAAAATGACTATATGTGAATTCCAAGTTCGACTGAACAGCCCTTGACGTGTCGGTGGTTCCTCTCGACCTTTATAATCCTGGTATATAATTACTGAGCAAGACCACCATTGCCATCATCATCGTCACTATAGTAGTACCAGCATCAGTAGTACCAAGCACTCAGCCAAGTAGCAAAAGGAAATTCACAACCATCATCGTCTCCGGTCGACACACCAAGAGATTAATTGTTATTAATTATTTTTCAGGTAATTGCTTGCGTCATACAGTGACACACCCACACACACACACACACACACACAGGTCGACGCCATTTAACAATGAAACATACTTGATCTACGGCCGTTTTACATCACTATAAGCATACCCATACCAACCGGAAACTTATATTTATAACTACAAGCTACCGTCTATCAGAAAGAACTCTACGGTAAACTCACTGCACTCGTAATTTTACTTCCTTAAACGTTCTCGCAATTTTTGAACAACGTATCATTTTATTTCTTTTTTTTTTCCATTCTTTTGTTTGAATATAGTCTCCCAGAGCTTTGTCATGTTATATATGGCTCATCGTCATCGTTAAACCTCCGTAAAAAAAAAGAAGACCCCATATTCGGACAATGTTTCAGCACAATTTGCGAGGGACCAAGATAACGAGAAGACTTGATAGAGGTAAAAATAAATTTTGGTCTATGTTTGCGAGTGAATTGGGTGCTATATTCCTGTCACAGTTGTCTTATGCTATCGTCAATGCTACCGTTTTTGGTTATATGTCCAGTTACTTGGGTGTATATAGGGTTTGGAATGGCAGTTGTCGTATGACAATCTCTTGGGATGGGTTTGCGTGTGCGGGAGGGGATTTAAGATTATTCGGTTGGGTGCCATTAGAATACTTCAGTAAGACAAAAGTCCAAATGTCACTTTGGACAATAACCCCTGAGGTTAAATAAACAAAAGTGAAAAGGTCCCCACGGAGAAACGCCTAAGTAGAAGTCAACTTTATGAAACGTCCTATACTTTACTTATTAGATAAATATTGCTACCAATATATACATAAATATTTATTTATTTATTTTTTTCGTTTTAATTTCTACAATTTTGGAAATTATTTGACAATTAAATAATTGATTGTGTCATAATATTAACCATCAGCATCAGTAGTTGTGAAAAGTCACAGAGTTCTCATGTTCATATGAGCATTTCTCGTTTGGACAAGACAATGTTGGTAGTGGCGGGTATTTGGTCGGTGGAGCTAGCCAACAAAAAGAAGGGTTGGAGGCCTTGGTTAGACATATATAGAGACATGTATGTTATATATACATGCACGTATACACGGTGGAGACACGACGTGCGGGAGTAGCCAAGCGAGGCTGTCCGCAATTAAAATAATTCCCTTTCTGCTAGCAGCCGAGCGGAAAGAACTTACCAGCACCCTACCCTATATCCAAGCGCCAGCTACACACGTCCCCGGGGCCGGTTGTGTGCTGTACTTCTATATTCGCGTACTGGCATTGAGTATATAGCACCCGCGTGTGCGACGTTGGGAAAGGGGAAGTTAGGTATGGGGGGTTGGTTCCTTCGTTCTGTACAAGGGTGGTCCGTGGTAAGCACAGCAATTTTAATTGTGTCCAGCCGCTACTGCGGAATGACCAATCCTCATGGAATGAGCACGACGCGTAGCTGTATACGTCCCTTGTTCCTCTCTTCTCGGCACTTTTTCCGCTTTCCGCCCGGTTTTCTCATCTCTTTTAGCTTCCAATGAAAAAAATGGTTTGCACAGAAAAGGCTTTGCAAAAAATAAATGTATATATATAAATAGAACATTGTGAGGCGGTTGAATGTATATTTTTACGTCACGCTTTCTTTCTTTATTGTTTTTTTTTATTATTTTATTTTTTTATTTCATCCGGTGCCTTTGATCGGTGCGTGTGCGGATGGTAAAGCTAAAAGACCGAGTGTATTTTTAAAGAAAAGCGTACATTGAAGATGATAGTGAATGCATAAATGAGATTTCATAGCAAAAATTTCATTGGTGTTGTCTCAATGCAGATATACTTTATATTTTCTCAACGCTTAAAAAAATATATATTCTATAGGTGCTTGAAAAGTGACATGCAGCCATTTTGTTAATGTAAAATAAAAGATGAAAAGTGAGTAAAGAGTTTGGGATGTCTTGTCTTTGCGGGGTGCTAGCTTCATGCACTACGCTTGAGGTTAAGTAGGGTTGACAACAGCGCGAGGGTATATATATTCAGTGGTTTCTGTGAAGCTTGAAAATAAAAAAAAAGAATAAATAAATAAAATAAAATAGAAGAAGGAATAAATAAATAAAAAGCCCGACATTTTTCCACGTGGATAAATGTGGATAAAGACGTGCGTATTATTATTTTTTTATTCTTTTTGTATGTTGCCTGTAAAAATATTGTAAACGCTCATGGAATTTCTCTTTGATAAAACTTGAAACGGTGAACAAAGAACGATATATAATAGGAAGATACAGAGATATAAATGATGATTGCGATGATGAACATGAAGATGGCGGACATAAGAGTGAACATTACCCGCCAATTAAAGTCTATATGTCCGGGAGAGCGGAAATAAGTAATTAGAAATACCTCATAGATAATATACGTTGCAATTAAAGCCGAATGAGAACTTTTCCACCCACCTTTGGCCCTCTTTTCACCTCTCGCGGTATCCACGTTCTACTAGAGTTTCTGGATGTAGTATATGTATGCATGAGACGAGACCGCGCCTCCATCCAGCGTCACCGGGAGGTGGAGCCACCAATGGATGTAGATTTATAATTAAACACGCCCTTGAAACAAAATCATTGCGACTTGGGGAATTTATGTTAGTAAGATCCTTTGGATAAACATTGAAGAAGATTTCATCGTTTGCTTTTCAATCCAAGTTGGACAACGTGTGCTACCAGTTTGAGTGCGCTTTTGATTGGTGAAAAGACACGTGATATAGTAGAAAAAAATTTTTTTTTTCTTCCTCCCACCAAACTGCAGAAAACGCAACAACTGCCGCCCTCGATCGTATCCGTTTCACTGCATGAAAGGGATGCAATGCTAGTAGCAATTGGGTGGGGGTTAGTTCATGTCGCAAAAAGCTAGCTAATAGGGGGGTTGGACAACGTAGAATCTAAACGAAGAACCACCCACCAAGTCCATCGCGCCGGTCCGGCCGCGCCACAAACCTCCTAGGGGCTTTTGCTATTTTCACACACCGGTGAATTTTGCAAAAACAAGGGGGGAGTTTGAATGCTTGGAGTTACTTGGTGGGTGGGTGGTTGCGAATTCTGCGCATTTTAGATGCTTCCAGGATACTCTCTATTCATCTCCCCCTTCATGGACAATAATTTGCATCCTTGGCAATCGAGAATTCAACCAGTTATCCGATAAATCGGTGATGAACTGAATTTAAAAATCTGTAGAAAGGATTAAATTCTTTATTAAAATTTCTTGAAATATTGAAATGTGTCCAAATATGTGCATTTATATTTGTTGAATTACGTCACGTTAAAATAACATATTTTAAGATGTCTTGAAACTCAGTTTTATGATGTCATCGTTGGTAAACGAGTCACGCTTCTCTAATTAGAGTTGGCTAAATACCGGTGACATTTTTTTTCGCAGTGCAATATTATCATATTTAGTATGCGCACTTAGAAAGCCGGCTTAAATAAGCTCGTGCTCTCTGTCCCACTACTCCCCGTAAGCTCGCTCAGCCGCTACCTCTATATATGGTACTCCTTGTCTAGTGAGTACCCCCTTTTACCGTAGCATCCGGACCAAGAGCCCACAGAGAGGCTAATAAGTTCCTACAGCTATCCGCGATATTTATTAGCTTCAACTTAACCATTTCCAACATATTTTCTTCTTTATCTTTTGCCAACTAACTTGAAAAAAAAATACAAAAAATACATATTCACTATCAATTAATTTTTTACTACATAAAAATAATGAAGATTGACTATTCCAATAGTCGCGCATTGAAATCTCTGTTGGAGAATCTCCAATACAGCGTTACTAATATTTATTGTTATTTAATCATTTAATTCCCTGGGAATTTTAATATTTATTTGAATGATAAAGAACATTTATTTTTTAACTTATACACCAGTGTGTATAATAATAGTTGAGAGAATTTTCCACCCTTTTAGAGAAGAGTAAAGGCGAGTGACCTCTGTTATAAAAGTAGAAAAGAGTTCGCGGCAACCAACGTGTTCTGCTAACTGTGTATATATATATACATCTGTATACTTATATACAAGTGACTCCTAATTTACCCAGGCGCAGGCAGACTTTTGCGTCTCAGACTCTGGAAGCTAACTGCTAATTTAAGGGTTAATTCCTTCGGAGACAAGTTGGCAGAGTTATGACGAAAATATTCATGGCATTATGCATACGCTTAGGCGCGAATGCCGCGTGCGCTAATAAAAATTAAAAAGTCTAATTGTAGTGGAAGAAATGGACGCGGGGGTGGGTCATTCTTATTACGTTATTTCATAATTTTTTTTTTTTTCAAATGATATATACTCGAATGTTGTTTTTGTATACATAATTTCCAAGATACAGTAAATTTAAATATGAATCAGTTGGATCTTTTTTTGCTTTCTTCTCTTATGAATTGCGTTAAAAATAAAAACAAAATAAGGAAAAAAAAAAAGATGAAATAAATAAAAGTAATAGAAAAAAACAAAGGGGAAAAGATGTACAAAGTGCGATCAGGAACGTGAATCCCCTTCAAATCAGTCAATTTCTACCCTCGTAAAATAACCATCCCGTGGGTTACCCCACTTGGAAACAACTCACTTCATACTCTATACCATTTCTCCCCAGTCATTTTACTGCTCATAATTTGATTCCCGTGAATTTCCGTGTGTTGACACTCGAATGCAGTTGGGGTGTTAATCTCTCGCGCGGAATCACCGATATATATTGGCGCCACTGTGATACTTCCATATTGCGTGTGTCGCACGATAAATCTATGATACACGAGAGCGCCAACGATTGAGGGAGTGTATGAAGCGAGTGAGGAAAATATATACGATCAAATACCACGCGAATAATCCAATCTTCCTGGCAGAGACAGGTTCACTCCACATCTACACTCCCAATACTGCTATCACATTTATTTCGCTGCTCATATATGTGTATATATTTTTTTTTTTCACTTGGTGAATCCATTAGTGAAGCTATTGATACACTTGAGAATAAAAAAAAAAATTCAAATTGATGTGAGCTTTGATTTATTTTAATAAAAAATTTAATTTCTGCTTGAATGGAGTAATTTAGAAAAATTTATTATCTAAAGTAATTTAAATAACAATTAAATTCAACAATTATATAAATAAAATGAGGAAAATAAATTAATAAAATTCATTACAGACAGGGCATTTAAGTGAGAAAAAAATAAAAATTCTTCGTTGATAATAAAAATGAGCGTATGCTTATGTCCTTTTATTCTTTGGGCATTCAAAATCATTTGTTTGGCGCGTGGGATATTCACGCCCGTTTTTTCATTCCCTGCGTCTCCAATGTCCCTCTTCATCTCTTGACTTGGTTGAGTTATATACACAGAGAAGAGAGTACGTCGGTAGAAGAGTGGCAATATAGTTTCCCTAATGGCGCTTTAAAAAATCTTAAAAAGACGATATTAAGGATGTGACTAAGGCGGAAGGAACACCCTGAGAGAGGGTGCTTTCAAGTGCTCTCGGTCTATAAGACGACGGTGGGGTAGCGAGTGGTGGACAAGGGGATGAAAAAGGCGGATTCACTTGTCTGAGAGTGTAATAGTAGTAGTAGTTTGTGCAGAAGGATGGACGCGATGGTACACGTTTTACACTCCTTCACGTTCTCTGGTTAATCGCCGTAAGACAACTGGAGAAATGAGCAGGACTTGAAGGTGAGAAAAGAAACGAGAATTACTATATACTGTACGATGATGGGGGGGAGTATAGCTCGTGGTGGAATTTAAAGAAGTGTCGACATGGACGAGAAGAGTAAAGGGAGGAGGAGAAGAAAAAAAAAAAAATGGGCAGAAATTAAAGATGAACTCTGAGTGAAATGGCGCTACGAGAGTTTATAAGGGTGACTCGCTTTCTCTCACTTATACTCATTTTCTCATTTGTTGCGTCACGCAACTCCCCATACTCTCGTGCAACTCGGAGTACTTCTTCTTGAGTGAAATCACTTGGAAGTTTTTTGCGCGCTTGACGATTGGGGTGTTAAATATAAAGAAGAAAAATAAAAAGGTTGAGGGGAAAAATAATAAAAAAAATTGTCACAGCAGAGGATTTTTCATGTGGGACTGAAAAAAAAAAAATGAATTTTATATTTCAATGTTGCATTATTAATTTTTTATGCTTTTTCTTTGGTTCTTTATGCAAACGATAAATTTATTTACAGAACTAATGTTTATTCAATTTTTTTTCTTCTTTAAATTGTGTAATTAGAGTGTATAAATGTGAGTTGAACCCTCACCTTTGAATGGAAATAAAAAAAAAAAAATAGAACGACGGAAATTCCCTCGTTCCAATGTCGACAGTTTTACGCTGAATGCAAAGTATCAATCAGCATCGAAGGGAGCTTTTTACGTTGAAAAATACTCGGTAATTACGAACACCCTCAAAACTTCCGTAACAAAAATATATACATTTACCCCTCATCACTCTCTCAATACACACGTACAATGAAGTATCATCCCCCTTAGGATTTTCCTCCGTGGCGTACTGGAGTTTGGTGTGGACGAATGGATTGGTCGGCTTTTAAATCTTGATAGAGATGTTAAATTTAGCGAATTTAATTGAAAAAAGAAGACGAGCACGGGGGAAAAAAAAATAAGAAACATAAAATTACCCTTAGAATACGCGACAAGAAAAAATTTAGTCAATTTACAATATTAAAATAACAGAATAAGAAAAAGTGAAAAAAAAAAAAAATCTGTCATGGGATATTTCTTATTTTTTATTTATTTATTTATTTTTTTCTGGCATCTGGGGAACCAAAAAATTTTTTTTCTTCTACTTTTCACTCACCAATGAGGATGCAACGATGGGGTTACCGAGTTTTCTTCATAAGTATTAACGCGAGGCGAGCGGATACAAGCAGGGGGCAGATGGATATACGGTGGAGGTGGAGCTTTAATTTGGTATCTCTTGCGAGAGTTGGTACATATACATGGGGAATAAGTATAAAACGTACATGCATATACGTACGTATGTATATACAAGTGTCTAGGTAATTACGAAATTCAAATTAACTCGAAAAACAGCGAGCTCGACGGCCATTTTTAAGGATCTCGCTTTCTTTTTCCCAACTGCTACTCTCTCATTTTTTTTTTTCCACCTTCTTTCTCTCCATGTTTTATTTTATTCTTTCCCTCTTTATTTATTTATTTTTTTTTTCATAAGGCAAAAGACTAGGCAGGTTCGCACGCGTTACTTATGGCGTCCAACAACTTAAAGGGATGGAAGAAAAAAAAATATAAATAAAAAAAAAAAAAAAGAAAAACAGTACTCTTGGATATTTACCTACTCGAGCTTTTAATTATCCCCGAGTCTGCGGATAAAAATAATACCATCTATCTAATTAACAACGTAACATTATTTTATTTTATTTAATTCTTTATTAAAAAAAAAAAAAAAAAAATATGAAAATATTTTTATTTTTCATAATTCAATGTTTCATATATATTTTTTTTTCTTCTTCTTCTTAACTTATATGAAACTCTGAGTATTATTTGTTATGTAAAATAAATGTATTGCAATATATATTATACATATATATATATGAAAAGTCAGAATATAAACGGAAATTACTGGGACCATCTTGTAATTATACGGCTAATAGAAATGTAATTTAGTGTCTCGAACTCGAGTTACCACCGTACTAAAGCAGCCATCGCTAACGGTTGAGGGGGAGGCAGGGGGGAGGGATGAAGGTGAAAAAGGAAAAGTGGTTGGGGGTGGGTAAGAGGAAAATATACTGGATGTACAGATGAGGGCAAATGCTTGCAGCCATAACGGCATTGCGCTGAAGGAAAATTAAAATAATAAACGGCATCGTTAGGATTCATCTGATTTTAATTTCCATTGCGAAATGATTGCACATTATTTCGAGGGGTGGTTACTTGGGGATTGGGAATTGAAGAAGGTGGAAAAGTAGGACGCGCACCGGAAAAACTGTTGGGCAAAGGCGTCTCTCGAGTGTACCAACATTATTTGCCCAAACCACAAATCAAAAATTAAATTCATTAAAGTCTTAGTTAAAAAAAAATAGATAACGCGGGGAAGAAAAAAATTAAATATAAAGTTGAAATTATTTTATTTTAGATTGAAAAGTCATTTACTGATTAAAGTTTTATCAAATAATTGGATTTATTTAATTGATTGAAAACTTGTGATATTTTTATATAAAATAATTGAAACAAATTAATAATTTGTTCGATAAATTTTTTATCAATGAAATAATTTTATTATCACTTTGAAATGTGTTTAAAAAATTTTTTTTCATTGTAATTATCTCTCTTTCAACTAATAACAACAATTCCCAAGATATCTAAAACAATTTTGGACCTCCCAAACCAATAAATAATCCCAAGACAAAAGACACTGTCCTAAAATACACGGTGTCTTGATTCCAAAATCTTATTCCTTTATACAACTTTGATATAAGGGACGGTTACCTCATTTTATTTCCTTTTGGCCAAAACCTCCTACACTAAAATTGCCACAACAATTCACACCAAATTATAATGTTTGTTTCTAACAAATTACCATGATAATGCTACTGAGAACGACCCAAAAGACATCTTTTAGTTCAAACTATTACTATCAGTGTGGCCATGTTTGGTATCCATGACAATCGTTTCAAGTAAGAGTTTAGATTGCTGAAGAGAAAGAGAGTGCCGACGAGAGTATAAGAGAAGGGAAGAGAATTGTGGGCGCAATTCAACTCTGTAGTAGTTATCATGTTAATTAGCCACTTACCACCAACGAAATGTCTCTCCTTAGACGCGTCGTCGTGCTGTAGATATAATATGGAAGTTCCTTTTCCTCTCATCTCTACTCAGTTTGTATATACATATTATATACCACTACCATCAACGAAAAAGCTAGGCAGTATAGAGTATATCCCGGTAATTTTCAAATCTTCTGTAGAATCCAATAATAATCGTTAATTGGAGTGCTTATTCTCTACATATTAAGAGATGAAAATATTCATTGCTCCTTTTGGATTGTTTCAAAGTAAGATTAACATTTTTTTTTTTCATGTCAAATAAATGAAGAAAATAAAATATATTATAAATAATTTATTTACAATATTTTGAGACAATAAAAATTAATATTCGGATATAAATAATGGAAAATTCTCGCGTAAAAATTTGCAGGACAATGAGAAAATAAAGAATGACAGTTTGTGTTGAAGGTAAAAAGGATTGTCCCTGAAGGTATATGTGCGCCGTATATGCAAGTTCTTTTACATTCAACTCGTCGTTGTCGTCGCCAATGTACACTCTTTATAGTTTTTTTTTTCTCTTACTCATTTGCACTTGCGCATTCACCTCTCTTTCTCACTCAGCAAAAGAGGAACGGAAAAGACAGCGTGAAATTACTTTTTAATTATCGTCTAGCGGACGTACCTCATTACGCGATATTATCTCTGGTGCTCTCATATCCCAATGGAGGGATATAGGGTTCAGCTCGTGCGGAATTTTCTATTTCATCCGAGCTGACCTCATCTTTCTCGTTCTCTTTCTCTCTTTCATTCTCTTTCCAACCATTTTAATTTAGATAAGCCACCCTTCGGCCGGACAAAACCAAAAGGCTTTATATATTTCTTATAAAAAAGAAAAAGACAAAAAAAAAATATTTCTTTTATTCATTTTCATATACACACATTGAAAAGTGAACGATATGATTTTTTTTTTTTTGATTCATTTTTAATATCAAAGAAAAAAATATTAATCAAAAGAAATCTCGGATGAAATTTCGCCACTTTCATTCAACTACAAAAAATAAAAAATGAATTAAATAAAAGAAATGTTACTTTTTATTTAATTTTCATACTTTCATTGTAAAGAGAAAATTATTTTTCTATCAAAATAATTAAATAAAAAAATTAGCAACGTTCAAGAATGCATAAATGTATTTAAACAATAAAATGAAATAATATAAATAAAAAGATAGCAATTTAACATACTCGCGATAAAAATTTGCTTGATTAATTTTTTTATTTTCTCTTGTCATTTTTTCTTTTCTTCACTCTACGCTCAAAATTAACACAAACACACACCTACACTTATACAAACATAGATAAGCCCACCTCGAGATATAGAGTGAAGCGTTAGCTGTTATATCACAGTGGATATAAATTTTCAAATTAAAGAAAGTTATTCCATTTGGGCAACCAAAGGGGTGTGAACGTTTTCGCATTCGTATTATCTGTTGGACAAGAGGAAATGGAGAGTAAGAGTCAGTAGAAAGAGAGAACAAGAAGAAGAAAAAAACGACAACCAGATATATTATATAATAAATATATATGTATAGAAAAGTAAAAGAGAACGAGTGAATGTGAGAGTGAATGAGAAGTTGATATTGGTAGCAGGGTTTAGGATGAGTTGAATGGTGTACGCGCGCGTTTAGACGTTCGTTCCGCTGGTAACAAAGATAACTCTATGCAATAAAAATGATTCAAAGTTTCCCGCGGTGGATGGCGGTTCCGATGGTAGAATGCCGTTGACAATAGCGCGTCTTTGTCTCCACTACGACAATTCTTCCCTCCCCTTCATTCAACAATTTTCCATCCCCCTCGTATACTTTTCTCTTACTCTTTATATACATATCTCGCACCCGGGTCTCGGTGCTGCGGCGACACCTATCTTCCGGTTTAAAGTCCCGCCACCGTGTGCGCCCACTGCGGAGGAACCGACGGCAACTTTTATTATTTACGACTGATATTTCAGTTGAGCGTGATGTCTATGTATGTATGTATAGGTGAATAGTGGGAGGAAAAGGGGGGAAAAGAGAGCCGCGGGATGGTGTATTAATGCCACTCGCGGAAGTCGTATCAACGTATAGTGTCGGTGGGTATAGATATATATCTTTTTATATTTGCGTTCTTTTTCGTATTGTTTATTGTTCAAGTCTAAAACACGTTTGAGAAAGGGATGAAAGTAAATAATAGAAAAAAAAATTGTTGGGGAAATAAATATTAATTGTTTTTGGAATATTAATGAAAAAAGAAAAAAAAGGTGAATTGTTTGGTGGAGAAATATTATATATTTTTTTTTTAACAAGTAGAAATAAAATCTTCATTAAATCCGCGGAAATAAATATTTTTTAAACAATATTATTGACGATTTTTTAATATAAAATCATAAATTATAAACAATTCAGTGGAAAAACGATTGGTAGTCAAAATGAAATTTTTTGTTCTCTCGTCAGACTTTTATACAAATTATTTTCCCACACGCACACATATATATGTATAATTAGACATATATGTGCATACATATGACCTAAAAGTCAACATATATAGAAGCACGTACGTGGAAAATAGGTGGTGGGCCACCATTTTCCCCCATGCCATCTAACTCCTTCTACTATCATCGTTCGTTTCTGGAAGGTTCTGAATTTGCATTTTATTCCTATGGATAAATGTATATATAAATGTGGGAGGTGTCTGTGTATGGTCCGCACATGCACTGGCATTTATCCATTCTTCTACATGCATATATACACATACATTTATCCCAGAGTCCGGACATTTATTTTAATTAAATTACTCCGGAGCGTCGAACAACCCATTTCCTATAAATTATCCCTTTACCGCTCTTGCTCTTTTACTCTATATCGTCGTCGTCGTCGTCGTCGTCGTCGTTGGTCCTCGTTTTACCATTAATATACTCGCTCATTCTCATTTCATTTATACATACCCATTGGAATTAAATAAAAGTTAAATAGTTTTATATTATTATCATTTAAATATTTATTTTATCGTAATGGAAAAAATAAAATATTATTTGAAATAATTTAATTTATTATATTCAATTGATTGAATATTTATTTTTAATAGTTTATATTTTTTTTTCAGAGATTTGAAAATTATTTTATTTATTCATTAGAGTTTGTATTTTTTTTTTAATTCAATTCCTGCATATTTAATTATTTATAATGTGCAGAAATGAATTAATTGATGGAAATTTCATTCATTTATATATTAAGATTAAAAAAAAAATTATGAAATAAATTAATATATTGGGAGGTTTTATGTAGATTTATTTCTTATTTGAATTTAAATTTTTAAATTTACGCGCCTAATGCAAATGGCAGCGGCGCATGCGCGTAGTCACGTGGGTTAGGTTGGTGCGTCGTCCGCCATTTCTATACAACAGTTAGTGCATCGAGATTGTCGCAGGCGGGAAGCGGTGGACATGAAGATTCTACTAAATAAAATACATAAAAATGACGCTATTCCTTCTCCACTTTGGTTTTTTCATCATAGTTAAGACCCTTCTATCGAAATGAATGAACAGATGAATGTTGGAATGAAAGGTAATTAATATTTGTTGCAACTTACTTGATATGGAACACTCTGGGCAGGTTTCCCACGTGTGGCCGCAATATTCAATGTGAGAATGCAAAAATTCTCTGGATTCCAAACGTACAAAATGTCGTCACGAATTTCTAAAATATTTCGAGTGTCTTTTTCACTTTTAGACAAACCACATTTTAATTCTTTGAATAAATTATGATCATTTAAACGCAATGGATCTGTACACGACTGCATTTTGTTGTGTGAAAAAAATATGATAATCAAATGAAATTATTATGAATAATTGTTGGCAAAATGATATTGATGGTTGTATATAAGAAATTGAGATTAATATATGTATTATTTTATTTTATTTAGATACGCAACACGACACTGTGGAATCATAAAATCAGAGAGAAGCCGACATGAAATGATCAGCTGTTTTCAGCGATGGCAGCGCCAATGTGAGTACTTGAGTAATTACAAAAAATTATTTCAAATACAGTCGATAAAGTGAATTTCTTTATGAAATTCAAAAGTTACCTTTTGAATAGAATTAAAAATATAAATTGGGATTAAATAAAATAATTAATATAAAATTAAAAATATAAATAAAATTTTAAAAAAGTAAAATAATTTTATTGAATTATTAATTTAATTTTCATCGTGTTATAAATTTTTAATTAATAACAATAATATCAATTAATTATTTACAAAAGAGTGAATAGTATTATTTTATCGTTATAAAATAATTAAACAATGTATAAAAAAATAATAAAATACAAAAATTGAATAATAATAAAATTTTTTCAGGAATAAAAAAATTGTAAAAATAAAAACAATAATAAAATTTGTTTATAAACAATCTAAACCCTTAAATAACCATCTAATAATAATAATTACATCTAAAATTACATAAATAAATAAATAAATAAACCATAGCGTATAAATAAAATAACTTTAATTAATAAAAATAAATAATAAAATTCTATACTTGAATAAAAATATAAAAAAACGCTCCCGGGTGGGCTCGAACCACCAACCTTTCGGTTAACAGCCGAACGCGCTAGCTTTTTTTTTTTTTAAAATGTTTCATTTATTGAAATATTAAATTATTTGAATACAGACTTACTTCTAGGTACAATGAAACTTAAAATAAAACCTTTATTTTTCTTTAAATTATTGTAATAAATTTTCTGTGTTATTTGTCAGATGCTAATTCTGATCGCTATAACATTTTTTTATTTGTGGTTGTAAATGTGGGGGATTTACTTTCACTTCTATTATTGTTTGTCTGTTTGTCTAAGACTGATAGAATTTTTCGTCTTTTTTATTCTATTACGTTTTTTGTGCTGTGTGGATGAAAATTAAGTGTCCTCGGGTCCCGCTCAGTGCCAGCCTTCAGACATCTATATAAAAACCACTGTGCTTGTGTTTTGTATGTTTTGTTTTGAGCTTACTACCTAAATAATGTTAATATTACTTATGTATAGTGATGATGGTGATGATGATACTAAAGTAGGATAGTTGGAGTGATAAGTATGTATGATTGATGTGTGATGATCATTATTTACATATATACAGTGTATGGGTGTGGTCCCATTTTTTTTTTTTTTTTTTTTTTTTTTTTTTTTTCCGCTGTTGCCTACTACTTATTTCTTTTTAGTCTCTCTTTTAGTTTTAAAATGTGCTGAGCTTCACCTTCTCTCAGCCACCAATATCGTGGATTGAGTCGGTGATCGTCCATGAGGTCTCTGTCTGGTATTGCTGTTGAGTACTTGAAAGGATTTCTTCTCCTCGTCATCTCGTTCCATGAGGTTGGTATTTTTTTGTCTTTTTTGTGTCTCTTCCAATGATAGATTATTGGTATATTCTGGTCGTCCTGTATTATTCCTTTTTTGTCTAGTAAAATAAATGTTTGTGGAGGCGGGTAGCCTTGTTTCGCTGCGTCGGTCATTGTATTGGTGTTTATTATTGTGAAGCTTTTTATAGTTTTGTTTTTACTCAGTTTGCAGTTACTGAAGTAATCTCTTGTTATTTTTAGAATGTGGTTATCTATTCTCATTATGTTTGCTTCGTTGTAAAGCTTTTTATTGCTTCTCCATCTTTTGAAATTTGTTTCAGCCGATCTGTATTTATTAGTCGCCGCTCTCAGGCATGATCTTTCAAACATCCTTATTTTCTCAAACTGCGCCGCACTTGTGTTCCACCATACTGGTGCCGCGTAGGTTATAATCGGGCGTATCAATAGCATGTAACAGATGATTTTAGCTCTTGATGTTAGTTCTCTGTTGTGGAATAGTCTTCCCAGCATCTTGAATTTGTTTCTAGCTTTTTTTATTTGTATGTCTATGTGTGATGTGTTTCTTGCTAGGTAATCTATAGTCATTCCGAGGTACTTGACTTCTTTTTTGGTTGGTATGTTTATTGGCTCTCTAGTGTCTGGATTGTGTGTTGTGATCGTTATTGTATTTAATCCTTTTTTTTTGTTTACAGATAGCTGGCGAGTTGGGTTCCTGAATATAATTGTTTCACATTTGAGTGGATTCATTCGGAGATTCCACATTGAGTAGTAGTTGTTTATTTTATTTATTAGTGTTTCAAGTCTCTGTTTTAGAATCTCTGTGTTTGATTCTTTTATGTAGATGATCATATCATCTGCGAATGCTATTGATTTTGCCTCATTTGGTGTGTTCATTTTGAACATGTTTAGTAGCTCGCTGGTATAAATTGAGAACAATATCGGTGAATTTACAGTGCCCTGCTGCAGTCCTTCTTTAATTTCGAATGTTGTTGTGGAGTTATGATAGTCACTGGTAATTTTGAATTTTTTGTTATGTATCATATTCCATATGGTTTTTATTAAGTGCGTTGGAAAGTTTTTTTTGATTAGCTTAAATATTAAGCCTTCGAGCCATACTGAGTCGAAGGCTTTTTCTAAGTCTATTAAAATTGCTCCTGTTGTTTGTCGTTGTTGCAGATTACGATTTATGTCTGATAGTAGTTTATTTATGGCATGGGTGGTTGAGTGGTTGTGCCTGAAGCCAAATTGGTTGTCTGGAATTATTTCGTTATTATCACAGTGCTTGATTATTGCTTTGTTTATTATTGCTTCATAAACTTTACTTAGTGTGGGTGTTAGACTGATGGGTCTATAGCTAGCTGGACATTCTGGTTTTTTTCCTTTTTTTATAAATGGTATTACTTTCGCTGTTTTCCACGCTTCCGGAAAGTAATTTGTGTTCAGGGCATTGTTTAATATCGTTGTTATATCCCAGATTAGTCTTCGTGGTAGGTGTTTGAGTATGACGTTTGGTATTTTGTCTGTCCCTGTTGATGTTTTGTTGGGTAGCTTTTTTAAAATTTCTGCGACTTGTGCGTAATTGCAGAAATAGTTCTCTGGAGTTTTTGAGCTGTTTGGCGCGCATGCTATATTTTCTTTGCTGAATTGTGTTACTGTTTTGTTCTTTGAGATATCGTCAGTCATTTCTTCTTTGAATTTGTTTATTTGGTTATCTATTATTTCTCTGAGTCTGGTGCCTGTGTTGAGATGCCTAGGTGTGTTTATGGTCTCCAGGTAGGCTCCAATTACGTTGAGTTTGTCCGTTGTGTCAGTGATATTGTATTTGTTGTCCATTTTTGGTATGTTGTTTGGTGTTATCCCTGCTCTGATTAATAAATTTACACTTGTTTGTTCTATGTGTAGATCTGGTATTGTGTGTTTCGGATTTTGTCTGAAGATGTTGTTAATTGTTGGGAAGAAGTTTTTTGTGTCCTTATGATTTATTTTTTTATATACTCTCTCCCAGTGCTGCTCGATTGCCTTTGAGAATTCTTTGTGTATTTCCATTTTTATAGCTTTTATTCTCTTTTTAATGGCTGTGATGATATTATTTGTGTTTCTTGAGTTTAATTTGTTTATTACATTTAGGTTTGTTATTAATTGTGATTTTGCTTTTTGTAGTTTTCTTATTGTTTTGTTAATGTAGATTTGGGTGTTGTTGTATTCTTTGGCTATAGGTACCGTTTTATTGATAGCGTCATTTATTGCATTGGTTATATTTTGTAAGAATTCATCTATTTCCTTTTTGTTTAGATTTACGTCTATGGGTGGTCTGTTTTTGTAATTATCATTTAAGTGTTCAGTGAATTTCTTCCATTTTGTTTTTTTGTATAGAAGCTTGATGTTATTTGCTTTTGTTTGAATTTCGTGGTTGTCTAGTTGTATTTGCATGTAAATGGCCTTATGATCACTGTCGTATGAAAGAGTTCTCAGTTTTTCATTGTTTAGATTGGCGATTTTTATATCGCTGTCTAGTAGACATAGGTCTAGGTAGGTTTGTGCTGGGATGAACGATGGCTCTTCTGTTGCAAGTATGTTCAGTCTGTAAAGGTGTGCGTTTGTTTTTTCCCATTGTGATAAGTACTTGCCTCTTTGGCTGTTGAAAATGTCCCCGTAGTCTTTATGGCGTGCGTTTAAGTCGCCTGCGATGATGTATTTATTGTTTGGGTTCGTTAGTTTTAGTTTATTGAACAGTTCTTCTAGCTCGCTTGTGAAGCATACTTTTGTTGTGTTTTCTATGTGAGGCGTAGATACTTATTATATAAAAATTCTCTTTTTTATCTTGTGATGATATGTTTATTATTGTGTATTCTAGTATTTTGTTTTGTTTTGAGTTTGGGTAGTTCACTATATGGTATTTAATGTTTTTTCTTATGATTACGGCTGTGCCTCCTCCTGTTGTGTTTGGTCCTTGTCTGTCGGTGCGTATTATTTCATACTCTTTCATTTTGATGTTATGTGATTGATGTAATTTAGTCTCTGAGACTAGTGTAATATCGAGATTGTGTTTGTTAATGAATTGCATTAACTCGAATCTTCTGTGGTGTGTACGTATGGAATTTGCATTTATGGCAGCTATTTTTATTGATTTTATTGTTGTTATATTTCTATTTGTGTTGTTGTCTTGTTTTTGATTATTTTTGTTCTTGTTATCCATTTTTATTTATATTCGGTTTCCATTATGGATGATAGTATTGTTTCAATGTTTTTAGAATTATTGTCAATTCTTTCATTTATGTTTGATAAAGCTGCTTCTATTTTGTTGTTGAGTTTAGTTGTGTTTTCTTCCATTAGTTTATGTATTTGTATGTAGCTACTTTCTAGTTTTTCATTTAGTAGTTTATTTGCATTCTGCAGTGCTGTTATCATAGTACACATTTCGTTCTTAAATCCATTTAGCCATTCTTTGTTATCATTAGTAGTTACTTTTGTTTTTTCTATCGTTGCTTCGATATTTTTTGTTGCTTGGCTACTGTTTTGTCTGTTTTGCTTTTGAGGTTTTTGCTCGCTGTTATTTATGTTATTATTTTTTTTTATTTTATCTGCAAATGAAATTCCTGGCTCTATAAGATTGTTGAAGTTAGTGGTGCGTTTTATTGTTTGTTGAGCTTTTCTTATTTTATCTTTAGTATTTTGTGATATGATGCTGTTTGCGAATTTGAAGTATGGGCAACCTCTGTAGCTTGCTGGGTGTCCTTTTTCACCACAATTTGCGCATTTAAGGCTGTTTTTGTCGTTTGACTCAGTGATTTTACACTCCCCTTTTGGGTGATTCTCTGCGCATTTTACGCATCGATATTGGAGATGGCAGTTCACACTTGCATGCCCTAATCGTTGGCATTTTTTACATTGATAGATTTTTTTTTTCCTTATAAATTCCCATTTTATTTTCTGATGCGCTATAATTTTTATGGCTTTTAGTTCATTGAGGTCACTATCTTGAGTTATTTGTACTATGAAGTGGTAGTTGTCTTTGTAGTTTTTATTGAAGATGACTGTACTCACTTTGACGATTTTGACGTTTTTTAGTTCAAATTCTGCTAGCTGTTCTTTCACATCTTCTTCCGTGTAACCTCCTCTTACTCCTTTGAGCACTAGTGTTTTGGTTTTTGGCCTTTCGGTGTAAAGGTGTAGAACTGCATTCCTTTTGTTGTTAGTATTTCTTTGAATTTTGTATGCTCATCACTATTTGTTGGGGTGACAGATACCGTGTTTTTTGCTGTCTGTGCAAGTGTATATTTTCCTATATTGCTATTCGGATTATTAAATATTGTGATTAAACTTTTAATGGTTGTATTTAGTACTATTATTGGTGGACTGATACTTTTTTTTTTTACTTCTGTTTTTGATGTTGTATTTACATACCTCTCTGTGTCATCTGCTTCCATGTTATCATCTGGGTTTAGTACACTGTATATATTTGTGAGTGATTCTGTGCTGGTATAGTTGCTTTTTGTTGTTTCCTGTATCTGCGATTCTATTTCTGTTATATTTTGGTTATTGCTTTGTTTTTGATTTTTATTGTCTTCTTTGTCGCTGCTGGTACTTGATCCTGCATTATTGTCTTTACGACGTTTTTGGTTAAGGTTTGGTGTTGGTGCATTCACTTTTGGCTTGTTTATTCCTATCTCTTTGAGCATTTTATTGTAGTAACTTGCTTCTAGTTTTTCTACATTGGGTAGTCTAGTTCTATTATATTTTTGCTGTTTGTATGTGTTTTTTTCCTGTACGGTGTCTGTATCTATTTTTCTTTTTGTTAAATTTGCTTTCCTCGTGGCTTCCGCCATTTTGAGGTTAGCTTTAACCTCTATTGTGTCTCTCGATGTGTTTTTTGTTATTGGACTTGATTCTGGGTTAAATTATATTTTGTATGTATAGTTTTTAATATGTATTTATTTATGTTTTGTAAACGTGTACCTATTTTAGTGTACTTTTGTTGTTTATTGCTCCTGATTTTAATTTTTTTTTCAGAACTCACTGTGCTTCGACTCATCTGTTCGACCGTCGATCGCAAACTCCGCCGAACGCGCTAGCCAATTGCGCCACGGAAGCCTGGAGAGCTGACAAAAAATCGTAATTTTCAAACAAAAAAAAATATAAAAATTCCAAAAAAACACAATTTCTCCAACCTCATTCCTCATTTCTGCTTGGTGTAAAATCGTCGTATACTTGAACATCACTATCTCTATTGCATATTCGCATAGGTCATTTCATTGTTAAAAGGGAGTAACTTATGGTCGCATTGGGAATTGCCACAGTTTATTATTAGGGAAGATAGCAAGTGAGAGAGTAGAAGCGAGCAGTGAGTTGAAAATCAACGGGGGTTGTAAGGAGGTGGTAGGGTTTTGGTGTTAATTCTCACAATACACTAACTCCCATGGGTATATAGAGAACCTTAAGACTTGTTCCTTTGCTTTGGTATGATATTATATAAGTGAACGAACCTCTACAACAGACACAGCCCTCTCGACACCTAAAACTCCAACGAGTTAATTACCTTCTTCATGTTATCACTACGTGCTTGAAAATTTTCCCATGACACTGATAACAAAATCTACCACTCGATATATAATATCGCGCAATTGTTTAAATATTAATTCTTCTCTCTGGCAAACACTTAAAAAAATTCGTTGAATGAAAGAGAAAAAAAATTTATTTATTTTTTGTTATTATTTTGTATATTCCATTTTATAATTTTTTAGGGGTTTGAGTTTGATATATAAAGTGGTGTTGGTGATTCGTCTTCCGTCATCTGAACTCGATCCATTCCTCGACGTGTTCATTCTTGTTTATATATTTATTTATTTATTTATTTACTTTTTTTTAATATAAATGATGTGGGTGTATAGACTTGTCTTGATACGTCACGTCTACTAGTGAGACTGATGTATTGTCGATCCATTTTCTAAAACGATTGCCACTCTTTATATTATTGTTTCTTTTATTCAATAATTTATTTAAAAGTTAAAAAAATTTCCAACCCGAAAAAGAAAAAATTAATTAAATAAAACACTGAATGTAATATATAAAATTATTCGATTTAGTTTTGTTACAATTAATTTAAATTATCTGTGAATAAGCTTTAAAAAAATATGAATGGAGTAAATAAAAAAATATGCAGTGTTAGAAAACATTTTAACGTCAACAATTAAAAATATTATGCATATATTATGAGGGTGGTTGCGTGTGCACCAAAAACAACCCTCAGAGCTCATCTTTCTCCGTCGCGAAACGTGCTCGACTCGACAGTATATTGCGACGCAACACGGGGATTGGAGTATATATACAATGACAAAAAAAAAATATCTGTTGGGACGCAAGGGGTGTAACGTAAGGGTGTGTATTAGTGAGTAAATATATTTGGCGAGTGGATAAATTGTGTATGGGAATAATGCGAGTGTCTGTTTTTGGAGTTTGGAGCATGCGACGGTGTTGGGTTTACGATAACAATATTGCAGAGTAAGTATAATATTATGAGATGTACAACATAGTTTGAATCATATATTACATTATATTATATTATATTATATAATGTGAGGGATGAGAGAGGGTGGAGGGACGCTGAAGAGCATGTGTCAATACTTGAGATAAATAATTAATCATTTGTTAAATTATTCCAGTTGAACTTTTTTCAAATATTTTTTTTTCAAAATTTTTTTTCTATTATTTCTGATAATTTTAGGATAAAAAAATATATATGAAATCGATAGGGAATCGTACGAACTTTCCAATGGTCACACAACGATTGCTGAAAAAAAATCGTACTCGAAGTGACACATTTTACAAACTGAACTTGAAAATTATCATAATCAAAATTTATTGAAAAATATTTTCACGATCAATTTATTTAATTGCACATAAAGAAAAAAAAATACATTTGCTCATGAAAAGAAATACCATACCCATCCACTTTGATATGCGTGATTGAAGAAAACAATAGAGGGTGTAGATACAAAGGTAGTGGTAGTAGTATAGCTTGAAGAATAAGCAATATCGTGAAAATAACCCCCTGGAGTTTCAAGAAGTACCAAAGAGCCGGTAAATCAAAAGAGGCACCGGTAAATTATTGAATGGCATCAAATTAAAAAACTTGCAAGTCAAAAGCTCTTCTTACGCATCTTACTTCATGTCCCCACTATTTATTCCACCTCATTCCCATTCACCTACACCCTATCAATTTCTTCCCTCGCGATAAAGATGAGAGGAGAAAGAGAGTCATATTATAAATTATTGACGTGTCTCGACGTTCTTCTTGGCATAGATAGACTTTTCAGGTGACACAACCCCTGAAAAACGTGGCCATTCAGGGGGGAAGGGAATTTTAACTTTCAGAAAAGGGGGATTGGCTTGGCTTTTAATAATGCAACCCTCGATTTTCGAGTTTTCTCTTCAATGTTTGAAATTTAAATTCTACATATAACGCACACACAAGGGGGAATGAAATAATATCGAATAACTTCAATATCGAATGCATTCAATAATGTAAATAATGAAAGAAAAAAAAAAAAAATTGTTTTTCAACACTTTTGAATGGTGAAGATAAATTTTTTTTTTTTTTAGTGGAAGACGAGACGCATTTTACTCCACTTGAATGTATAAAATATATAAAAAATAAATACAGAATAAATAAAATGAAAGGGGGATGAAGTCTCGTGGTGGTATTGGCTCTTTCCTGTGCGCAATACCCTCGATACAAAATTCTTTTCACTCTTTGGCTTGAATGCCTATAGGAAATAAGCATGTGAAAGGCCTCTGCCAGATTCACCGCGTTCCTCTCTCTCCCTCTTTTATTAGAGTATATGTATGTATACTTACGGCCTTTCTAAATGTACGGAATAGCGTTTGCAAGGCGCTTATAAGCTCGAGCGCCTTCCCCGTCCCTGTAATGAAACATAAATTATTCAATCGGAATCAGCCGCGTGGACCGGGGCATCATTCTCTTTTCCTTCATTTTTTTTTTTACGTTTACTTTATTTTTTTCTGTTACCCCGCCAACGCGGTCGAGTATTTTCGGCCGTTCCCATACTCTTACTGTTCGTACATACAAGTCGATACAGGTTAAAAAAGAGTAACATGAAAAAAAAAAAAAATTATTAAAGTAGACGAGAAAAAAAATTCGTATTTTTTTTATGTTTGAAAAATCTTTAGAAATTCCATTTTTTTTTTATTTCTACTACATTAATTCGAATAAATCCGATTGAGTACTTGATAAGCAACTAGTTAAAATCAGTAATTCAAGCGAAGATTTAATATTTTTATTTATTTGATTTTTAATAATTTTTTCTGAGCATGAATTGAAGATTTAATTTGTAAATTTTTTTTCTCATTGTATAAATCGAATCAAGTCGTGTATATCATGGAGAAAAAAGTGGATAAATATACGAGAAAGTACACAGCTAAGGGGTGGAATGATAGAAATGAATAAAAAAAAAAAAATTAAATATGTAACAAATAAAAATATAAACATGCAAAAAGAAGAATTCAAGTGAGTTTGACAAGACGACACACGTCGACATATTCCTCCAGTAAATGCCAGATTGAATAATGTTGTAATATCGAATTCCACATTCCCTTACCATCCCCTATACCGTTTCCCGATTTCGCTATTCAACTCATCACTCTCAAACCCCCATTGCATTATTGGTATCTCCGGCTCACTGTCAACGGAATGTAAATCGGTTTTAGACATCTACGATTTCGAGTGACGAAAGGACAAAGGAGAATGACAAGATAAAGAAAAGAAAAATAAATAAAAAAAAAATCGTAACTTATAATTTAAGGGATGATTTCCATTATTTATTTTCCCCAATTCATGTCATTCATACCGAGCAATTTGTTAACTGACCGATAATTGCTTGGCAACGATAAAAAAAAAAAAGAGGAAAAAAAAAATAGTAGTTTATGCAAATTAATTATTGAATCGACTTTTTCATGGATTCAGGCCGGGGAGGGGGGGGGGGGCTTGTATAGGATGGCGGTTATGTGGGGGTGTGGTTGAGAAAGATATATATATATATTATATGGCAGTTTAGATGCACGACACGAGATAATTTAACTATGTAAATTTTTTAATTTATCCCACTACTCCGATTGAATATTTTTAATACTATATATAAATACGAAACGAGGAGGGAAAGAAGGGATTATATTTAACACTTATATCAGGATATAAGGGTTGTTATTAATTATGAAAAATAAAATGAATTATATTTATGCAGATGTGATGTAATAAATATTGATAGTCGATAAAAAAATGTTGAGGGGAAAAAAAAATTATGTCTTTGTGTGGGTAATGAGAAAGGGGTTGCGTTCATCAATATGTATAAATATATATATATTTACATGGTGGTGGAGATAAGACCACGTGAATATATGGATCGTTATGTGTATGTAGACGCATTGCCCGGTGTATGGATTAATAATTAGTTGTGGGCTTTTATCAGATGCCAGACGTTGAAGTATAATATGTATATGTATGGTTTTATGAAAATGGAAGAACAACCCCTCAGCTATTTCTCACAATTGAAATAGTAAATAATTAAGTGGATGAGATTCATGTGCGGATATCCGGATGGGCTTTTGTAATAATAGATTAATTTTAAAGGAAATTACTTTGACTTAAATATTTATGTGATATTTTACAATTCTTTTTGTCATTTTGTGGGTACTGAGATTTTTTTTTTTTAATTTATTGTACTACTGTTAGAAAGTTCATGCGATTCTCTATCGATTTCATATATATTTTTTGGTCCTTGAAGTATCAGAAATGGATGAAAAAAAATTTACAAAAGAAAAAGTGAGAATGGATAAAATTTTCAATTTACATTTAATTATTAAGTACGATTGTTTATCATTATTCTGACTACTACGATTTTTTCTCAGGAATGAACATACCACTGTTGGAAAGCTCGTACAATTTCCCATCGATTTCATATAGATTTTATTCATTTTAAATCGTTGAAAACCTCTGAAAAAAATATTCAAAAAAAAAAAAGAAAAAAAGGATTTATGCTTCATTATTAACTCTAACTTGGGCAAGTATACGGTTTCCGTGGCGCCGCCAAATGACGATGCATTTTTGTAGAACTCGACGAAATAAGACGTTTTTGAAGAATAAAAAATTTCGATATCTCGCTTAGTTTTCGAGATATCGAAGCTTCAAAATTTTTTTTTTTCATTTTTATTTCTACGTTATGTTTGATATTTTTCGACGAAATGAGACTTTGTCAAGTCTTATTTTGTCGAGGAAGGTATCGATGTAAACAAATGATCTATATGTACGCCTCAAAACAAATTTTACTGTCACGATCGCACTAGGAAATGAAAATCAAACTATAAATGTAAGAAGACACAAGATTCCTGGAATTAAAAATTTTGTGTTTACATACTATTTGTTTACATTTAGGAATCTTATACCCCAAGTGGGGGAAATCTCATGCCCCACTTGAATACAGGAAGAATATGAACAGAAAATGCACTACGTACACGATTTGTTTACATATAAATTCATATTTGATATTTTCGATCATTGTAGTGTTGTCTTCAGTAACAAGTGGTCTATCTATATTTCGTTTGGAGTTAAACTTTTTGCAAGGCACAAAATGTCAGGTAAACATCCATCATTACATAAAGATTTGGATAATTTTAATGTCTATGTATCTTTTAACAAGTTAATTGGTAGTGAAGATCAAACTATTTCTTTTTTGGAAGAAATAGGCTTGATACCTTCACGCAATTGATGATACCTCCTCGTGGTGCGATCTGGGCAGTCATAAATTTTTTCATGAAATGTTTTATCATTTCATAAATTAATTTATCATTGGCGAAATCATCAAAATTAATTTTAATTTGTTTCTGGAAAATACTATCTCTTCAAATTTATTCAAGCCCCCCCCCACGCCCCCCCCGGGGCTTCGCCCCTGGACCCCACCGGGGCGCTGCCCCGGACCCCATCGCCGGGGCTCCGCCCCTGGACCCCACTCTATATTTACACACATACACATACACACTCACACACATGCATACATACATACATACGTACAGATCATTTGTTTACATCGAAATAAGACTTAACAAAGTGTTATTTCGTCGAAAAATATCGAACATAACGTAGAAATAAAAATGAAAAAAATAATTTTGAAGCTTCGATATCTCGAAAACTAAGCGAGATATCGAAATTTTTTATTCTTCAAAAACGTCTTATCTCGTCGAGTTCTACAAGAATCAATTGTCATTTGGCGGCGCCACGGAAACCGTATAATCCCCCTAACTTGAAATATTAATAAATTTCCTTCCAATATTTTTCACAGTCTTCTTTTCACATGCATTACACACTTAACTGCCTTACTATTTCACAACACGTGTGGATATATCGTACAATAAACACTGACAGTGGTATAGATTACTTGTGCGCGTGGTTTTTGGCCAGCATTATTCAGTTTGGTCTTTGTGGATTACCATCGTACAAAGATATAACTTGAACCAGCAATAACAATATCTTTCTCTCCACACATAGAAGATTCATACAAGGTAACATATGGAATCAAAGCCACTAAGATCGTTTATATTTCTCCAACCATCTTGCAAATAAATGATACAGCGTTTCATCTAAAAAATTTCCTCGTTGATCGACGAATGGCGTGATGAAAATCGTTTCTCGATAAAATACACGACAATATCCACCCTCATCTCTTACACTTTTATCTCATTTATTGATTACCCTCTTGAAGTGTAGTTATACATAACGCCCAGCAACATCATGCGAACACGAACTCGAATATCAAAAAGTAATAGAAAAAAAAAAAAATAAAAAATATACATATACATAAATTGAATTGGAAAAATAATATGGCATGAATTGAAATAATTTCAATCGTGTGTCTGTTCTGTTACACAGACGGCCGGAAATGATTTTCAAAGATTTCGCGTGTGGCATTTATTTATTTATTCATTTTTTTTTTTCTTCCAAATTTCTGATTGTTGTTTTGCCAAGTGATTGGTAAGAATTCGTGAATGATAGGTGGTAGATGTACAAGAATAAAACATTGCGTTTTATATCCGGCTGATAATTATGTATCTGAAGAAATTTTTCTTTTACGAATAAAAAACAAAATTGTATTGCAATATTCCACGTCACGATACAGTTATTATCGACATGAACTCTTTTTTGTAGTACATAGATTATACATATATATACATATATATATATACAGAAATAGATATAAAAATTTAGATGAACCACAAAAAAAAATTTCATAGAATAAAAATAATTAGAAAATAAATAACGACAATAAATGAATGGAAAAAAATTGAAAAGCCCAAGACGATAAAGGGATGATAAAAGTCAAGTGTGTAAGAAGTCGTTTGACTCTATTCCCACCCTGCTATCCTCCACCTGAAATTGGGGGAAGGAAAAAGGAAAACTAAACGAATGGGAGAAGAATATATATACCGTGTAAACATTTGCTATGGATTTGCGAGCTATTCAAACGGTTAAATTCTCTTAAGAATTTCGTTTGCACAACGTCAAGGGTATTTTCAATCACCTCACTATTTTCACCACCTCCCTCCCCATTTACCACTTATTCTACTTTCTTCATCGTCTTATATGTATATTCTCTTCACTTCATCTCACCCCTCATCTTTAATGCCACCATATTCTCACTCTTTGTATTCTTAACAATTGATATTCTTGTGTAAAGAAACAGATTTTAACCCTCGTCGAATGTTGAACAAATACGTTCAACATTTTCCCCTATTACCCCTCTCTCTTTGCCCCTCGCAAAAATTTTCCACTTTTGTCATAACCACAAAGTACAAGTGTAACTTATTGATAGGAATTTTGTATCAATTTTTCCTTTTAATATTGTCTATCATTTTATTTATGATTAATCGGACAATTCAACTGTGCAAATGATTAATAAAATAATAATATAAAAATACAAAAGAGGGTGCAGATAAAAAAGAAAAATATTTATGTATTATGCTGTACAATATGGCTTATTTGCGTGCAGCCAAAAAACTTCTTGTGCACAGCATATTGCATGCTTGCAAATCCGACATTGATAATTACCTTTATACATTTCGCAACAGATTTATACATAAAAAAAAATTTTTTTTTTCTTTTTTTCTATTTTATCTTTTTCTTTTTCCTTCATTATTAAACTTACTACTATTATATTGTTCCGCAGTGGCCGCCAAACATGAGAAATACACGTATAATATCTGCTAAACGTCACCGCAGTCGAATAATATATCGCAAATATTTTATAATATATAAATAAAACAAAGAAAAAATTAATTCAATGCAGAAATTAATCGACGAAAAATTACGAATAAAATCATTTGTGAATATATTTTCCTGCATCCTGTAACAAGAACCACAACGATCAGTAGTCTTGCTCGGTAGTACTACGTCTCAGGTTTACAAACATATATGTAAAGCACCTTGAGAAACAACCTTAGCGACCACTTCGTGCGCCCGAAGCATCCTCTAAAGCAATGCCAGCCACCACGACTATATACTTCCCTTCGTTCCTTTGCGTCCCCTCATCACATATAATACTCTATAGTTTCTTCTTACCTTATGTATGTATATGTCTGTTCATCTCATTCCATTTCCACTTTCGTTCTTTGTCTGTTTGTCTGTTTCTCAAGACAAACAGTGGTGGTGTCTTAACAAGTGGACCAAGCTGTGCCCAAGACAAAGGGTAATTGAGGGTAGGGATTAATACTCCTCCCTATACACGAGAAATTTAGCTCACCTACTCGCTTTTACAGTTAGGCACGGATGTATCTTCAAATTCATCCCCTTCTGTTTCCGTATTTCATAGAGAAAGCACATGTATATGTGTATGTAATGTTTATTTTTTTATTTTATGAAGTTTAACATTAAATAAACATGAGGAAAAATTAATAATCATTTAAAATAAATCTCTTAATAATTTTCCATTATTGTAAATGCACTTCACAGTCTCAATATAATTATAAATATATTTTGTACTGAGCGTCGTCTAGTTTGCCTTGAAAAAGCGTTGGCAGGACATCTAAAAGAGAGATGGAATGTGAAGGGGTGGAAAATTTTAAAGGGACGAATGGCCCGGGAGCTTGAGGGTGATTTGGCTCGGGCAATGGGTATATAAAGTGATATGCGCGTTGTCCAGGGTCTGATCCCGCATCCACGTCGTTGATTGCTTCACTTTTCTCTCCCCTGCCTTAAAATTGACGTCATATTCGTTATCCTTTCGACCCTTCTTCCGCGATTTCTCCCCTTTCATTCTCTCACCGCTCTTAAAATCTTCTCCAAACCCCTCTAACCTTTTTCTTTTTTCTCTCGAATCATCCCCCACACATTATTTCCATTCTTTCACGATACAAATATACAATATTTTCATCTAAATTCGTGTCTACTGTACGAGGTAATTTCCATTTTTAATGAAGGGGGATGAACTTTTTATGTTGTATTTTCATGCCGATCGTCCAAGATTATCGTCAATAAATATATGAATACGTGCATGTGGTTTAATTTTGAGTGGTCTGCGGTTACAGACCATCATCCATATTCCGCAATACATGAGTGAGAAATGTTAAAGGGTGAAGTAAAAGGGAAATGGTGGTGTAGGGTGGTTGTGAAAAAGAGGATAAATAAAATGAAAGAGATGGAAAATTTTGCGTCTCTTTATGAAAAGACCTGCTTCTGTATATGTATCCCGAGAGAGAGCTTGCCATTACTAATCCATGCAAAAACCGGAATATGTTTATCCTTTGCGTTTCTCCAACGTTCATGGGCGGGTGAAAATGATGGTGGTGTAGATGATGGCTTAACGGTGTATTTCCGGAGTGTATTGTGGACTTATCTTCAATACAAAATTCCGATGATTATTCAATACGAGAAAGAAAAAAAAAGAAATAAATTTTTGAAATAAGTTAAACGTGAATTTTATCAAAGTTAAAGAGAAACTCCAACGTGTCTAAATTCTTCTATAAAATCCTCAATCAGCTCCAGACTCGATCTCACCCTCAAATGATACGATCTCAGGTTGAAAAATAAAATAAAAAATAAAATGTGGGCAATGGTCGTGAATTCGAGTAGATAGTATAAAGGTGGATCCTGACGCGGCGCGCGATTCTCGGTCGAGCGATGATGGGGTTGGAAAAGGCTGCTTTGTGGGGGGTGAGAAGATATAGTACGTTGGTGGAGGTGGTTGGGATCTGAATATATATATATATATATAAAGTACACTACTGTATGGAGAGAAAGGATGAGAAAACGAGGGAGAGAAAGGAAGGCGGAATACGAATATGAGAATTAAAGCCGTCGAAGGAATTAAAGCGCATAACCGTGTGCGGATGCGGATATCTCTCAGAGCTGTATGGACTCACCCGCCACATTCAACTCTTTCTCTTTGCTCTTTATTTCTCTCTCATTCGCTCTTTCTTTCTTTCTTTCGCCCTATGGCGACGGCGTCGCACAAATATATCGGGGATCACATCTATATATTCCAACGCTCTTCTTCTTCATCTGCATATACGTACGTACTAATATATTATATGCATAGATAGATATTCTCTTTATATGAGTTTAAATCTTTCGTCCCTTTTATTCACAATTCTGAAAAGAGGAGAAATAAAATTCGGACTTTACGTTTTTCATGGGGGATTTTTTTTTTTTTTTATATAAATAAAAAATCCGGCACTCGATAGCTGATGATATTATTATTTATCCGGTGAAAATATTAATATTTATATTATTAATAATATGGATATTGTTTTCAAAGCTTGGAAATTTTTTTTATTTTATTTTTATTTTTCATGATTGTGCTGGATGATAAATAGAGCAAAGTCCTGTGCTGGATAAAAAATATGTACGAAATATATTTACACGTACGTGAATACGTGTACTATTATTTTTGTTAATTTTTTTTTTTCAAGTAGAGTCGCATATAATAATGAGGAAGTTGCATTTTTTCTAATCGAGAAAAATATAAATGCGAGCGAAATAAATATACACGGTACGTGTGACATTTATATTGTACACGTTCGACATCCGGAAACTTTTGTAATGCTTCTAGTTCTATTCGTAAATATCATTGGTAAAAAAGAGAAGAAAAAAAAAAATGAATAATAAAAAAAATAAAGAAATATTTTTTTTAATATAAAAAGAAAATAATAAACGTGTGACAAAAAAAAATCCCTTACACCTGCGGGCATACTATTTCGTTTTGTTTATTATTTCCTCCCTCTCCATCCCTCGCCCCTTCTCTTAATGCTCGTATTTTCCTTGTTTCTCAGCATTTATAAATTTTTTTAAAATTCAATCTTTTTTTTTTTTTCGCTTCTATTCTACCAAGAGAAAGTCACACAGAGTTTCATATCATTAAAATAGAAATATTGACAATAGCTTGAGCATGAAAGGCGTACGCGTGGGTGTATAAACAGAAATGAGGGGGTAGTTTGAGTGAGAAATGCAAGTGGAATATATAAAAATAGTACAGAGAGAGTATGAAAGAAAAAATAAAATGGCCTTGAGGGTGTGCGTGACATTTTTGTTCTTTCATAAAGATCAATGGGGAATATTGAACAATTGTCTCTTATTTAAATTACATTTTATATATCTCAACTGCATAATAAGTGTACAGCATTTATATTATCGACATGTGGTGGAGAAAAAAATTTTTTTTTTAAGGATTCAAACACCGTAGACTATTATTCTCAACTGAACGATCACAAAACACAAAACAAAATTCCACCCCTATCGTTTGCTGATATTTACCCCAAACTTTTACGATTGGAATTCACCGCAAAACACCCTCACTCCCACAAACCCCCTACTCTTGTATCCTCGCCCACCCTTAAACATTGTCTCTCTTAGAAAATAGGAACGCAACTTGTCCTTTCCTTTTTTTTTTCTTTTATTTATTTTTTTTTATTTTTATTCTGTACTCCCTTGCCACAAACACGCGCTTGGGCAAACCGTTATCCACGACTTTATACTTTAAATCCGCCCTATAAATATCACGCTTCTTTGGATCTATGGAGGGGTAGTGAGGGTTGGTTTCCGAAAGATTGGCTCGCGGTATCCGTCGTGGGAATCGCTCGTCGCTACTTTCCGTCGATGTATATATTAGAGAGGGTATAAAAACAGCCAAAAAAAAAATGAGAATCCTTTGGAAAATTTCATCCCTTATTTTCTATACTATTCACGATGAAGCAAAGACCATCTATTGGCTCGTATGACTGTAAAATATCCAGCCATTTGTCATCCCCTAAATTTACAAGTGGCCAAATAAAATAAAACGTCAAGAAATAAACTGGTTTTTTTTTCTGTTTTTTTTTTTTTTTTTTTTTTTTTCATTCTATCAATTAAATTATCTTCTTCTCCATTACTTTGTCTGACCAATAATGCTTCAAAGTCTGAAACTACTGACATTATTCAATCCACGAAATAAAGAAAAAAATAAATAAAAAATAAAAGTTTAAGTGCTACGTGCTTCAAGTGATGTTTGATCATTTTATTTGGGGTTTTCTTTCTGTATTATCTCTTTATTCAATGCAATAATATATCATTATTGTCAATCCACTTTCAAACACTACATCTTCACCCCTGAACAAGAGAGTAAAACACAATCACCATCACAAACGTTGTCGTGCCGATACGTCATGTGCTCTCGTTGACGACACGACACTTTTCCCAATGGAGCTTTGGCTTTGAAAATCCCATTACAAACTATCCTCTCTTGTTCAAAATATAAAGTGCGAGTGCAGATAGTGTTTAATGAGATTTTCTACGAGACAAAATAGAAGAGAAACGAATAAAAAAATAATAATAAAACAACATTACATCAACAAAGAAATGTCGATAGATTTCGATGTACATTTTCGTTTTTTATTTCCACTTAAAAATTCCACTCTCTTCCCACAGAAAAAAAAAACCTCTTCATCTCATGACATTCACTCATTCCCTCCTCTCAGTCTATATAATATATACTTCCAATCTATATACATATATAATGTAAAGTGAGTGAGCTTTTTGCATGAATATGTAAATCCTTATTTTCAGATCGAGTGCACTTGCAAAAACCAAAAACTAAATTTATTTCTCTCTTACGTTTTATCCTCATTTTATTTTCTCACTGAGGAATTGATTTATTACCACCGGATCAAATAAATAATCCCAATATTAACTTATTCATTCGATTGTCCGAGCTTTTATATTTTATTTTACAAAATTAAATATCACAATATAATTATTTTATTTTTATCGTGAAGAAATAATGCAAAATATTTTTGTTTAATTTCATTTATTATAAAAGGGGGATGATAGTGGCGTGCGGGGGTGGTATAGTGCATTAATGTATATATACTTATATATAAGGGACGATTGGCATTCAAATGTGAAGGGGCTGGGGCCATCTCGCTAGTTATGTTGTAGAATATATTGATTATATTGCGAGGACAGCGCGAGGGGTTGGATGAATATGATGACGGTGCTACTCATTCGTCGTCTCGTTTAAATTGCCAAAAAGGGTGCTGATGGAATGTATAATAAAGTTCAATATAAAATTAAATACATCATTGGAAAAAAAAAAAAAAAAATTAATAACATAAAGAATTTCATCGATTTATTTTCACATTGAAAAAGAAATAAAAAATATAATATTTTATATTTATTAATATTTTTGTCATTATTTGGGTAGTTTTATTAATATATAGATAACGTCAAGGGGTTTTAGCTTTTGCCTGACGACATAGGGGGATGAAAGTGTGGCGAATAAGGACAATCGATGAAAGGGTTGAACGTCAAACCCCTTCGCGAATCTTTCTCCCTATGAAACCCTTTTCCCCCACTGTTTCGTTTAACGCTGGTACAAAATACGTGTGTTTATATATGTATATGTAGAATTTTCATCCCCTTACTGGCTCTTTTGCGTCGTTCCAATCCCTTCTTCACCCGCTTACGCCGCGTGCGCGTATGCGAACTCATTCCAGCAGGTCGTAACTCACCGCCACACGTAGCTCGCCCTTACCGCGTACACATTTACATAAATTATTGATCTCTAAAATACTAACGTCTGCAATACCACTACCCCCTTATGTACACACACATATAAGTATACATACTTGGTTATTTTTAGTTTATTTTATTGCTAGGAAATTAAATGATTTAAAAATAGATGAAAAAATTTTTTGTATTTTTTTTTTTTTCATTTAATAAATTTTTTTTCCCAATAAAAATAATTAAATGAATGAAATTTCCCATCGTTATTCGCGTCACTATCACACGACGAATGATATCAAAGTGGCGGGTGGTGTTCGCTTGTATAAATCATACATATTCAAGCGCCGACAACATTTCCTCGAGTAGCTACCAGTGATCCGTCTAATTTATAGTTTAACTTATCTAAATGCGAGCAGCGCTTCTACTCGCGTTTAGTGTTGGTACCAAAATGAGTAGGATCGTGCAAGAGTAGTAGTAGTAGTAGTGAGTCTAAGTATATATTGGAGGGGTTGAAGGCGTGTAGTTGTCGTCATCCTTGTCAAGTTTGGGGGTTTGAGAGACTATAATACGTAGAGCGCTTTTGGAGTTTGGTTCGACCGGTGAACCATCTAAGACGACTTGTGTTCAACCCCTTTGGCTATTTAGCATTCCATCTTCGATTTCCTACCAAGTTACCTATACACATACCATTCAACATCACTTTCACTCATCAGTAGTAGAATTTCATCTGCCAATTTCTCATGCAGTGATATTTTCACAAATATATAAATGAATACACAGTGTTATTTTAATTATTTAAATCAATTACGATGATGAATTAAAAATATTCCGCTTCATCTGAGGATATCAATAATTAATAATACATTTAATAATGAAAATAAATAAAACAGAAGGGAAAAAAATTTTTTTTTTCAATGATTAATTGTGACTTTTGCCAATGGGGTTAGAATGGTTTGAAAACAAAAGATTTTCCATCCCTTTCTCGGAATACAACTGCTTCCTGGTTTTAAAAGGGTGGTGTAGAGGAAGTGGGAGGGATTTATATATACTTTCCACCCACACGAATATCCCTGAAGAATTATTTTTTTTTCTCCACAGGGTTGAAAATATATTGAGAGAAGTATATTTTCATATCAATGATTTTATGACCACATCCTTTGCTCTACAGAAAAAAAAAAAATATTGTTGGTAGTACCAACATTCCTCTATACTTATAAATATATATATATTTATATATATACAAGAGATGTGAATATAGGCGAACGATAGTGGTGGTCTTTCACCCCCTACGGAAATCTATACTTTATCGCGCGTAAAATTTTTGCCATTTATTCGCGTATAAGAATTTAAATGTTCTCAAAATACGGGAGAAGAGAAAGCCTTGCTGCCATAATCCCTACATGATTTAGCGTCTAGGGGTGTGTTTTTTTTTATAAAGGGGGGGTGGTGGAAGAAATCGAAAGAGGAGGGATAAAGAGTGTATATGTATTATATGAAGAAAAAAAAAAAAATAGAAAGAGTACGAGGAAAAAATGAGAGGGTGAGTCCGGTGGGACAAAGCGCCGCTTAGATTAAGTTCGATTCGCCTGCCATATTCTTACTACCTCCTCCTTTCCCTCTTCACTCCTTCAACCGTTATTCCAACAGCCACCGCGAAAAAATATGATCGCGGTATTTTAAAATAACGACGCCATTAGCGAAACTCGTGCAAGATGAACGAAGTAATGTCTCATTTTTTTTTCCACGCCATCGTCGTCACTAACCCCCCCTTTTTTTTTTACTTAATATTATGTTTATATTTTTTCACATATAGGGGAGGAAAAAATAGCACCGATTTCAATTGTATTGGCATTTATATTATATTTTTTTTTTGAATTGAAAAATGGTAAAAATGTTTTTGAATGAATAAAAAAATATGTAGGTCATATTTCGTGGTCATTTATTAGTTCGTGTTGCGATACGAGAGATGGCACTAGTGGGTTTATATTTAGGGGATGATACGGGTGGAAATGAAAGGGAATAAATGTTGAAAAAAAAAAAACCTAGAGAATTCATTCGCGTATGAACTCGTGGCTGTGTCGTGGCAGGCTATAAAGTTCGAGTTTACAACGCGAAATGGACTGGAAAGTAAAATGAACACGAAGAAAAAAAAAATAATAATATGAAAAATGTAGAAACACGATGAATGGGGGGATGAATTGGAATATGAGAGGGAGGAAATACATTGAAAATAAATGCACAATGCAACTTTGCGGAAGATTAAACTTTAATTGAAATATGAAACTGTTGAAAATTTTTTCTATCGAAAGAAAAAATAAATAAATTGATGTATCAACCTGTGTATATTTATATTTATATTTATAGGTACATATAGAGGGTGGTATATAGAGTGTATATATATATTGTAGGGTTGGTTCAGAGATTGAAGAAAAATGGGAAACATTAGGATGAAGATTGTGGGCAATGACGGAAGTTGATTCGGTTGGATAACCTTGCGTGCACAAACTCGTTGCCTTCTCTCCTGCTTTTTTTTTTTTCTTCTCTTTCATTTTGCGCGCCCTCTTTGGCAAATATCTCTATGGACCTACGTGAGTTTCGAGTGTGATCTATGTCCAGGCATCTTGACTCTGGGCGTCGTGGCCTTCTCCAGGGATTTTACGTGACATATGTGGCTACCTGACGAGAGAAAACAATCTTCGAGAATATATCGCCGTTATATGTGCGAATCGCTTGAGACTATATACTATCATGTACCAGTTCTATACTTGCGTGACACAAATTGCTTTGCACAACTATATTTTTAGTCATACAATTTAATTTTATTGTTTCTTTTTTGTTATTGAAAAGTCAAGAATATAAATTTATGTAATTTTTATTTTTATAATAATTATTATCGTCTCTCTCGAAATATTTTGTAATATTGGAGTAGACTATTTTTTTGAGTGATTTGTAGTGAAGAATACTCTGGAAAAAAAAAAAAATATTGTCATGCATCGTTTTTCTTGACGTTATTTCGAGATCCCAACAGAAACATGTTTGTACGTGCAAGCCAATTGTTTTTCCACAATCTGTCTTCGGGTAAACGCGTGCGGTTTAGACAATTCGCCCCCTTGACCGAGAAAAATGGCCTATCGGCCGTGGGAATACGTTTACGAGCGTTCCGGGCCGGTTATTCTATTACCGTTGGATTCTTCTCCTTTTTATCTTTTTCTTTTTTTTTTTTTTTAGCTTTATACCCATATTGAACACTGCTGCTGCTGTCTTTTTTTTTTTTCCATTCACCATTCCTCCATTGAGTCGATGGAATGGAGGAGAAGAGAGGGTAGAGAGTCAACGGAGAGGGTGGTCATATAACAACACAGGGGTTGGAAGGTCCCGGACCGATCGTTCGTCTCTCTTAATAAGGTTTGCGCTTTATTTTTATTGATACACTGATTTTTTTTTTCCATTGATAAATGTTTTCGTAAAATAGAAAGGCGGAGATAAAGACAAAGATGACGGGGAAAAAATAAAAATATATATCCAAAAAAATATGCGGCAATAAATTGTGATTTCAATCGTTTTATATACCTCCACATAGAAAAAAAAAAAAAATAAATAAATAAATATGTAATATATAAATGTGACGGGTGAGAATATTTGTGAATATATTTCGGCAATCGCTGAGACAATTTAACCATAGCGGATCTCAACCCATCAATATTATGGCCCTTTACTGTAGTATAGAATATTTATATTGGAGTGAGAAACATGTTCTGGCTTGCACGCGCCTGTTCAACCCGCGGACTATTCAGTCGTACTCGATATTATCCGAGGTACCATTTGCATGTTCTTTATGAAAATTCTATAGTTTATGGGGACATTCGTATGTATTATATCGTATTAGCATATTCAAAAAGCGACAGCAATCTCAATATTGGATAGGAAAGAAAAAAAAAAAAAAAAGAAAACAGGAGAGCGATCGTTTGGTTATATTGCTTGTTTACTGCCTCTTGGTTTTTTGGGCTCTGTTAAGTTATAAGAATAACGTCAACAACGCCCTCTATATACAGCGCAGTAAATACATAATACCTATTTTGAAGTATGTGCGCACGTGCCTGAATTTATGACAGACAAAAATAAAAATTTTGATTAATTTGTTTTGGAAAATGAAAAAGAAAAAAAAAAGAAATTTTTTTTTATAATGCATGAAATTTAAATTTTCTCATGATTATTTTATATGAATAATAATATTAATAATGTATTGAATATGATGAGATTTATGGGTTGATGTTTAGGGTGTAGTTGATAAAAAAATTGGTGATGTTGGATGAAATTCAGGGTTTGGTATTTAGGATAAGTATGAATAAAGATAGACGAGGAATTGATAGAGAGTTATAACGTTTATATATTGCTCATGTCGTTTTCGTGTGAGACGATATACTTTGTTAAAGATGTGGGGAAGGACGAACAGGAGATGATATGCTTCTTGTACGGGTTTTCGCTTATCGGGAATTGTGTATATAGTGTGTGTATGTGTGTGTTGGTCAGGTCGTTAACGAGAGTTGTCGAGATTAAATGCCTTCCAGCAAATTAGAAGCACTAGTCTGATTAGAGCGCCTGTAGAGAGTTTGTGGAATCCATTGGGATTGGCGGTACATCGATCGTTAGGTGGAATACGTGTGGACCCGTCGACGATATTTGGAATTACTTGGGGAGGCTTATGAGGGAGGAAAAAAAAATATATTGTATTCCGTTCATTTAATTATTATACGATAGAATATTTATTTGTGTTTGTATGTATAAAAAAAAATGAATTAAGTATATTACTGGGATTATTTTGATTCGCTTTTCCATGCAATTGCCTTCTAATTATCTCCTTTAACTGATAACTCGCGTTAATTTCACGCGATTTACTGCGCAGTGCGCAAACGCACCATACAAATATCAAGACATTATATGTAAATATAGTAAATAGAAGTGAATATATAATGCGAGAGAGGGTGTGAGACGAGTGGGACCAAGTTTAAATTGAATTGGTTAGTGGGAATACATAGTTTTGCGAAAACTATACGACTTCACAATACATGAACTATATTCGAAGAGCATCGACTGGAGAATAGTGCTGTTTATATGGCGAGAGTAACTCCATAGAGATACAGTTGAACGAACGTGTGCCCTTTTCTCACCCCTTAAATGTATATATATAAATTTACAATATACATTTTAGTATATCGAGAATTTACAGTTGAATAAACTCGGTTTTGAAACATTTACAGGGTTAACTTGTCAAAATTTATAATTTTTATAAATTTATTTCATTAATATATGTATATAAATATTTATATATTTTAGATGTAATGAATATTTATTTTTTTTTTGTCTCAGTCATTTTTATTTTTTTCATTTTTCTTTATCCATGTATATTATTAATGTTTAAAAACTCCCCTTTTATATTCTATTTTTATCCTTCAAATCCACTGACGACATGACATATATTTATACATACACACATGTCATTTTGAAATATTCACAAACTATATACCGCAGATATTATGCCAGAATGAAAAATCAAAAATTATGCAGACAGTCAGTCTTATATTGTTCGAGACGCTATTGCGCATTGCGATTTTCTCGTGAATGATATTATAAGGGGATGAAATATATATATAGAAAAATATTATTTTGGGTGTGGCAGAGAAATGAAAGTTGAGTGTCAACCACCCTCATTTCTCTATTGATATCTGCATAAACTAGTATTATTATTATATTATACATAAATAAAAAATGACATCTCAAAGTATATTTGTCACTGATATTACATATTTCTATATTAGGGGAAGCTTCATCTACATAATACAAAATTATTTACACGTGAATATTAAATAAATCGAGCATCAAACGAAACTTTTGATTCTCTAGTAAAAATTTCATGATAATTTTAATATTTTTCTCATTTTTATTTATCTTTACTCGGGATTATTTTTTAATAATAATTATTATAATTATTAAAAGGCCATAAACACAATATAATTATGTCAGAAAAGTTGTATCCACATCCTTGGACAAGAAAGTAAACTATATAACGTACGGATGACGTTAGTTTGCGTATAATAAGGTGTCGTCTTATCTAATAGGGTCGACGAAGAGCCGCGCCAAGAAGAGTGTATCGCCATGTATAATGGTAATTACGCGTTATTAACAAGCCTCTGTGTGGGGTGAGGGTGGAGAAGGTGGAGAGGAAGAAAAGGAGATGGGGAAAAGCTATAGGGTTGAACGACGAAAGGGATGAGATAGAGGAACGAGGCACCATAGCTGATGGTTGGCTCTTGTCTAATTAACTAAGTTTACCGCGACACCTGCCCTTGTCGTATCGCACTGCCATCTTCGCTTGCTGTTGCCTTCACCTATTCAACATATTCGTACATGATGCAGGTTATATATGTGTATATGTATTTATTTATTTTTATTAAGATATATTTATGAATGTTGGTGAAGGAAAAAATTATTTTTAATAGGGAAATATTTATTGACGGTTTATTTTTTATTTTAAAAGGCTCGTGGAGGATAATAATAATATTGATGGAGGTTAGGTGTGATATTTATTGTTTAAATAAATTGTTTAAGAATAATTTCAACATAAGAAATTGAAAAGATACAGAAGAAATGTTCTCGGTGTAAAGGGCAACAAATAAATGAGTAATTGTAACAAAGTTAAAGGGTTAACTCACTCTTAAATTATATATCTCATTGAAATTATATATGTAAATATATATGTACATGTGTATGAATATAAAAGTAAATATATAGCATAATTATTTGCATGAATTTTTACGTTTTGTATTATATAAAAATAAAAAACCCACAGGCATTTTATATTTATATTATATATATTATATTTTTTATTTTAATTTTTTAATGCTTTTGTGTATTATATTATTATGATAATAATTATTTTTTTTTTATTCATGGCCACTCGTGCGAACTCATCCCTTAAAAACAGAGATAACTCTTCGTGTGTACGCTTTGAGAGTTGCTTATGTGCAATGTGCGCGAAGTTGTCGACTGTGGAGACGTGAGTGCACGAGAAGAGTATTTTATAAGTGTATATATGTATAAATGTATGTATGTATGTATGTATACATTAATCTGTGTGTATATTTTGTGTTGCAGCAATCGTGCAAACGTGTGCGCGTGAAAGAAACGAGAGAAAAGGGTGCGCATGAAAAAGTGAAAAGGTATATAAGGACAAAAGGGTGGCTGCCAGCACACGCGTCTTCGTCTAGTCTGTCTTTTGATGAGTGAGTATATATTTACAATGTATATATATGCATGTAGTGATGTTCATAGGTATGAGAGAGATGATATAAAGAGAAGGAAGAGAATAAAAATTACTAATTCAATTTTTGTGCTCGTTCTTTTGAATAATTATTTAAGAGAGTTTGTTTGAATGTAAAAGCATTCACTCAGAGTGGAGATTTGGATAATTTTTTATTAAGATATTGAGGGGAGGATTATGATTAATTTTTATTGATACATTATTATATTAATTTATTATTGAGTGTTGGGTGAAAATTAATACTGTTGAGAAAAGTACTTTTTTTTTTTTTTTTTTTTTTTTCGGGAATTTTTTCCACACTTTTCCGAGATCCAAATATCAATATATATATGTGGGATCGATAGGAAATCGTACGAGCTTTCTAATGGGTACATGCTCATTTGCGAGAAAAAATCGTACAAGTCGTAGTAATTATGAATAATAGTGATAAATTATAGGACATAAATTGATGAAAAAAACTAATGGAAATTTTTTTTTTTCGGGAATTTTTTCCACACTTTTCCAAGATCCAAAGATCAATAAATATATGTGGGATCGATAGGAAATCGTACGAGCTTTCTAATGGGTACATGCTCATTTGCGAGAAAAAATCGTACTAGTCGTAGTAATTATGAATAATAGTGATAAATTATAGGACATTAATTGATAAAAAAACCTGATGGAAATTTTTTTTTTCGGGAATTTTTTCCACATTTTCCGGAGATCCAAATATCAATATATATATGAGGGATCGATAGGAAATCGTACGAGCTTTCTAATAGACCTATAGTCATTCTTGAAAAAAAATCATAGTAGCCACAAAAAAATGTAGAATATAATAAAAACCATGTCCTGGATTTATCTGAATGCAAATAAAATTTACAAACCACTGTATTTTTTTTATAATCACTATATATCCAAAAATGCACGTTGACGTCCGCGAGTATATAAATATGCGCTTACATTGCACCAGAAAAGTGTACAACATAGAACCCTCTTCACCTCTTTCATATAAACTAACGGGTTATACGGTTGGCTTTAAAGCTCATAGCATATAAATTAATAAAGTATATTTCGAAACTTTATAAACAACTTTAATGAATTATAATTATTAAATATTATCCTGTGGTATTTATATACAGATATATATTACTATGAAGAAATAAAAGGGGATGGTATATATAGGGTTGAAAATAGGAGGAAAGAGTAGAGAGACAAAATGCGCGCACGGACTTGTCTGAAGAATTAAAATATGGCTGCTCGTGCGTTCTCATTGTGGGTTCAACTGTGTGACACCCACTGACTTTTCATCTCCCTTTACGCAACTATAACAAAACTACCCTTCTCCTCCTTTACCACCATCTCTATCGCCGTTATATACTCAATGTTACACCTTTTCTCCACAACTTTTAATTAGAATAGACGCTTTGATATTTATTTTTCTTTTTATATATTTTATTTTATTATCATTTATTTCATTATTTATTACAGTTTTATTTTCTTTTATTAATCAATGGCAGTAAATGAAACTTTGTTTCTTCAATGAGCTGAATGTAATTGTAAACTCTGGGGAGGGGGAGAAAAAAGTGAGGATTAATACTGGTGATAGTGACCGAGAGTTGAGTGGTGGAATACTGTGAGAAAGTCTGTGAGGCAAATAACGAAAAGTTGAAGTGAAAATTCATGTTTTTGAGTTTGGCAAAGCAACTGCACTACATTAACTACTGCAAATTTCAACGAAGTATGGATATGTGTAGGTGTATTACGTATATATACATATACAACTGGCGTTTGGAGTAAAGCACAAAGCTGATGAGTCGTGGAAATGGTATAACTGTCGACGCGTTTACTCAGTGAGCGAATAAAAATTTTCTATATTCACATTTTGCATTTTCTCATTTGGTAAATACACCAAAAGAATGAATAATAATTATAATATATAAATAAAACAATCGACTTTCGTATTAAATAATTATAAATAATAAATTAAATACACTAAGATAATTTAATGAAGAAAAATATATGAAAATATTTAGGATTTTTTATCATTTTTTTCGTAATTAAGGGAAAATAATGTTTGGAATATTGGTGAATTTAAAATATATTTAACCATGCACACCATAGAAACTTATGGCGTGGTGTGCAAGGGGACAACATAAAGAGATAACAAAAATATATCTATTACAGAAACTTTTTGCATTTATATATAAACGGAACGCCACTGTATATTCGTCAGTAAAACCTGTGAGAGCGTGCGCGAACGCGTACGGGCCTGTAACATTAGCATAGTAATGAATATTATTACATTTCGGGTATATGCCCGGTTTAATTCCATCTTCGCAGTCATAAAGATAATAAGCGAGAGGTGGCGAGCGGGTGAGGGTGGCCAGCGGGTGTGTTCACTACACATTTCGTGTATATACACATATATAAATATATAAATATATATGTGTATAGAAGAACGAATGTATATCTATGTGTTTATGTAGACGGAGGTGTGAAGGGGTCGTGGGAAGAATTAGTAGGTATGGGGGATGTTTGAAAGGGGGTAAACGAAGTGTGTTGAGGGGTATAATAAGTATGAGAAGTCAGTATGGGAGTGTTGTAGAGGACAGTTTGGGGAGGAATGAAACAACTGAGGATGGGATGGTTGGTATAGAGGGTGGTGTATAAGTGTTGAAGACGAAGGGCGAGATGGTGGTAAGGGAAAACGGGATTGGACGGGTTTTAAGAGGTTTGCAGAAGTAAATATAAACTTGGGGAAAGTGACAAAGATAATTCTAATAAAAGCAACGAAGACAACGCTAACACGTTCGTGTACAACTGTGACGACAACGACGACGACGACGACGACAACAAGTATGTTGGGTGTTGTATGTTATGAATACTCGGTGACTTTTCTGGATTAATTTGTGACGTATTTTGAACTCGTATGCTAGTTTTGATGATACTGGTAGTTGCGAACGTTTTCTTATTGCTTTAGTTTATTTGGGCGTATAGTAGTTTTGTGACTGTTGGAAATTTTTTTTTCTTGATGAATGTGATTTCAATAGAAAGCTCGTACGATTTCCTATCGATCCCCCATATATATTTCATAATTCCCAAATTACAAAGACTGATAAAAAATCCTCGAAAAAAAAAAATGGAAAATTAATCGACTTGAATATTTATGTCCAATTGTTAACCACAGTTATTAATCATTACTACATCTCGTATGAATTTTTCTCATGGATGATCATACTACCACTAGAAAGCTCGTACGATTTCCTATCGATCCCCCATATATATTTCATAATTCCCAAATTACAAAGACTGATAAAAAAATCCTCGAAAAAAAAAAAACAAATAGGAAAAAAAATCACAAACAGAAAAACAAATAATAACATAAATAAATCATCAACGTCATAAATCCATGTTCTATTATTCACTTTTATTATATCCACTATCACAGTTAATCCAATAACCTAATAATTATTCATACTTCTCATTCCGCCATGACAATTAAAAGCCAAAAAAATAAATAAATAAATAAATAACATCATTCAGTTATATTTCACAAAATAAATTTAACATCACTCCATATGCTTAATAATTATTATACCCACGAAATCTAGCCACGCATATAAATGCGTAATAATTATGTTTGTAATGACAATTGTGTTGACAATGGATCGCATGGGAATTAGTAAGGTTATTATTATTCTATATTTATTATATGAATTTATATATATATTGTGGACATGGCGTCACCATATTATATATTGTATGTCAAACGACTCTGTGTGAACGAGCCTCGCATGCAGTATGTATATTTCCATTTCAATGTTATGATCTCTGTCGCCATCATGATTCCCAACGCACATAATAATATATGCAAAGAGTACTTTAGACCTAATTGTTAATAATAGGATTGGTAAGGTGGGAATAACATAGTCTACCCTCAACACTTCTCATCTCTAGTCGTGCAAATGTCACTTGGACTTTTTCTATTTTATTTAATTTTTCATAATTCCTTATAATAAACTAATACAAAATATTAATTCAATAAATTCATTTTAAATGATATTTATTATCTTTCAATTCCATTTACAATTTTTTAATAACACAGTATTAAATTCATTACAATAAATAATATACATTTGCGTCATTATATTTTTGATGTTTGACCAATCTTTGACGACAAATGCTGCTATTGACATGTTGAAAATTATATTTGTTTTCGCTTGCAATAGATTCATATTTTTTTAATTCATCTTTTGCTACAGTAATATGACGACTGTATATTGTATGAGTTTGCCATGGGGTTATATTATAGATGACAAACAATTCCTGATCGATGAATATATCAAATGAATTAATTACCGCTAGAAATGAATGGAAAGAAAAATAAAATTTTTTTATTAATATAGAAATGAATTTTATAAATGTGTAAATAATTTTGTATTTGGTTTATTATATTACGTTTTGAAGCTGTGTCGTTGATAATGATATAATGATACAATTTATCATTATTAACTTGTGTCGTCCATTTATATTTATGCGAAAAATCGTCATCTAATGTTGATGATATTGTTTCTACGTATTGATGATTTTCAGTCTTACGCATTGTTAGTTTAACGCATGGAAGTGGTTCAAATTGAGGGAAAATGTTCACTGCAGCTATTAAGAACCAATTGCCAAGTAACTGCAATTAATATTGTATAAATAAATGAATAATATAAATCAATGAAATATAAAAATAATTCAGGAAATTTTACTTAAATATTATTGAACGATTCGTAATTGAAATTTTTTCAAGCGATTTATTTCTGGTTCTTATCATTGAGCAGTAATGTTTATCGGTAATTAGAATTGAGGTGAATTCTAAGATAATGTTAGATTATTTCAAGGCAACAGAAATTTCAAAAAAAAAATTTTTTTTTCATCGTGTTAGATTAAAAAATTATTACGACTAGAAAGAATTTTTTTGTTTACCTGATCGGCTGAATATTTATTGTAAACATTGATCTCGTCATAATCCATCATTGTTAGTGCAGATTGAAATGCAAAAATAATTACAAATATTGCAAACACTAAAAACTTTGCATTTGCCATTTTTGTTTCACAATTTTTATTTATAAAATTAAATATGTTTGATTTTTTTTTTATTGAGCTGTACTTGCGACCGTATTTGATGAGAAATAGTCAACGTCTACAATTTTATTTAGCTCAGTACGGGACATTCTCAGTGTAATTATCAAGTGGGAGAAAATGATAAAAATAATTCTATGACTACACATGTATTGAACCTCAACTAAATACACATTAAAATATTCTATTTGATTGAAATTTTTTATCAAACGACGAGCTGGGAACTTCAATACGTTTTACGTATAGAATATAGAATATTAACTGAGTTTGCAAGTGTTAACCTGTGTTTTTTTAGTTTGCAGATGTGTAAAGTAACTTTAACACAAAAAAAGTATTTGATCAAATGGTTATAAAAAATTATTAAACAATCTTCGAATTGTAGTTGAAATGAATATCTTTTAGTAATTTTTTTTTTTCAATAATTGTCTTCTCACCTCATCAGTTGAAAGATAAAAAAATTTTTTTTTCTTCATCTCTCATCATGAATTCTCTATAAATTAATATACATAACAATTAATATTCTCATCTCTATTTTATAATAATATTAAATATATCATCTCTCTCTCTTTTTAGTGCTTAACATAAATCGCACGAGTACAAAATTAAATTTGCTATTGAAAAACTCTTGAAAAAATTCCAGAATATTTTTTCTTTATTCAAACAATTAAATATTATAATTAATTCATAATTATTCTTTATCTTAATTTAAATACATATAAACAATATCAATTATAAATTTAACATTCATCTCGATAAAATTATTCACATTTGAATGAAGAAAAATAATTCATACCAATAATATAAATAATTGAAAAATTTATTTTTCCATAAAGAAAAATTGTAAATTTTATAATTATTAATGTTGATTTATTTTTTTTTCTTGCATTATTCATTTAATTTTTAATTTTTCATAATTAAATATTTCGAATTTCATTCATCACATTGTGCATTTATTTATAAAAAAAAAAAAAAAATGTATGCACATAAATATTATTTAAATTATTTTAGAAAATTATATTTTTCATTTATTTATTCAAATAAAATATTTCTAAATTTCAATGGTATTGCATTTTAATCGATATTCATATACAGGTATATAAAATTGGAAAGAGGGGATACTACTATCGTACAGTGAGCTTTCAATGTATAGACAATAGTCGAACGTACTTACTTACATATCACAATATTGGAATTTTTCCCTCTGTCACTCATTCCGTTTTGTGCAGTCTTGAGGAGTGCACGCAATTAAGTACGCGCTCGAACTCTTGTGAAAAGTTTTAATAAGTTATGTGATAATGTGCCGCAATAGTTATACATTAAATCGCGAGTGAAAGTATCGTTTGCC